>VDFB02179234.1:60479312-60672492 GCA_007258455.2 Sequoia sempervirens
TTTTTATAGCACAATTATGCCACATGACCAATAAAGTTATGGATCACATAATTATAGTCACAAGAATTTGTTCCTTGGTTGTGATCTTATGGTGATTCCACACAACAAAATCTGGACATGAAATTCTCAAAACCCTTAACCTCTAAAAATGAAATCTGATGAGATGTTGCTTTAAAATATGATTTTCAAACCTGGAACTACAAATTTGACTTCACAACTGAATTCTGAAAAAAGACAATGACTACCCTCAACCTGGCAATATCTTCTTGAATTTTTCTCTGATTTTTCTCAAGAAAATCGTCCTTAGTTCTCCACAAACTATCTCAAGTAGAGCAAAACACTGTCACAATAAATCAAGCACGAACTCACTTTTCTTTATGTTGGCCACAATTTGTTTTTTTTTCTATTTTTCATGTTTGTCGAAAATTCGACGAAAATGATAGCCGGCATTTCGATGAGCCCCAAGTTCGTCAAAATTTTGACAAACGTCGGGGATAAACTTTCAAAAATTGAAAATTACACATCAAATTTTACAAGCACCCGACGAACATCGAATTTTACATATTTCGTTAAACAGTTTCATCAGATTTTACAGTCAAATGTATTAGTGACGTGGCTGAGAAGGTACCCACATAAGAGTGTTAAACATTGGTTGTTTGAGGAATTTTACACACATCATAAGATTCTTCATTACTCAAACCTTGTCGTGGCATCCAATGTTCATTTGACCAAATATGGGGGTAGACCTTCTAACAAGACCTTGTGGAAGGTCCGTGAGTCTGAGCATGAGGCAATACTTGACACAATAAAGAGTAGAGCAGACCCAGATGGTTCATTGGATTAATTTTTAAGTATATGCACAATGGTTCTTATTAATTTATACTTGTATCCATGTCAATTTGGTTGATGCCAATGCTATCATCTTATTTTACTTTGTGTATCTGTATGTAACCAGGCAAACATTGATTGGTGTCCCCTTGCATAAAATGCAGATTTATGAGCCATCCAAGAGAATCTCAAGCAAAAAAGCAATGCAACATCCTTATTTTGATGATCTTGACAAATCTTAATTATGATTTTAAGCCATTACAAAAGTGTGTGCAAAGCTTGATGAGGTAATTTCAAGTTATTCATTTGAATTTAACCTTATCATGACCACCTATGACATAGACATTATAAGAGTATCTCGAATTTCAAGAAATTCTATTCATGAGAGGTGTTGTGTGCAATAGGTATCTTGGAACTCCCAGTGAAGATGTATGACCAAGACTGACTAAGTTGAGAGATTTCCATGCCTATCTGTAAGTGCCTTCCATCTATTTTGGATGAGATATTTCTTTTTATTCTTTTCCTTTGCGTATCTGTAACTAAACTAGTAAAAATTGATTGGTCCCTCCTTACAGAAAATGCTGATTTTTGAGTCATCAAAGAGAATCTCAGCCAAAAAAGCAATGCAACATCCTTATTTTGATGATCTTGACAAATCTCAATTCTAATTTGAATGAAATCTTGCAATAAAAGTTCCTTGTTCATAAATTTCTATGTTTTCTTTCAGTTTTGTTAGCTTTGTACCGCCTATATAGTAGATTTAGGCCTTGTCCTTTGTAGATTAAGTTAATACAAAGAATTAAGTTTCTTTTGAGTCCATCTAGAAGAAAATCCATTGAGTTTTTCCACTATTAGAGCACATTTTCTAAAATTCAGTTTGGAACCTTCAATTTGAGGTTTTGAGAGTCAAGTAAAGAAATAAAGCATACTCCACTGAAATAGGCTTGTAGATCAATGGAGTAGGGTTATAGTAGGGTGTTTATGGTGTAGGAGCACCAAGGAAAATCAAGACCACAAGTTGGTAATTGGTAAATTTTGATTTGTAGTCCATGAAGAATGTTGTAATAAGGTCACAAGGACCATTAGGAAGTGTTTTAAGTCAATCTGGGTTGGTAGGATATGAGGTTGCAATGTCATGTTAACATGTTGTCAATTTGGTTTAATGAAGCCTTGAATGGCCTAAATGTGAAAATGTATGTAAATTTGTAATGTAAGGGTCAAGATGATGTAATGAGGCCATCATAAGGTCACTAGTTTAGGTATGGAGTCATTTACATCAATATGTTAAAAGTTGCACATAACAATGTAATGTTGTCAAACCAAAAGTTGTCATTTTGAAAATACTTAGAAGTTGAAGGGTCACACTTGTAAAAGAAGTTGAAAAGTGGTTGTAGTCGGTTGAGGAGGTTGGTATGCCTTCAGAAAGGCCTTGTGAATGTTGTATGTTGTTGGCAATCATACTTTTGAAAGCAGGAGCACCAACTCCATATTTTCAACACTTGAACCCTTGTGGCTTCTATTATTTGGTCATTTGATCATTTAGGGTGTTCTTAGATGGTTTTAGGTCATTCTATTTCATTTAATAAGGATTCAATATCATTTTTGTATGTATTAGGTCAATTGAGTCATGATGTAAAGAAGTTGATCAATAAGGGGATTCATGTGGTGAACCTTGTAATTTAAGTGTTTTAGGGTTGTTTGTGTTAAATAAGGGCTTTACATACCATTTATCATGTAATGTGAGTCTTAGGAAGGAGTCTTTAAATATTTGCATAAGAAATATTGAAAAATTGCAAAATGCAAAAGTTGTAAAAATTGCCAAAAGCCAAAATTAGCAATTTTAGTGGAAGACAAAAAGACAGAAGTTCAAAAGGAAAGCATATGCATTGGGGAAGATCAAGAGACATTTTAATTACTATTTTAAGTCCATTCAAGGCTAATTATTCAATATAGAAATTTTGGTTAATGTTTGATTCAGAGTTTTCAACACTTTATTTCTAATTTTTCATTATATTTCTTGATTTTACTATATTTTCAGAGTTTCCTTCACCAATACGGACCCGTACATTCTTATAAGGCTTTCTCATTCATGTTTTCATGTAGTATTGTGAATTAGCTTCCATTTTCTTCCATTTAGGGCTTCCAATATTTGTTTTGGAGGGAGAAATACTGATTTTTCTGTAGCAGCCCGTGTAACAGATTTATCACTGTTTTGTGATTAAAAAAATATAATTTTTGTCTTCCCACCTACTGTAAAGCCATGTGACTCAGTGGAAAGACTTGCATGCATGCATATTAGGTTTGGAATGAATTTTCTTGGCGAGGGGGAGTCTTTTAAGTTTGAATTCTTACGATGCGTAGGTAGAAAATGTTAAGTTTCTATGTGAAAATGCTGGTTTCAAGTTTTCTTTTCATGGATTTGTGTTGGGATTGAGTTTAGGAAGGGTTGGAAGGTCTGAGAAGACCTAGGGAAACATTTTTTATGTTTTGGTTTTGTGTATTGTGGCTGTTTGAGTGAAGATCTTGAGAAACCCTAGATTTTAGGAGGGAAAATGAGGGTTTGTTGGAGCAGCAGGTTAGCAGACTTGTACGGAGTATTTGACCAGAAAATTTGTGGTTTTGAAGCACAATTTGTGACTTTCTAGGAGATCTTGTTATGAAAATAAGTTTAAAGGTGGGTTTGTTTGTAAAATTAGGCTCGTTCTTGTAGCCCTTGAGCATGATACCTTGATGTTTCTTTAAGCTTTGGCAGATGAATCTTAGGTGGAAGCTTGGATCTGTCTTCTTGATGAAGTATGAATTTTATTTGGATGATCAATGAATTTTTTTACAATTCTCTTTAAGGAATTGGTCTATTAGTTGTTCAGTGGTGAATTGAAAGACTATAGTGTTGACCTTATGGAAGCTGGATTAGATATATGAACCTGAGTTGGTTTCTTGGTTCTTAAGTCCAAATTTGTATTCCTCCATCCTGCTCTACATCAATTGATATGCCTTAAAAAAACATTCATTTATTTGAGAATTAATTTGGGAAGCTAAAGTGATAAAGCCCAAAAACATGGTTTGTATGGCTATTAGAGTAGACCTAGTTGAAAGGAGATAATTGTCAAGATAGATACTTGGGGTTTTGCAAATTACTTGGGAATAATCTAAATGTGTTTGTTGAAAGATTCAAATCCCTGTTTGCATCATTTTATTGTTTTGGTTGAGTCATTTTGTGCAAGGAAGTCAAGAATGCAAAGGTGGAGTTGCTGCTATAGAGCCAAAATCTGAGTTTTTCATCAAAAAATGGAGGTTTTATGCAGGGTATGGAAGAAATAATGAATGCATGTCTAGGAAAATGATTCTAAAATCATTTTTAGACATAATAAGGCATGATCCAAGTTTTGGCCAGAGTGTTTGAGGTTTCTTAGAGTGAAATACTTGAAACCCTTACTGATTTTTGTTATTTTCACCCTATAATCAAGGGTTTACAGATTTTGTGTATTGTTGGGTGTTTTCCATCTTGAAACTTGTTTATTTCAGAGTTTTTACACATGTAAAAGGCTATTTGAGGTTTGTTGGTATTTTGGTGATGATTAAAGAATAGTTTCTTTGTTAAAATGGCCTATTTGGGGTTCTTTAGAAGCAAAGAAGTTGGGAGAGCAGACATGTGTCCCAAAATAAGTGTATCTAAAAATGATATATGTTTTTAATGGCTAAAATGGGTACCCTAAAATGTATTTATCCTATAAATATTTATTGTGGTTTGCATGTTACACCCGATTTAGTGTTTTAGCACTTACAAGCAAATTTGATCTTCTAGTGCAAACAATTGTGAAATCTGATTAAACAGTGTTGTAAGATGGTGTTTTAGCTTTTTTCATGTCAAAATAAAGATGAATAAAGTGTATCAAGGTCTGGTAAAATTTCGGAAGCAAGATTTGAAGGTTAGGTGTCTTTTTGCCTTGTGAAAAGTTGCAAAGTCGTGCAACTTTCGTTCTCCAACTCATCTGACCAAATGAACTATTCCAACACATCCGAATAGGCATGTTTATGCTAGGCATGGTCCTCTTTCACACCCAAACACATGGAATCGCTTCGAGCTATGTTCAATCAGATCAATCCCTTAAGGGTCCAAAGGGAAAAATGGCTGCAAATTTTAGCATGAGGTTACTCGGACAATGTAATGCTTAGAAACTTCTCATCTAATCCAATGGGATTGCATTGGGCCCATCTACAATAACCTCTCTCAGTTTTTGTTATATTAGAGTGGTTTTTTCATAATGTCCAGTTTTTAGTTGATGGAAAAAGTGTCAAGTGGAAGCAGTGGAAAGTTGCAAAGTGGTGCAACTTTTATTTTGCAACTTGTGTGACCAAACAGACTGTTCCAACGCATCTGAATAGGCATGTTTATGATAGGAATGGTCCTCTTTCACACCCAAACACGCGGAATCACTCCGAGCTACGTTCAACCAGATCAATCCCTTAAGGGTCCAAAGGGAAAAATGGTTGCAAAATTCAGCATGAGGTTACTCGGACATCGTGATGCTTAGAAAATTCTCGTCTGATCCTATGGGATCACATTAGGCCCCTCTACAATAAACCTCTCTCAATTTTTGTTATCTCAGAGTGGTTTTCGCGTAGTGTCCAGTTTTCAGTTGATGGAAAAAGTGTCAAATGGAAGCAGTGGAAAGTTGCAAAGTGGTGCAATTTTCGTTCTGCAACTCGTGTGACCAAATGGACTATTCCAATGTGTCTGAATAGGAATTTTTATGCTAGGCATGGTCCTCTTTCACACCTAAACATGCGGAATCGCTTCGACCTACATTCAACCAGATCGATCCCTTAAGGGTCCAAAGGGCAAAATGGCTACAAACTTCAGCATGAGGTTACTCAAACACCGTGATGCTTATAAACTTCTTGTCTAATCTTATGAGATCATGTTGGCCCCTCTACAATAACCTCCCTCGGTTTTCGTTATCTCAGAGTTTTTTTTTCCCATGGTGTCCAGTTTTCAGTTGATAGAAGAAGTGTCAAATGGAAGTAGTGGAAAGTTGCAAGGTGGTTTAATTTTCATTTTGAAACTCATGTGACCAAATGGACTATTCCAATGCGTTCAAATAGGAATTTTTACATGAGGAATGGTTCTTTTTTGCACCCAAACACACAGAATCACTCTGAGCTACGTTCAACGAGATTGCTCCATTAAGGGTCCAAAGGGAAAAATGGCTACAAACTTCAACATGAGATTACTCGAACACTGTGATGCTTAAAAAATTCTTGTCTAATCCTATGGGATCGCGTTGGGCCCCTCTACAATAACCTCTTTCGGTTTTCGTTATCTCGGAGTGGTTTTCCCATGGTGTCCAGTTTTCAGTTGATGAAAAAAGTATATGGAAAAAGTGTCAAATGCAAGCAGTGGAAAGTTTCAAGGTGGTGCAATTTTTGTTCTACAACTCGTGTGACCAAGCGGACTGTTCCAACGCATCCGAGTAGGCATGTTTATGTTAGGCATGGTCCTCTTTCACACCCAAACATGTGGAATCGCTCTAAGCTACATTCAACTAGATCGATCCCTTAAGGGTTTGAGTGTAGTATGTTGAAATAGGCCATTCTTCCTATTGTTCAAGCTGTGTCTCGGTGATATGGGTCTGATGTAACTTGAATTGTGGTAGCTTGATATACAAAGTTTATTGATGCTAAGGTTCAATTTGTATGATTTTGAAAAAAGAAGCCAACTGAGTAGAGTTATCAACATTATTCATAAATCATAAGAATTTGTTTAGTACACTAGCCATTTTGATGCCTTCTTGTAGTCTTAAACATTATTTTGTATCATTGTTACATTGGTTTTCAAAGTGGCAGCTTAATATAGCTCCATAATACAAAATATGGTTCACGCTGATTTTCACGTAAAAAAAATGTGAATCAAATCACGTTGATGTGAAAAAAAATCATGAGACCATAGCTTGTGGTGCAGGAGCACCTAGGTCATGTAATGCCTTCAAAAGGCTAAGCTGTGAAAAATGTATTTAAGTCCATGTAATGCGAAAATTAAATGTAATCAAGGCATGAAAAAGCACAAAGTGTAATATTGTCAAAATGCTAAATATGTAAAAGAGAGAAAAAGAAGGAATGTGAAGAGACAAAACAAGAAAATCAAGAAAATCAAGGAAGAGGATGAGTCATAGGTTGTTCAAGGAAGATGAAGAGGTATTTGATGGTTGGAAACTTCTTTAAAAGCATTGTAAAGGCCGAGCAAAGAGATCATTGTATTCTGGAAGAATTCAATTAACAAAGAGTTCCCTGTTTTAACTTATTTTCTGTGTTTTTTAGTTGTTTCTTAACTTATACATACTGTACAAGAGTTTAGGGTTCAAATTTAGATTGTTTCTAGTAGGTTGGGGAATCACCATTTGTTTTCATCCATTTGGGAAGGAATCCATTAAATGTAATGTTTGTTTGAGCATTCTTCTTATGGATCAGTATGAAATCCTGTGCATTGAGTTTTGAGAGTCTTATAAGGCATTTCCACACTACTCCACCAATGTAGGTTAGGTAGATTGGTGGACTAGGTTATGGATAGGTTATTTGTTATGTTTTGATGTTTTTGAATGGAGGAAAAATCAAGAATACCTTGAAGGAGCTGCTGCTACACAGGAAATTCTAAGTTTTCCAGTCAAAATGAATAGTTTCCAACATGACAGTGGAGAAAGAACAAGTGCATGGGTTAGAAGATGTTTCCAAATGCCTTTTCAGATGTATTTTGACATGTTCCAATGGTTGGCCGGAGGTTTTGAGGTTTGCATGTAGCCTATACAGGAAACCCTCATTGATTTTTGAGTTTTTCACCCTATAAACAAGGGTTTGTCAATATATTGTCAAAAGGAGTCTTTTAATCCCTGAAAATGGATAAATTGGGAGTTTTTTGTTATGTATAATGACTTTTTTGAGGTTTTAGGTGTCTTGGGAGTGTTTTAAGGGGGTCTTATTTGAAAATCGGGCCTATTTTAGTAGCCTTTTTTACAGCGTTCAAACTAAAAACTGCTTATTTCTTCAATACAAGATATTATGAGTTTTCGATATGAGGACATGGGAATTAAGAGGTCTCTAATAGTGTTTTGGATCTTGGGTTTTGAAACTAGTGTATTTGGTTTACCCTATTTAGGGCATGAATGTCTCATTGAGAAGTAGTGCCTTGACCGCTCAGAGAATAGAAGTCTGACCTAACAGTGATCGGTGAGTTGATTTTGGGATAATGTTGTCTAAGTGATGGTGTCAGGGATGTATGGAGTCTTGGATAGGGTTTAGAAGTGAGATATGTTGTTTTGACAGTTGGACAGTGAGGAGACTTGGTGTAAAATAATACATGAAATTGTAAGTTCAGTCAGAACAAAGTTAAGAGAGCAAGTTCCTGATTTGTATCAGTTGTAATAATGATGTTCATAGTGCTTGATGGTCTGGTAAAAGTCTAAAAGCCAATTGTAATGATGGATTGACTATTTGGGACAAGTTGAATGAATTGATTGAATGGAAAAGTGCCTTGTTGAAAATGGTGTTTTTGAAATGCATGTTGATCTAATTGATTGAATCAAAGTTTTCTATAATGGTTTTTTTCTTTGAATGAGTCAATTGGAATACAGATTTGTGGAAGGATGAATGATGAATAATAAGAGAATTTGAGTGGATGAAAAGTAGATTTCTGATGAAATATTGAAATTTTGTTTGATCTTCTCCAAGATGAGTTTGGGATAAGAGTCCCCTGAGTTGTTGAGTGGTTTGGAAATCTTTGTATTGCATCAGCTTGTTGCTTACTATTATGCTTTGATATATTTTTTCCAAGCATCCATAGCTTGTTCGAAAGCACCCGTTTTAGGCTTTTAGCCATAGCAACAAGGCAATGAACTGTTTGATAAAATGCTTTGATAGACATGTATGAAAAATGTGTTAGCATAGACAAGGTAGTGAACTCTTAGAAAAAATGCCTCAAAGAAATGTGGTTTCATGGTGATGGAATGGTATGACGAATGCCATGACAAGCAAATTGCTATGGATTGTCATGGCATTCCATCACCATTGAGACCACATTTCTTTGAGGCTTTTTTTCAAACAGTTTGCTGCCTTTTCTATATTGATTATTAGCATGCTTTGATATATTTTTTCCAAGCATCCATAGCTTTTGGAAGCACCTATTTTAGGTTTTTATCCATAGCAACAAGGAAGCAAAGCTTTGATAAAATGCTTTGGTAAACATGTATGATAAATGTAGTAGCATAGACAAGGCTGAACTGTTTGAAAAATGCCTCAAAGAAATGTGGTCTCATGGTGATGGAATTCCATGACAATCCACAACAATTTGCTTGTCATGGATTCCATCACCATGAGACCACATTTCTTTGAGGCATTTTTTTCAAATAGTTCATTCCCTTGTCTATGCTATTGCTTACTATTATGCTATGATAGATTTTTCTAAGCATCCATAGCTTGTTGAAAGCACCTATTTTAGGCTTTTAGCCATAGCAACAAGGCAATGAACTATTTGATAAAATGCTTTGATATACATGTATGAAAAATGTGTTAGCATAGACAAGGTAGTGAACTCTTTGAAAAATTGCCTCAAAGAAATGAGGTTCATGGTGATGGAATTCCCATGACAATCAAAGCATTTGATTGTCATGGCATTCCATCGTCATGAGACCTCATTTCTTTGAGGCATTTTTTCAAAGAGTTCACTCCTTGTCTATGATATTGCTTACTATTATTCTTTTGATAGATTTTTTCCAAGCATCCATAGCTTGTTCGAAAGCACTTGTTTTAGGCTTTCAACCATAGCAACAAGGCAACACTTGAACTACTTGACAAAATGCTTTGGTAGACATGTATGAAAAATGTGGTAGTATAGACAAGGCGTTGAACTATTTGAAAAAATTCCTCAAAGAAATGTGGTCTCATAGAATGCCATGACAACCAAATGCAATTGTCACTCCTAGTTATTAGTTATGCAATGTGAAGTAATTGCATAAGCTAGGGTTGACTTTGTAAAACTATATTGTAATTGAAATTTTGTCATCTATCAAACATCTAGTTATTAGTTATGAAATGTGAAGCAATGCTTTGAGTTTGAAAGATGTGCAATGCAATGTAATCAACATTATGAATATAAACTACAAAAATCTATTTTTACTAAGTTACCGGTTCGGTTTTGGGTTCGGGTTCGGTTCAAGAACCCGGTTCGCCGGTTCGGGAAATTTTTTTTTGGGGTTGGGTTCATTTTGGGTTCGGTAATACAAAAACATATAAAAATCAGAAATATATACATATTTGCAGCAGTAATCAAGTTTAGAATACACCACCATATTAATAGTCAAATAACATAGCAAAAATACACCACCACTTTCATAGTCAAATATTAAAATATTAGTGATACTCGAATGTCATGATACAAAATTATAAATTAAAGTTCAAACATAAAAATGTCAAGTGTTTACAATCAACCATTATTGATCATTGATCAATCTGAAAAGTGTGAACATTTTTATGTGTGGAAGGAAAACAAGAAAATAGTGTTACATAATTATTTACATTGTGAAAGAGCCAAAACCTTTTTCTTGCAGATCGTAGAAGAATCTCAGTGATTTTTTGGGTGTCCTTGCCTTGGAACGGAACTATCTTGAGCCATGAATGATTGACCAGGAACTGTGAGAAAGAAATAAGATAAATCACATGCAACTTGTTGCAATTTCTTTCCTTGGGAAAAAGGGTAAAGTTTTCTTTTCAGGGAGAATCTCCTTTAGAGTTTGAACACATTGATAATTTTCAAGATAGACTTAGCCAAATATGTCATCTAGGTTTGAAGCTTTTAGGTAAAATGTTTGCTTCTTAAAATTTTGTTCAAAATTCAAGATGTAGGCTCTCCTCCCTTAGGGAAGAGAAGGCCTATCAAACCTAACACTCTTATGCAACACTTATTAAGTTCTTGTTGATGTAGTATTAGATGCGAAGTTTCAAAATAGGCATGGTTATATAAATTCTCATCTCAGGACTATCATTGCATCAAATTAATAATTTTAAATCCTTTATGGTCTAGACAAGAGAAGTATGGAGTAGTGTTCCAATGCTAAAGTCCTATTGTGAATCTCTTTGCTATGAGTGGTTCAAAAATGAGGAATCTGTCTTCTGCACCAAATGAGAAATATTCACAATATGTGCTAGGAAGGAATAAGTCCATAAGATCGAGTATGAAAAAACTGAGAATTGCAAAATTGGCTTACGTTTGACTTCCACACATAAATTTTCACACTTTTCGATGTTCACACGTAAGTCAAAAAGTATATGTGTGTAAGTTGTAAAGTATACACTTGAATACACGTAACTCATATCTATTGAACCATGAATTTATAATGCAAATATGGACACCATCAATAAAAAAGATTTGTATTAAAAGCAAATAGCCACAACGCATACATCAATATATGTCGATATAAGTATAAAATATAGTTACAAAATAGCCATATAGGCTTACGAGAATGTCATATAGGCATACAATGTCAAATATATCCAATACCAAATATGTACAAAATTTCCATGTAGGCATACAAAAAATGGCTCTACATTCAAAATTCATTTCTATCCATGCTCTAGTTCAAATACAATTTTCTTTCCCTTTGCTTGGCGATCCGATGGCGATAAGTCTGTCACCGATTTCTGCTGTGCTCAAGGAGTGCTCTTGTTGCTCCTCCTAGTGTTTAGCTCATGGTGAAGTTTTAACTGTTACAATAAGAAGTAAATACATTAATATATAGAAATTACATTATAAAAATTGATATATTTAACAAAATAATCACTTACGGCCATCTCATGATCACTCTCCTATATGGAAATATTTGCACACCAATGTTGAGGTGTGCTCAAGCCCTGTATAAACCATCCAAATAGGAATTAAACTAAGAATCAATAATGGTTTGATTTTTCACTACAACTAGTTCATCTATAACAACGAATGTAAATTGAAATTTAGTAATTTGCCTCATACCTCCCCTATCAGAGCCATCGAGGATTGTATAGTGGATGAAACACTAATATCCATTGTCCTCGTAATGTTTGGCGGTGTTTCTATCACCAACATCTAAAAATAAAAAAAACAAATTATTCAATTACAAAAAAGTTACAATAGCAATCCACGTGATGACTTCTAATGTATGAGATCTAATGAAAAAAAATTTGAGTACAAGTATTAAACAATATATTTCTGATTATTAGTTATCGAATTTGAAGTAATGCTTTTAGTTTGAATGATGTGTAATGCAACGTAGCCAACAATATGAATATAAACTACACAAATATATTAAACTTAGAATTCATTAGTTAAGTTCTCTTTATTCTATATTACCTCTGTGAATGTTTGATCAAATCTACTGGCACTAGGAGGTGTTTCCTTGAAACCTCCAACATTACCATGTTCAACATCCAAAATCACATATTAAAATACCATTTGTAAAAAAATGCTATTAACATGTAATAAATTTATAATTGTTTACTAGTTACATACCCCACTGATAGGTGTACTACAAAAATAAGTAGGTAGATGACTGGTGTATCCAATCCCTACACTGTGACCCTACAATTTTATTAAAATAATAAAACTAAATTAGTTAATCTTGCATTTCACAATCAAAATTTAATAAATTAAATTTAATGAACATGCTGGATTTTACCTGAGTGTCAATGCCATATGCATCATGCAAAATTTTATCTGTCCTCTCCATCCCCGTAGATGCATACGGATTAGGCTACGTAGTAGCATATGGATCCTATGTAGCACCCTCCAGAGTGTCGGTAGGGTCATACGAACAAGTCGCCCCGCAAGATTGACACACATGGGTTCGAAGGCCACCACCTGAAGACTCCCCTAGATGGCATTGTACAATAGGGATAGTGTGATGGATGACACTCTGGGTCAAAGTTGTGATCGCCTACAATGTCTCTATGTTAACACTCTCCTTCGCAACGGAAAGCATCAATATCTGCTCACGAGGTGGCCTAGTGAGAGGTCATCTCCCTTGCCGCGTAGGATCTGGTTATGCACCGGGCCTATCCTGAGCTGACCCCCCACCTCTCCCTGGAACTCCCTCATATCAAAATAATTTGGGATTCGGTTCAATAAAAACTCACTGTATACTTTCCTAAGAAAATATTGGGGGACTTCACAATTATTGCACGATGGGTAATTAAAGACCATATACCATCTTTCATAAAAATGGTTCTTAATCTCTTGGTGGTGGCACCGATGAATAGGAAACCTCTTTGCATTGAGGGTAAGATTTTGATTTTTTTTAGGTTCAGTGAATAGAGAGTACAAATCACCTTTAGTAATTTTTAAATCTTTTACTTGTTTATATGATAATTTTTCTGCATAATATGCCATGGTTGTCTGCCTCCTATCTTGCCATCCAGATATTTGTTGGGTGATTGCATCTACATTTTTTAACATATCTTTCAATGAATTTTCTAGAAGCATTCTTTCTGTGGTTAAAGCATTTGGATCACTCAACCTACTGATAAGATCCTCAAGTTGTTTTCTATTGTTCTCAATTTCACTCCTCAAATTTTCTTGAGTGCCAGGAGGGTATTGAGAGAATGGTGGGGGAGGTTGATTTTGTTGTTGAGGTTGATTTTGTTGAGGATTTTGTTGAGGATTTTCCTCCTCTTCTTGTTGAGGATTTGCAGGATTTCCTACAAATTAAAATTTAAACAATCAAATCTAACCTAAAACAAACAAAATATTTTTCAAACTAACGAATTCAAAACAAATAGCAAACAATACTTACCTCCCGCATGTCTTCGTTGTTGTGGCACCATATTTGCAAAGAAAATCCAACTATTGTTGATGAAATTTGTAGAAATCCTTCCTCCTAGAATGTGAGCACGAAAGTGAGGGTTTTTGGCCACAGGCAGAGCTGAGAAACAGTAAAAAGCAAATGATACAGATTTCACTTTTTTTTTTCTTTTAAAATCACATAACGTAAGCGCGTTATAATGCAGGCATGTTATAATGCACTCACGTTATCTCTTTTCAAATTGTTTTTCCCATTTTGCCACAAAAGTGCGACCAACTTCATGCACCCGCCCAAGTGTCTATTTACAAGTTATAAATGAGGGGCTTTTTTGTGGGTTAATTTTATAAACCCCCTTTATAAATTTAGGAAATTGTGTCTTTATTTATGTATTTTTGGTTAATTCATGAAATCCATCTTTATATTCATGAAACTATGTATATATTTGTGATGTTTTGCATACAACTAAAGTGAACACATCATCTTACATTTTTCATGAAACTGTGTGTAAATTTATGGTGTTTCGCTTACATTTTCCAATTCTAACAAATGTTTGAAATTTATGAGTCCAAATTCTTGAATAACCTTTGAAGTTGTCTTGAGATGTCCTCCTCTATGCATTGGCATCATGAGTAGGCTTATTGGCACCAACGTGGCATACTTAGAGTTTGTTTTAGATTCTTCATTAGAGCAAAATCATGAGATATATTGTTTCACATGCATGATGAGAAATACTGAAACAACCAAATTATTATGGGAAATAGGCTATTAATTATAACTCGGTAACATGTATGATGAAATTCTCTTATGGAGGATGTAGTTGAAGCCCTAGGTGATTTTTTGTTGGTGGATAATGAATCTTTTGACATTTTTCATTCCACCTTTTCCCGCATATTGGTTGAAATTGATGTTTCAAAGGGGTTGCCTACTGAGGTTTTACTTAAATCTTCTAAGGGTTCTTGGGTCCAATCTTTGGATTATGAAGGGATTCCCTTCTGATGTAGAAGATTTTTTAAAGTAGGACATGCTATTGCACAATGCGGATTTGAGAAAAAAGAAAAGAAGGCTACTTGGTGGATAGGCGCTTCTCAACATCATTATACGGTTGAGAAGAAATCTGAACAACACAAGAGTTTTTCTGAGGTGGTTGCTTCTGATTCACAGGGTCTTGGGGCATCCCCTTCAGATGCCTCAAATGGTGGGGCTGCTAAGGCTACCCCTATTGAGATAGTGACTAGGTCTCAGGCTTCCATTTCTAGTGATAGCTCTACGACTTCCATATCTGGCAGCTTTTTAGATAAGTCTTTGTCTGCACGAAGGAATAATGATGAAATCTCTAAGACTTTGGCTGCAAATATTCATCTTCGGGAAAATAGTGAGCAAGCATGGCATGATAAGGAAACGAAGTGGAAGAAGGCTGGATTACTATTCAGGGAAAGAAAGCAAAACTCTCTAGGTCTTCTTTTCACATGACTCTCTGTTCCCACAAGAGTAGTTCTAAATGTAAATATTGAAGGGTCTTGTATGGGAGCTAGTTTTTGGCTGGCTGTAGGTTGTCCTTTCTACAGCTTTGTTTTTGGTTGTAAAGGGTTTCGGGTCCCTTCAAAACCTATTTTTTCCTAAATCAAAAACATGTATGATAAAATTTAAAAGGGATTTGGTTCAATGAGAAAAGGCAGGTAGTGGATGTGGGGTTAGGAACATTTAACAATGCTATCATGAACTTTGAACATTAAAAATTAAATTTTATACATTTTAAAGTGAAATTATTAAATGAAAAATATAATTTCACATTTACATGATTAGGAATATTGTGCAAATTGTTATTGAAGTTATTTTCAGTAATAACTTGTATATATTGTGCTATACAATGTGATTCACAAACACACACACATATTCTTGTAAATCATATATATGTCTATATATATAAATATATATTTATATATATAGACATATATATATAAATATATTTATATATAGACATATATATGATTTACAATAATATTTGTGTGTGCAGTCATTGTTTTATGAACATATTCTTTTTCATTTGATTATATTTGACCATGGTAATTCGTTATGAATGAAAACTATATTACTATGTTCGCATGGATTATTATCATAATTCTATCCAATTATGTGCATCTGCAAATATTAATTTGTTCTACTTGTTTACTTATTTGTTGTTGTACACGCATTATTATTAAGGTTCTTTGATGTTTTTTGTTACTACCTTGATTGTAATTTTTTTATGTAGGCATGTGAGAGCATTGAGATTTGATGTGACAATATCGATGATGAACAATTCAATGAATGTGAAACTTGTTAACACACTACACAATGTGAGATATTTTGTTCATGTAGGGTTGTTACTTAGATTTGTACAATGCAATATTTTGTCCATTAACCAATATGTCATAATTGTTTGTTTTTAAGTATTATTATGATATTGTCGATGTATGTCTATTACTTGTTCAATTATATAATTTTATTTTGGTAGGAATGTAAAGATTTCTAAAGCACCTTGCATTGTAACTAGACATTTTAGGTAAATTCATTGAAGACTTTACTTTGGCAATGACATGGTAGACATAATGTGTTGTTATTGTTATTTCATTTTATGTTTTCATGTATATATATATATATATATATATGATACAATTACTGAGACTAGATGTTTTACATGTGTATTTTTTTCTAGGTATATTTGATTGCATATATGTATGTTTAGTTATCCAAAATATTATCTTGTTTTAGTTGTTTGTGTATATGTATATGCTCTTCAATTAGAACTTGTATATATTGTGTTATACTATGTCATTCACAAATGTGTGTGTGTGTGTGAATAACATTGTATTGCACACATAGATGTATGTAAGAATGAGGTCACCCTAATGGCCCAAAATAAAACATTGGTTCTTGAAATGGGGGAAAAGTGGATACTCTAGGATTTTCCTTAGGGTTTAGGCACCTTTCCTTATTTCATTTAGAATGTGGTTGTGGTAGCCAGGGTTTGATGGATTTAGATAAGGTATAAGACTGAATTGCAACCTAAAAGGTGAGTCAACTTGCCCTTGACCAAATCTAGAATAAAATTGTAAATGAAATGATATAGAATGACTAGGCTAAAGGTGGAAATTATTGTTCTGATACAAATACAACAAACACATAAAGTCACAGACAAATTCTAACTACATAAATGAACTGAGCAGGACATTGTACACCTAGCATATGAATTTGAAGCTAATTTCTTAGGACTATCTCACCCATGGAAACTATGTCCCTATACAGGAATCCTAGATCTTATTTCATGGTCCTAGAGATTCTCTAAACATCCCTAGACTCTTGAGACCATAGGGAATAAATTTTGTTTACAAAGTTTCCCCATACAAGGCCCTAAATTACCTACAATCGACAAAAAGGATAGAAAACAACACATCATGGGACACTAGAACCCAATTAGGATACTAGCACCTAGCAGTTCTGGTGTCTTGTAAGGGTGCTTGTGTCCATTTAGGGTGCCTAAGTCCATTTTGAGCACTTGTGTCCCTGACACACTTTTCAAGTGTTGGTGTCTCTACAGGGGCACTAGCGTCTTAGGAGATGACTTCCCCAAACTAGGGAAGGACCTCTAGGACCCCGAAGAAAGTATACAATACCTTATGAACTTAGAAATGACAAAACATGACTTGAGTTCAAATAAAGAGATTAATTTCCCTAATTATTGAACATGACCAACAAGTGAAGAAGAAGGTAAGGAGGAGGGTAATCACCTCCCTAACACCCCTAGCATCTACCCTAAGCAAGAAAACACGTAAATTAAGAGATCTACAACACATTTTGGTTTTTACAAGGCCTAACAAGAGGCTTCAAGAGATCCCTAAATGACATGAGTCTTAAGGAATGGGCTCTTAGAAGTAGGATGACTACACGACTTATCCTCAACACCATCCAAGACTACTCCAAGACACTTAAATCAATTTTAAACCCAAATGAAATATTCCTACATTCATTTTAAGCCCAAATGAAATGTTCTTAAGTTTGTTTTTCCATTACATTGTATAAGCATAAGCATCCATAATATGATCATTCTTGGTTTCAACACTAAGTCACATAACTAAGACTAATTACACTATCCAATATCCATGGAATATAATCCATCTCAAGAAGAGGGGTCCAAATCATCACATTATTATAAATACATCAAATTATAGGATTCAAATGTCTTTTACATATACAATTACTTAATAATCAACAAATGGAAGAAAAAATAATAAAGAATGATAGACCCTTATCGAATTGAAGTCGTTATCAACTCCAACGCAATCCCCTAATCCCAAATGGTAGTTTCCATGCCACCCAACCTTATAATAGTCACATGGGCCATAAGCACACAATCACTATAGCATATTGGGAGAAGGATTACACACATGTCATTTATGAATTATACACTCAACATGCACATCATAAAAAATGCTCATCCAATATTACAAGATGAATCAAATACAAGTCCACATTGTACAAAAACACCAGTGGCATATCACAAAACCATCATTGGGAAAACTCACCAATGTCACATCACATAATCCTCATTAGAAAAACTCATCAGTACCACATCAAAAGTCATCATTAGGAAAAATAACCAATGGTACAACATAAGATCATCATAGGTAACTCACCACTAGTCAAACACAGAAGGATCATCGTTGAGCCAACTCACCAATGGTGGAAGACAAACACACTAGACACTAGGATAATATGCTAGAGAGATAGTTAAGGAGTTTCATCACAATGCTCATTGGTATGGCATATGCAAAATATAGTACTCCTCTCATACATATGAGGATACTTGATCATACAAAACCCAAGCTCCCTAAGATGGAATGTCTTCCCAAACATCTATAGTTTGTACTAGCACTCAAGGCGTGAGAGGGGGATACATTATCTTTGTTAATTAATTACATGTGTTTCATTAGTTTTCACTTGATTAAATGACTCCCTTCCTATGATCAACCACTTTGGGTTAGGTACACATTAGGAGCCACTTCCATAACCTTATCTAGTACCTTATTCCTAGACTCATCACAATCACCAATGAGTGTGGCACAAAAACAATACACAATTCTAATTTTCAACCAAATTTCACATATTTTCACAAGATCCATTTCAATAATTCATGAAGTACAGTTTCATTCAAACATTCAAATGTTGAACACCTGAAATACTAAGAGGGTGGTGAATCAATATTCCCTAAAAATCATTAGCTTCAACAACTTTAAACATTCATTCAATGCAGCATATTAAACTTACAGTAATGGAAAGGAACATAGAAAGCATGCATCACATCAAAGAACACAAGAATACCAAATTTACTTGAAAAACCCAAAAAGAGAAAAACCATGTTGAGGATTAGCTCACAATATATTATAACCGGTCATAAGATATTACAGAATGGCTCACTGCCTAGAGGACTCATTGTCTAGATAATAGAGAATAGACGAGATGGCTCACTACTAGGAGGAAGTGTGTCTCACTACCAAATATTTGAACTGATACAATGCATCTACCATATGCTAAAGATAGTTCCAATTAAGCTCTGTAAATTGATCTAACACAATTCATGCTTCACTTCTATCAAACTCTATTTTGTAACTCTTCACATCACATTCACATCACACTCTACTCTTTTTTTACATCATCACCACACACACACACACAAATCTTCCATATAGCACCAAAATCATCTTACATTTATATGCATTACCTTCGCAGACACTTACAACATCAATTAGGTCAGCCTAACTAGATGAAATGTGCAAAGCAACAACTTGTTGACTCAAGATCCAACCAAACATGCTTCCAAAACATGTAACACTTCAAAATAGGTTGGTAAGGACCTATAATTACTCCCATAAGTCTGATCCAAACATCATTTAATTCCGCACAACCTCAAACCTTTTAGGTCAACCCTATTAGTGAAGCAACAAGGAGATGAACTAATTATCCATCCACATATCGACATGTGAACTTCCAAAGCTCGTTCCACTTATACCCAACATGCTTTAGACATTTTTAAACACTCCCATAGAACCGCATAGCAAAATAATAACCTGCAGTGGAATGCAGAGCACTCCAAATAGGTACACTGCCACAGTAACTCTACCAAATCCAGAGTGATACTTTGTCAACTCCAACTTCAATTGTGGAGGGCTTCAGGATGTGAAAATCTGAATTTGGATTCCCCAAACAAGTTCCAAAATTACCTTAGAGCCACATAACTAAATTCTTCATTGTAGAGTAATAAAGACTTCAAAATTGGTTCACTATATACTGGAAATTATGCTTTGGGACTTAGGAAATTCTACAAGATAGTCAAGGTCTAAATCAAACCAAAAAAACTATTGTATTTATGCACTAGATTTTCATCACTCCATTCAACCATACTCATCAAACATCAATGTAGATACCACAATAATGTTGATATCAATGACAACACTATAGTAGCATCACCAACAATCTCCCCAACATCATAATAGCAATATCTCCATCATCTACCATATATCCTTCTAACAATCTCCTCAAAAATCTTCCAACAGTCTCCATCTCATCAATGACAAACAAACTTCCAACATAAAAAAACATCATATTTCACATAAAACTTAAATTTTATCATTTTCTAATAAACCAAAAACCAAGAAATTTCTTCAAACTCCATTAAAATTTCTTTAAGAATTTAAATTTCAAAAATCAAAATTTAAGAATACCCTTTGGTGTTAAAAGTTCACAATACCCATTCTAAGCTATCAATTTCACATTTTCATGATTTCTTGAAAAAATAGGCATTATAACCGTGTTTCAATGAAAATTCTAAAACTAATATTATAACATCAAAATTCACAAAATAAAAGTGATGCAGGGGCATCATTCTTTTTTATTTAGAATTTTGGTTTTTAGTTGTTTGATTTTTGTTTTGTGTCGGTTTCCTTGCCTCTTGTTGACAAGTGGCAGCATTGGAAGGGAAGAGAACTACTCCCTCGATTTCCATCGAGCTTTCTTTGTTTTTGGATGGAATGAAAAAGATAGTTATGTTGGTTCCCAAATCAACAGATGCAATGAGTCCTAAAGAGTAGCCACTCTCTCATATCCAAACTCAACGGGTTGATATGGCCAACGAATGAGATAGTGAATAAAATACCCCTTTCTCCCCTACACTTCAGGCTCTATTAAACCTAGGAGGGTAATCCCAATCAGTATATTTATAGATACCATTGTGCCAAAGTATCAAATACACTATAAACAGACGTTTCTCCTTTAGATGCTTAATAAACACAATACTATAAAGGCTTGAATGACCTCTACAGTAACGCCTAATTTAAACATGAGAGATGTAATAAAATGAGCTCAACACACAAATGAACTAAGATTGATATTTGATTTAAAATATGATCAGCTAGTGTCTTAACTAACACATATAACATGAATAGCACACTTAGATCAGTGCCTCATCTTTGGAACAGAGTCAACTCAAACACATACATAATCTGATAACAATTTTTATCTGACAGTATATGAAGCCCTGAAATGTTGCATTACATCATTTCAAAATTTTGTCTTAACCTTTACTTCTTACTAGCATCCTAACACTCAATTCAATACAAACTTACAGCCATATTCAAGCACTTGGGTATGTGTAGGATCATGTGGGACAAAAAGTGGCGATATGATGGGTATGTGGCTGACGACTTTTTTTTTACCCAAAATTGATGAAACGAAAAGGGTTTTTAAAGGATATTCTCAGCTTTCCACCAATATAAATTATGTTTTACTTTGAATTTAATTACTATTATTGATTTTCTATTTGAATTACAACTAAAGTCCTAATTGATAGGCTGATTGAAAACATCTATAGTTTTCAACGGTATCACATTTTTAAATCCAAAACATGCCACATTCTATGATTTGCATAATATAAGATTAAAAAAATTGAATTTCATGAAGTTTTGACCAAGTTAAGGTGGTCGACATCAAGTTTTATATTTTTAAAAAGTTGTAATAAAAAATTCATAATTAATTATTTACTTGGAAAAAAATTACAAAAAATATGCATCATATTGAGACATGAGTCCTCTACTCATATCTAAAATCTTATAAAAAATATTATCATTTTATTGTGGTTAGGGTGGTCAACAACACCTACTTATTTTTTCCCTGAAATTTAAGTACTATTGCATTGAAATTTCAAATTTTCACTAAATAGATTTTTTTTTTTTAAATAAACCTAGTAGTTTAGAAACTACATTCGACTTGCTACAGAGTCTATTCTTACATATTTTTGAAATAATATAGATAAATTATTCAAATTTTTATGTCAAGTTTCCTAACTCTGATTTTTTTGAATTTTTTGCCACTTAAGGGCCTATTTTTTCCATGATGATCCTGCACATACCCACCTACATTAATTCTTTGAATAAATAAACAACAATAGAGCCACACATCTATCTAAAATTGATAGAGACAAATAAGACAACCTTGATTGTATCATTCATAATCTGTAAAAGTAGTACCTAAGAGAGTAAAATAGTTTTAAACTTGAAAAATTTAGCATTAATTTGCCAGTATTGTAATCAAAATTACATAAATATTGATAGACTCATACCCTAAAACTTAACTCTAAAATGCTTTGTATTCATAGTAGAGTGTTCTCTATGTTAAAAAAAACAAAACAACCCCTTTCTAGAATCAAGAATAAAGACAACACTTAAGGAAAAATAAAAACCCTAAATGTTCATCTAAAGAAGACACTTGGCACATTTAGGTTCGTTGATCTTCAACTGCCTTTACTTGTTGAAGAATCTTCAACCTACTCTTTTTTTTTCTCACTCCTCACTCCATTGCCCTGTAACAAAAAAATATTCCTCTTTGGAAGACACATCATTCCACTTCTATTTGATGTAGAAAATATTTGTTTGTGAAAGAATAAAAATTCTTTCTTGAAATATTTTCACTCTTCACTGTAAAAATGAAAAATCTTCCTTGTGTAATTACCTTTTACCTTTAACTACAATTTCATGCCTCTATTTTTACTTGGGAAGATATTTAAAATATTTAATCGGGAAATAAAATATTTTCGGTGCACCTTCCGTTGAAAATATCTTGTTTTTACTATGAAAATATTTTTCATTTATTCTCATTCTACTGTAGAAAATTCTACTCATTCGCAACTGAAAATTATTTTACTGTGAAGGCCTTTTACTTGTGCATTTTCCATTTATTTTTCCAGTGAATATCACACATCGTTGATAAAATGTAAAAGGAAAAACAACGATGGGCAAAATAAAGCACATTTCACATTTTTATGCTTTAATACCGAGCAACCAAAGTCCTTTGTTTTATTTGCAAAGGTTTTGATTTATTTATCGAGCCATAAATAATCTTAATTCTTGTGCAATCTCCAATAATTCTTCACTATCCAAAAGAACTCATGAAAAAATGCCAAGATTAATCCTCGGGCCCACCATCGTCTTACAAAAACTTTATCGGGCTACCATCATCGCACATCGCGGATGCATATGGAAAAGTAAACATAAAATGGCGATGCACGATAAAGAGAGTGCAACCATCGCACATATCTAATGGAGGACAAAAAATAATATGAAATCAATGATGGGCGATGAAAGCTTGCTCCATCGTTGATTGAAAGTTGAAACGGTGGCATCCATTAGTGATGGGCGATGGACACATCAACCATCACTCATCACTAATTTTTTTTGCGTTTGGGACTCAAAACTGCGACGCCATGCACTACGGGAGAACTTTGAAATTTTATTAAAATCTTTCCTTTGCTAAAAAGCTTCAATTAATCTACCCAAATGAAGACTCATCGTTGTAAAACATTGCATCTCTGATTTGTTGCTTCATTTAACCTGCCCAAATGAAGAATTAACCTCCTTGTCCTCCTGAACATTTGAAATACATTTATGTTTTCCCTAAATGCATCTTTCACATTTTAACAATATTTTAAATATTCAAAATATTTTAAATATGAACATTTGAAACATTATGAAAATTTGTGACTTCTAATTACGCCTGCAACCCATTTGGAGAAAATTTACTGTGGGCAATCTGGGACACCTAGAGCCGAGATTTTTTGTGTCCATAATCAATTATTTAGAGAAAACTCATTTGCTCAAACTTTTCCCAGCCATCAAAAATCAGGTACCTCCTTTGTAAACTGCCCCCGGGACATATTTGCCACACCAACAATGCATTAAAATAATGCATCATATGACCTACGTTTTTTATGAAAATGGAGCTGTAGGGGTTTTATACCAAAAAAAGAAATGGGTTGTCCTTATATTTTCAAAAGTTGAAACTTTTCGGAACACCATTTTTGGCCATGTTGCTGTCAAAAAAGGATTAGTTAACCAATCAGAACTTATCCTAGGAGCTTGAAACTGAGTAAGAATGTTACCATTTGACCCAAGAATTCATTGCAACAAACTACTTGGAAAATTTCTTCCTGAGTTGAAAGATATTAAATACCAAAGTAGCTCACTCATATTTTTCTGCAATTTCACCTGCCAAAAACCAATCAGGGCTCTCAAAGTCACCACTTTGAAAAAATATCAAAAAAATTTTTGGAGGGCTTCCACTGAAAACATAAGCTCATCTAGGTACACTGAGTATGTGTGCAAGAGGGATTTCCTTGAATCATCATTCATCACAAGATATTGAAGGTCAAACTTGACCTCCTTGAAACATTATGAAAATGTAGGTGCAAAATAAAGCAAAATGCATTTACTTTTGGCCTGGTAAAAATATAAAATCTTACTATGGGGCTTTGAAATCAGACCAGGGAGTACACTAATGTGGGGAGAATGAAGAGCAACAATCCTTTCAGCATGACAATCAACTGGCTCTGAATTGTGACCCTCCAAACTAGGTCACTTGGGCAGATTTTGCAGGTGCACTTCTGAGTGTGCAAAGAAAAAAATTTCAACATGGGCCTTCAAAATTTAAAGGTTCCATCAATGGCTCTTTCTAGGGATGTATGCCCCTGTGGGCATAGCAAGAATTCAAATCTCTAGGATAGCAGACCAAGTGCTAGAAACATTGGGTGACAGTCTTTATTTTTCAACTTTTAAAACTTCATTTGGTGGCCCTAGGCCACCAAATGGAAAAGGGAAGCCAGTTGATGAGTTAAAAATAACTTCATCATGATAATACCATAAAGACCTATTTCATATCTGCAAATTCCTATCCTCTGCCAATTAATTAAATTTTAGGAGAAATAATTGCTTAATTTTTAGTGAGAAATTGTCTAACTTTATTTCTTTTGATTTCTTGAAGTATTTTTCCAATGCAGATTTAATGAGTTATTTTAAGTTTTTTGTAGATAATAATCAGCCATCAAGTTGTAGATTAGAAGCATTTATCCAGCACGTGCTCTAGAACAGGTTGAAGATGTACGCTGGAAATATGCTTTGGAACTTTAGGGTGATGGACCGAAGATATAGTTACTCTTTAAAGTTTTTATTTCTGTTATCTTTTGAGTAAAAAACTTTATGGCTCGACTTGAGCCTATTAAATACTATTGTAATGGGTTTTAAAGACATACGAGTTATTCGTAGATCTGTTTTAGATATTTTCAATGGTTATCCATACCATCTGAAATATAGGATGTAGTTAGAGTTTTACATATAGTGAAAAATTAATGTTATACTGTCAAAATGTTTTCCGAAGTTTATGAATAAAGAGATTGTTATCTAAAATTTCTGAGTTACGAATTATGGATGATAATTATGGTTGATAGAAGCATTTCTGAAATAACTATGAATGTGAGCTAAGAATGAACGTGATACCCCACAAGTTGGCCACTCGAAGGGAGATAACTTAAGTAGATAAGTGTTTTCTTTTATTATATTGTTGTTTTGTAGAGAATTATTGAATTTGCTATTATGAAATTTAAGTTCTGAAGTATTTTTTGTCTTTTACTTCCGTAGTTTCTATTATTAACTGTTAGAATCTTTATTGTTAAAGAAGATGTTTTATGGATTGTTACAAGTTTTTCTATTTTTATAGTTTATTAGCTTCTTAGTTTAATTGTTTCTGTAAGTTTTTTTAATTCAGTTATCATGCTTTCTAAATTAGTTTTCTTATGTTTTTCAGTTTAAACATTCTTGTTTTCTTAGGATAAATTTCTTTACAGTTTTATAGTTAGATGGCTTGAAGTTAGAATTAGTATTAAGTTGTTCTTAAAAGTTAGAAAACCTAAGGGAGATACTTCAGACTTCTTCTATTGCAAATTGCCTTGAACACTAACTAGATGAAAAATTGAATTTTATATTCTAAAGTAATGGGACCTAACAACAGCCTATCACTTTTTGGCATCGTTGATGGGGATCCTTTAGTTTCTTTTGCTTGAGTGTTAATAGAAGACACCTAGAATACTTCTTTTAGGCCAAAAATACTATCTTTGGCTTTCTTTTCTGCATGGTCAGGAAAAGAGTCCCTCACAGATGATTTATACCAAAGACCCCCCTAAAATACATTCCAATTATACATAGGGATGCCAAAGGCTCAAAAGACCACTCTATTGGAGAACTACTTGAGCCTAATCCACCAGAGGTTTTCCACTATTTTACTGAAGATCATCCTGTAGCACAACCTGTTATTGAGGAAATTATTCTTGAGGAGCATATTACTCTGAACATCATGGGAGATCGAGGGTTGAAGCTAATCGTAATGATTCCAACCGTAATAAAAATGATCCTCAATTACCTCGAACGTTCACTTATCCTATTTCTCTGGATGTAGATAATGATACAATGATGAAAAAAATTCCTCCAGCTTTCCTTCCAACCTTTTATGGGTTATCCTCGGAAGACCCAGAAGAATTCCTTTATGAATTTAAGGTCCTTTGTCAAACCTACGATTATAAATATGATAACCAAAATTGAAGTTGTTTCCTTCTACTTTGAAGGATTCAGCCATGCGTTGGTTTATGGGACTACCAGCTAGAAGTATTACATCTTGGGAAGAAATGGAGACTGTGTTCTTGAATAAATGTCAGAGTTATTGTAGGGTGAGTGATCGTAAGGAAGAGTTGTTTAAACTTAGGAAAAATGAGGATGAGAGTCTTGAGGACTATTTGGAGAAATGGCTATTAGTGGTGAGATTCTCAAGACCATATTTCTTAAGGGACTCGATGACGATGCAAGAAGTCTTGATTTAATGGGAAAAGGTGACGTGTCTCAGTTATCCCTTGAAGACATATGTGATTTGTGTCGCAATTTCTCACGTACTCTAGGAGGAATCTGAAAAACAAATCTTTTCAGAGGGAATAACGAGATAGGTAAGTTCCAAGAAGAAATAGAAAATCTTAAGACAAACATACTTGTTCAATTAAACACTATGTTGGATGGTATATAAGCAAATACACGTAACCAAAATACTTTGTCAATCTATTGCCTTAGGTGTCGAAACAAACATCTTTTATGTGAGTGTCCTTTAGACAAGGTTAATGTTTGTCAACTTTATGAGAAAAACCACCCTACTAATCAATGTGAGCTTCTTACTGATCTTAAGAATACTAAGGAAAAAACTGCTCAGGTTGAAGAAGAAATAAATGTGCTAAACCAATGCCAAGGAGGTAATTTCTCTTATGGGCAGGATTCCAACCTTGCATGGAGACCGCAAAACAATTGGGTTAGTAATTATAGACATGAAAATTTCACATTATGCATTTGATCGGATTCAGTCAAATTAGATGTCGCATTAGGACCATTCATCAATTAATCAAGTGCATTTTCATCCATTCATTTATCAAATAAACATTATCATTCAACCTTCATCTTGTATCATCCACTTAATTAAATAAATCAGGACTTCATTTAAATCAAATCCTAAATCATATTTCATCCTTTTCTAATTTAAATAAATCAAAAATTTAAGTCCAAAATGTCAACTCACCTAATTAGCATCAAATCAACATAATCATCAATCTAATCCTGATTAAAGGATAATCCCATCCCACTTGCATTATCTAGATCTAGCCACTTGCACAATAAATCAATTTTATTGATTTATTAAAACCTCATTTTCCCTCAACATGACAAGTCAAACATGGCATTTATTTCTCTTTTTTCTTGTCCCCCTCTCAAAATTTATTGCAAATTTGAATTCAAATTCTCCCTCTCATGGGCACTCTTCCCAAATCTTGCACAACCATTGACCACTCACATTATGACAAGTGTCCTCAGCTCATTGGCTTGATCTTTAGTCCCACATTGGTCCCTCTTCAACACTCAACATTTGAAAATCTTTAAATACAAGCTTCATCTTTGAGCAAATCCTCCACAATCCTTCACAATTTTATGCAAGGTTACTCTCTTCATTTGAGATTTGATCTTGTCCATTTCACTCCATCATCTCCATTTGCATTTTATCATCTTGAGCTTTGATCAAGGATTGGGAAAGGGTCACTAGCACATGTGACACCAATCCACTATGGAATAGATATGTATCTTGTTTCTTTCATGCTTTCAATTTAGTTTGATTTGCTATCATGTTTATGAAGCATTTTGCATTATTTCATAGGAGTATTTTGATGAATTTGTAAGTCATTAATCCATGCATGAGGTTTAGTGTTTGCAGATTTTAAAAGGTCCTCACATTTTGGCGCCCACCGTCTCTATTTTTGTTTGCAAAAGCTGAGTTTATTTCATGCAGTGGATAGAAATATAAAATCCCTATTTTCATCCATGCATTGTCTCTATTTTTGTGCAAAAGATGGATTAATGCTTCAAATAGAGATACAAAGTTTTTCTCTCTATTCAAATAAGCTTTAAACATTTTGTAGTTGGATGACACACAATATGTGCATGGATAGTCAATATGTTTGTTCAAATACTTTTTAAATCTGTTATTGCATTAGAGTCACTCCAAATCACTTCAAACTTTTACTGACTTTCATTGTCTCGTTAGTTTATCTCTAACATCTCCTGCACACAGTTCATACACGTTTTTATTTTTATTTTTAGGCATTCTTTTGGGTAGTTCGCATGCATTTTTTATGTCTTATTCACCTTCCAATTACATTTAGCAACACTCTAGTCGCAGTTATCTGAGGAATTCTGTCAGACAGTTTGCATACCTTGTCTCTTTTCTTTGAGGCAGACTGTCAATAGTTCATGTGCCTTGTCCATGCTGCCGCATTTCCTGTCAACAGTTCACGTGACTCGTATATGCTTTCATAGGAAGTTGTAGGTCGATGTTGGAATGGTTGGGGAGTTCACATTTTACATCTGTGAATTACATTTGCTTGAAAATTTCTACAGCCTTCTTAGCAAACGCATTTTATCACATTTGCTTGACAGTTTCTAATGCATTTTCAGTGAATTCATTTGGAAGAGACAAACCTGCGCAGGTCTGGAGATGAAGAGGCCCGCATGCTTTGCACCAGCTGAGCCACGCCTCACAATGTTCTCTATTTCTCACGACCTTTCTGATTCAATGCGTTCCATGAAATAACTTTTTGCTTTAAAGGCATTCAATCATTCTTACGATTAAATTTCTGGTCGACAACTGCATTTACTTAAGAGACTCAAAAGCCTCTTTTAATTGTTTTTGTGCGCAGCAAGAAGGATGCTAAAAAGAAAAGCGGGCTTCTTTTGAATAAAATGGCAATGGCGGTTATGACAGGAGAAATATTTAATAGTAAGGTAGCGGCTGTTAACACTCTACTCCTTTTACCACTGGTATTAAAGAAATTTTGGTTGAAGGCGCGGGCAAAGTGAGGGATGTCGAATTTACACCTGCTAATAGCGCTTTCTTAAAAGTTTTCGAAGCCTATTCAACGAATCCATTTTGTGCATATCCTGTAATCATGGCATTCCATGAGATGTCATTTCTGTGAGAATTCCTACCAAACATTTCACGCGTCTTGTCTATGTTTCTGCATTATATTGTCATTCAGTTCGCACACCTAATCTCTTGCATCGGCTTGGCAATCATTGCATTCTATCTGTAAACTTTATTTGCTTGAAATATTGATGTCTGCTGCTCTTTAATGTATGTCAAATGGTTCTCCTATTGTTTCATGGTTCCACTTTTGCATTTATTGTATGTATCAAACTTTAAAGAATATTCACACTATGATAGTGGGTGTAGCCAATGAATCTTATTGTTTAAAGATCTGTCTAGATTTCGTTCAAGTTGCACGGCAATTATCTCATGAATTCTGGCTTGAAAGTCAGGTATTTTGCAGCTGTTATTCGACATAATACATTGATGGCTTGGTGCAGTGAATAAAGGCTAGAGGCGACAGAATATTGTCATTGGATTTGACTGAACGTGAAGTCTGGCACAACCATCAATAAAATCAAATCTTTAACAGCTGTTAATAGTAAATGTGCCATGTGGGTATCTTTATTATATTAATATGAGCTGACTTGTTTACCTTTTGAATGCTAGGTTGCAGCCTGCGCCTACAATAGATGAGAATACACATCCCTGTTGGAGGAAACCTTTAAAGATGATATTGGAAAGCTGAAATGGTGTCAAGTGGAGACAAAACTAAAATTTAAAATTTGCTTCTTTCCATCAATGAAGATTTGGTCATCTCTTTAGCTGCACACATTAAATATCTAATACAAATGCTTTGGTGTTACGTTTTGATCATTATTGCAGCCTTTTTATCATTCTATCCTTGTCAAAAATGAGTATATAGTGTCAAATTTTCTAATGCTCTTTTCAATTATTTTGCAATATGAATATAAAAACATCAAATTTTCTTCTCTTCTAATATTAAAATAAATCTCATTGTTGATAGGTACAAAAGCAAACGAAGGACAATCAAGGTACAAATGAACAACGAAGGCAAAAAGGTACAAGGAAAAGTAAAGGCGAAAAGGTGCAAAGCGAAAGAGAAGGCTATCAAACAAAGACGAAAGGGGGATGATTTTTTTTGAAAACACAATGTGTTTTTTAACACTTTAAGTGTTGATCAACACTACTTCACGAAATTGTTTTTCTTTTCATTTTATAACACTAATTTTCATTTGGGTCTAAAACGAACAATTTGATTTTCATTGCAAAGGGCTTAAAACGAATCTTAGGACAAACTTACTAGAGTTCATTTTGGGTTAAAAATTGAACAAGCAATCTTCATATTTCATTTGGTGCTTAAAACGAATTCACAATTGCTTTGAAGGGTATAAAACAAACAAGTGTTTGAATTGTGTGATTGTCTTTTGAGTACGTATCCTCTCCCCTTGCGCTTCGTGCGATCTAGGGTGCAAGAGAAACACTCAAAATACATTTTATTACTTTGAAACACTTCAATTTGGGCTTAAAAATTGAACATATTGTGCGAGTGTGAGTAGGGGCATCTTCGCGTACATTCTCTTTCTTTGTGCCATCAAAGATCGATCGAGTTACGGATTGTGTCTTTGCTTGCTTTTGTTTATCTTAGAGGGTCTCAGGGGAAAAGTACTCACCCAAGTGACGACTCAACCGGTAACACTCTAAAGCCAAGAGTATTTCCAGCCGGGATATAAATGAGGGTTTTGGTTAAACGCCATAATCACGCTGGTTGACCAAGATGGATCGAAAGGGGACTCTTGCTGTATGGGTCAATCTCCATGAACGGAAATTCCTTACTAGAACCCATGTGCTAGAATTTTCCAAAATCCTTAATCTATTTGTTGCAAGAACGGTCATTCAAGCCACCCCACACTCTTACGGTCTTCTAGTAGAGATGGAAAGCATGCCATGGGAGTTTCATGGGTGTTGATGCTTGGCTGCCCCATTGACATTAATGAGCCGTGGAGGGGAGCCAAGTCAAGCATCTAACCATCCGCTAGAGATAAGTGTAGCTAGACTTGTCCAAGTGGGAATCCAACAAATATTGTCTTACACATCCATAGGGCTTGTAATTATTCTTTGTTTGAAAACACAGTGTGTATTTGAAAACATTTTGCAAACAAACATTCAACATGATTCTCAAAATTTCAAACCCTCTTTAAGACAAATATCATTGACTCAATCCATATGTTATTGCTTTCCCTGCGGATTCACGTCAGAGGTTCCTAAGCATTGGATTATATCTCAATTTGTCTTCTTGAGTAAACAATAGGAAAACCCTTGCCTTAAGTTCATTGAATTTCCACATAAAATATCTTGTGGGGTTTAAGGAAATTAAGACATTGGTACATCTTAGTTTGAAACTTTAATCAAAGAGAGTTTTTTGGTAAAATAAATCCATTAAGAAAAGACTAAGCAAAATGAACTTTCATGTGTGTTGAAGACTCCAAATCCCAAAAGCACAAATCATTGATTGGAAATCCAAAATGTTCAAATCATTCCTTGGTTACAAAGGTCTTTAGGAAGCATATGCATGCTCTTCAATACCTAGGTCTTGGAAAATACAAAGTGGTCTTTTTAGGTTCATCTAGGGATCAAAACAAATCAAACCTCTTTCATCCATCTTTCAAAACATCAAAATCCATCTCACAAATCATCTTTTGAAAAACCTTGAAATCATCCTTGAAGTGCTAGGCTTTATGACAAAATCAAGCAAACACCAAAATCATTGAGACCAAGTCCTTGAAAACATTTATCAAAACACCTTTGACTAGGAATGTGTAAATGCATCCTTTTGCATATCCTTAGTCAAAGTCATCCAAATCATCTCATCTAGCTTAGTGTATGTAGATGAATCCTTCTCCATATACTTAGTGAAACAATCATTTTATTTGGGTAGGTGTGGGTAGATGCATCCTTCTCCTCACACATATCCAAATCATCATCCTTTGAACACAACTATCCTTTAGATCATTATCAAACATCTTAGGGTCTTTTTGTTCAAAATCAAAATCAAAATCCAAATCAAGATCAAGGACAAAATCTCAAAATCCAAAAATCAAACCAATCAAAAATTCAAAGCCTAGTATTTCATTCAAGATTTATCAAAAGCCAAAAACATCCACAACATCCATCTTTAAACATCACCATCATATCATCATCACGTTTGATCCTAAAAGGAATCCTAAAACTTTCACTTTGGGACATAAAATAGAGATTAATCCAAGGAATCAAGAGATTCATCTCCCATATTCTCGAAGATTGATCCCCATTTTATGGTTCTAACTAGATCTCAATACAAGAAGAGTATGGAAGCCCACAAAGAAACTCCCGCTTCAAGTGACCTTAGCCAAACAAACGCAGAAATGAATCTCACAGAATCAAGCAATCCATTGATCCCCTCATCATCACAAAACCCACAAGAAGAAAATCAAGGGGAGGACCCTACCTTTGGAATGTCTCATGAACAAATAGCCGAAATGCTACTAAATTTGGATAATCATCGAATCATCAACATCATGATGAGACTCAACCCTTCGTTATACATGCTTGAATTGGAAAAACAAGGGGCCAAGTTGCCTTCGGATTTTGATTTGAGTACCATAGTGGAGACATCATTTCCATCAATCTCATCCACCCCCATCACACCCATCATCACATCCAACATGATTCCAAATCCGCCACCACTACCACCAAAACCAAATGCGGCAAGACAATATGACATTGCGATAAAAGCTCACCAGGCCTACCAAAAGGCCATCCAACAATATCTAGCCAAGCAACAAGCACGACGAGCTCGACAAAAGCAACAATCCTCTCAAGCTGCCCAAGCCTCTCAAGCTACCCAACCAACACGAGCACAAACACAAAAGATGACAACTGTTGAGAACAAAGATCAAGATCACTCCATCATTGAATACCTTGAAGTTGTGTCTACTCCATCCGATGATCAAATGAATAGATGCCAAGAGTCACTTCTCAATCATGATCAAAATACACTGACAATACCCAACAATGATCCAATTCAAGAAATGTCAGCATCATTTGACCCTATGGGTGAAGACATTAGAAATCTCTCTATCGCAATTGTTGAAAACAATGTTCAAGATCTATCCATCAATAAAAATATTTTCGCTTCATCCAACGAGGCATCGACCAATGATCATGTTGAAAATGTATCTACATCACCTAATGAAGTAGAGGGCGTATCTCAAGAATTTATTCTAAAGTATGATCAATGTCTTTCACCAAAGTATAGCAATGGTCCTTTCCAAGACATATTGACATCCTTCGACCCCATGATTGCCGATATTGAAGGAATATTCAACTCGACACCATATCCAAGTCCACTCAAAGATCACGAAGATATTAAGCCACTTTCCATGCATAATGAAGATATCCAAGAATCCTTTGTAAGCAATCCATTCTTTGAAATTGACCCATGTCAGGAACTTGATCCAAAGCATGTCGAAAGAAACTCCAAAATCATTCAAGATCAAGAATTTGTATCTTCAAGATACTACAATGATCTAATGGAAACTCTCTTATCCATGCAAGATGATCACATCCACATAGCACTTACTCCTCTGTCTACCCATGAGATGCTTTCTACAGATGGACACGCAGATGATCTTCATCTAGAACAAGATTTTGTTACACAAAAAGAGCAGATTCTTAACTCCTATAATCAAATAGAGTGGTCAACATCAAGATCAAATATGTCCCAAAGTCAGATTGAGGAAATCATGAATAAAGATATCAAACATTATCCACTCAAGGAAGAAAATCAGACAAAACAGTATAATCCAGAATTAGCAGAGCAGCAAATGGAAATAATGTCGTCTATAGTGATCATTGATCAGAGAATGCATTCTGAACAAGAGCTCTTCAAACAAGCAGAATCAAAGCATGAAGTTGCTACTACCACCATACTGGGGGAAACTATGTCTCAAGTAGATGTCAACATAGGGAGCACGAAGAATCCTTATGGTGAAACCATTGCCAATACTACAACCAGCCACGCCATGAATCTTCATCCACCTATCATCCCATCCATGAATTGGGACCAACGTCAAAAGAAAGATTTGAATCAAAGTACAAAGAAAGTTATCAAAGCAAAAGAAGCTGATAAGCATAATGGACAAATCAAATACAAATGGATACCAAAGAATACAAAGAAAAATCATCCCTATCAAACTCCATTAGTCAAAGAAACTGTGGGGAAAACTAAAAGAGGGAAAGGTATCCATCAAAGAATGTCTACAAAAGCAAAAGCAAGCTTTTCAAGTGACGTACAAAGTATATCAAGTAGTTGGTCCTAATTCCATGCACACTTCTGTATCCACCCATCATTGCTCATCTTCCCAAGTTTGGAGAGTCAAAGGTTCCAAACTGTCAACCAATCCATCTCTTATCCCTAAACGCACTCCATCCATGCCTCCACACATAATATCCAATTCTCATATTGACCGTGTATTGGCATCGACCCTTCATCATAAGGATTCAGAAGGCAATCTATCGCGATGTGCGCACAAAGACAAAGTCAACTCTGGTATCAACGAAGCAGATCAAGAATCCCAAAAGTTCCATTCAAGTGCACGTATCTTAGAAAAGCAGCTTCTTCAAGCAGTATATCGATGGCACATCATGATAGGGGCATCTACATCAACACCACTAGGTGGTTTAGCATGAATCTTTCAGAAAAATACAAAAAAATCAAAAAATATGAAAATCCAAAAAAATTAGAAAAAGGATTGAAAACAGAAAGAGAAAAATCATCCTCTAGTGAAAATCGCATGGGCGGCGCTTTGGGAAAGACCATGATGAAAACCTGCAAACAAAGGCCATGAGTAGAATCGAGCATCTACGTGCACCAGTTCAGATGAAAGCATCTCATCCCATCCATAATAAATTGAGCATTCCATCCATCTCATCCATAATAAATCCACGCATCCATGAACCATTTATCCAATCCATTTTCATCCATCTGCATCCATAGTCCAAATTATCTTGATCTTGGTAAAATTTTGGTACACACTTTATGCTTGCTTACGGTAAATATCTTGACATGGGCCATTTTCATTGATTCTATCCTATGCAGCATTATCTGAGCTATGAAGCATTGTCCAATGAGCATTCTTTATCCGAACACCTTATCTTATCGCAAGATAATCCGTCACATCCTTCGTATGCTTACCATATCCATCCATCCATACACCTATCCAAGCATCCATCCGTAACATTCCATACATTGCTAGACATTGGGGGCAGATATATACATCTTGCTTCAGGAATAAATCTTGGTCTATATCCTCTAGCTTATGTGGTGATCCGAACATTGGAAAACATAAAATCAAATTGGTCAAAGCATTTGTGATCTGAATCACTAGCCCATGGCATATTTTGACGAGAAGACATTCCATATTAGTCTTCATCTTTCATCAAACATCAATCGATATCAGTCACATCTAAGCTGCACGTCAAACGTCGCATCAAATCATCCAAACATCTTTTGTTCAAAATCAAGCTTTATCAATCATGATCAATCAAATCCAATCAAAAAATCATCATCTTAGGGATATCTTTCCCAAATCCATTGTGTTGCTTAATACTATCCTTGCATTGTTGTGCATCCTCAACAATGTTATCATCATCAATCCTGATCAACCAAATCATTGCATTGTTGTGTATCCTCAACAATGTTATCATCAATCCCAATCAATCGAATCCTTGCATTGTTGTGTATCCTCAACAATGTTATCATTATCATCTATCCATCGACCCGATCAATCAACCTTAGCTTGGTTTTCAGCAAAATCGCAAATAGAGCACTGATATCGTCACACACATCCATATCGAAATCGTCAAAATCATGCAAAAATCCAAAAACATCAAAAAATCAGAAAATCCAAAAACATCCAAAACATATCAAAAATCCAAAAAACAAGTCGAAAACAGAAAACATTAAAAACATTGGAATCCGAACTACGTCGTCTCTGAGCTTAAACATAGGCAATGCTAATCTTTGATCAGCCCCCGAGACATCAAAATCCAAAAACATTCAAAAAACACCAAAATCCAAAAACATTCAAAAAACACAAAATCCCAAAAATATTCAGAAAATCAAAAATCAAAACATTTGAAAAATCAAAAAATCAAAAACAGCCTCAAAACGTTCCAAAATGTCAAAAACATCCAAATATTTGAAAAATCCACCCATCATTTCGCTTTCACTCGAAATAATCAATCATCCATAATAAATTGATCATCACCTTCATCCTTTGGCAATGCAAACAGAAACAATCACAGCAGTCAGCAAATGCAAGCTTCAATCGTGAAATCAAAAGCAAACAACAAACCTCTAAAACAAAATCAAACTCTTGATCAGTCGCAAACATGTCAATCGACCTTATATCAACAGCCTATCAATCAACTTATCAAACCATCATCATCCTGTACAATGCATGTCCTAGGATATATCGTTCCGACAATGGGAATCATTTTGGATATCACCTTAGATTCTTATCCTATCAAAACACATCCCTCTAGCTGAAGGTATGAAGAACATTGGCTTGTTTGTGTACTTGATCTTTTCTTTTGATTTATCTTATTGCACTCATTCTAAGGACCTCTCGATGATATCCGAACGAAGGTTTTAGAGAGATAGGAATGGGGCAACGATCATTATCTTTTGTTTACTGTGCTTGTTGGACATTCTTGTAAAATAACTTGGCGCATACTTGCTTTGTTAGGTATGCCCTAGAAAGGTTTTCGTATATCAAGTGTGAACAAGAATACTCCTATCTGTTTGTTGAGTCAAAGTCCATCACACTAAGTACAACGCCATCCTGGTCCTTTATACCTTGATGCATCGTGCTTAGGCATGTTATCAAACATAAAGTAAGTGACCCTTTGAAAATCCCAATCCTTGATAAGCAAAAATCATCATCATTTATCATCATCATCATCTATCATCATCATCTCTAATAAAGTCTCGACCAATCATGGACTTGTTGGATCCTCTTGTCATCATCTCATTTCCACGCTAACATCATGCATCCGTCATGCATCCATCATGCATCCATCCTGCATCTAGAAAACTGTCAGCATACTACATACCACATATCATTCATCATAGGAAACATCGATCATTTCACATGCATTGCATAATCATCATCATAATATAGATCTGTTAGTCTAAGCATCTACATAAAACATCCATCACATAATCCTAACATATCACATCATATCATCATTTAAGTTGTTTAGGATAATATAGATTTGTTATTCTAAGCATCTTGAAATCATCTCATTTGCATCGTCATCCATAACCATCCATTTTGAACCTCTTTATCGCGAGATCGACCTCAAATCAATATTTTCGCGATCTCTCGAGGGGCAATGTACTGCTGTCAAATTAGATGTCGATTAAGAAAATTCGTCAATTAATCGAGTGCATTTCATCCATTCATTTATCAAATATCAACATTATCATTCAACCTTCATCTTGCATCATCCACTTAATTAAATAAATCAGGACTTCATTTAAATCAAATCCTAAATCATATTTCATCCTTTTCTGATTTAAATAAATCAGAAATTTAAGTCCAAAATGTCAACTCACCTAATTAGCATCAAATCAACATAATCATCAATCTAATCCTGATTAAAGGTTAATCCCATCCCACTTGCATTATCTAGATCTAGCCACTTGCACAATAAATCAATTTTATTGATTTATTAAAACCTCATTTTCCCTCAACATGACAAGTCAAACATGGCATTTATTGCTCTTTTTTCTTGTCCCCCTCTCAAAATTTATTGCAAATTTGAATTCAAATTCTCCCTCTCATGGGCACTCTTCCCAAATCTTGCACAACCATTGACCACTCACATGATGACAAGTGTCCTTAGCTCATTGGCTTGATCTTTAGTCCCACATTGGTCCCTCTTCAACACTCAGCATTTGAAAATCTTTAAATACAAGCTTCATCTTTGAGCAAATCCTCCACAATCCTTCACAATTTTATGCAAAGTTACTCTCTTCATTTGAGATTTGATCTTGTCCATTTCACTCCATCATCTCCATTTGCATTTTATCATCTTGAGCTTTGATCAAGGATTGGGAAAGGGTCACTAGCACATGTGACACCAATCCACTATGGAATAGATATGTATCTTGTTTCTTTCATGCTTTCAATTTAGTTTGATTTGCTATCATGTTTAGGAAGCATTTTGCATTATTTCATAGGAGTATTTTGATGAATTTGTAAGTCATTAATCCATGCATGAGGTTTAGTGTTTGCAGATTTTAAAAGGTCTCAAGCAAATTTCAACACCATTTTGTGGATGCTAAAATCTGCAAAATGTGGTTAGAAATCTAACAATAAAATCTGCAGAATCATTAGTATTTCAACAACAAATCAAGATATTCAACATCCTTATGAAATAATACATCATGTTCAAAATGCAAACAAATGACAAAGGATCTAAAGCAAAAGCATAAGAAAACATGATGCAAACTATCTCATATTGGATTGGTGTCACATGTGCTAGTGACCCTTTCCCAACCCTTGATCGATAAGCTTAAGATGATGAAATTGCTATTGATATAGAGATGCTAAGTAGACAAGATCAAATCTCAAATGAAGAGAGTGACCTTGCAAGAGATTGTGGAGGATTTGCTCAATGTTGAAGCTTGTATTTAAAGATTTTCAAATGCTGAGTGTTGAAGAGGGACCAATGTGGGACTAAAGATCAAGCCAATGAGCTGAGGACACTTGTCATCATGTGAGTGGTCAATGGTTGTGCAAGATTTGGGAAGAGTGCCCATGAGAGGGAGAATTTGAATTCAAATTTGCAATAAATTTTGAGAGGGGGACAAGAAAAAAGAGCAATAAATGCCATGTTTGACTTGTCATGTTGAGGGAAAATGAGGTTTTAATAAATCAATAAAATTGATTTATTGTGCAAGTGGCTAGATCTAGATAATGCAAGTGGGATGGGATTAGCCTTTAATCAGGATTAGATTGATGAGTATGTTGATTTGATGCTAATTAGGTGAGTTGACATTTTGGACTTAAATTTCTGATTTATTTAAATTAGAAAAGGATGAAATATGATTTAGGATTTGATTTAAATGAAGTCCTGATTTATTTAATTAAGTGGATGATGCAAGATGAAGGTTGAATGATAATGTTTATTTGATAAATGAATGGATGAAAATGCACTTGATTAATTGATGAATGGTCCTAATGCGACATCTAATTTGACTGAATCCGATCGAATGCATAATGTGAATTTTGCATGTCTACAGTAATCAATGGACTCCATCTTGGAATCAACCCTACCCTCCATAACCTAATTAGGGAACTCCTTATTGGGGACCTCCTGAGTGAGCAATTCAATCATGGGGAACTCAGCAGTGGCCAAACCCATCACAACCACAATGGTACCCACAACATATTGTTCCCCAATGGAATCAAGGACAAAATCAATTTTATATTGGTCCTAGGAGGAGTCAACAACAAAATTTGTTACCGCCACCTTAGAATCTTCCTCAAAATAAGCAGATAAATCAACCTCAACTTCGAGCGCAACCACTTCCCAATCCTAAGAACAATCGACAGAATACTCCAGTATATACTACTGAACAAGATAATGTCATAGGACTTAATGCAATTCATTGTGGAAATGTTCAGTTACGTTCTAGTAGGACACTTCAATCGCCCACCATTGAGGAAGTAGTGGATGAACCTATTCCTCAAAATTTTGAGAAGGATATTCCATCTAACTCTATAGTACCCGCAAATATTATTGAGCCTCCTTCAGCAGTAGGAGCTGCTTCAGCAACAGGAGCTGCTGACTTACCTCGGGAGGAGGAAGGTCAGTCTTTGACTGAACTTAGTAAGGATACCCTTCCAAAGGATAAAACTCAAGCACCATTTCTGGAGTGTCTGAAATCAACAATTTTGAAAGATACTCTAAAAATTACATTAGCCTTTGAAACTGCATTAATTCAGGAAATCAAACAATTGCAACTAGAGGTTCCTTTGCTGCAAACAATAAAGGAAATTCATGGGTTGAATCAGTTGATCAAACAACTGTGTATTAAAACTCCAGGAAGGAAACCAAAGAAAATAAACACTATGCATATCGATGGCTATCTAGCTGACCTTTTTTTTTTAAGGACTGTTGCTCCAAAATATGATGATCTTGGGAGTCCACTAATAATTGTTACAATTAATGAGGTAGCAATACCTAATGCATTGGTGGATTTGGGAGAAGCTATTAATGTAATGACTATGGATGTGATGGAAAAATTAATTCTTACTGATTTAAGTCCCACAACTATAGTCTTACAGATGGCAAATCAGTCTATAGCCATTCCAAAAGGTGTTATTAAAAATGTTCTTATCAAGGTTGATGGATGGGAATATCCAGTTGACTTTCAAATAATCCAATCGCTTACACTCAAAGGTAGTTATCCAATAATTCTGGGAAGATCATGGTTGGCTACTGTCATGGCTAAAATTGATTGTTGAGAAGGAGGAATGAGCATTTCACATGGTCCAGATAGTAAATGTTTATTCTTATATCCTCCTACTAAACCCACCGAATATAATAAAGTTTGGGTTGATGAACCAGAAGAATTTAGTGGGCAAGACAGTTTGGCCTCCTTGGCCATGGTAGTGATTAAATAACATGGAGAGGAATTAGAGGATGAGTTAGTAAATGAAGTTGCACACCTAGCTATAGGCTCGAGTGAAGAGGTAATGGAGGATGTACCAGAAATTTTGGGACAATTGATTGATATAAGTGGGATGGAACAGAATTATGCTACCATGGGGATGCCTTGTCCCTTGGCCAATATGATTCCTAGAATGAGCTATTTCTTTGACGATATTACAATATTTCACCGACTTATACCTCATAGTTGTCCTCTCAACAACTTGTTACGATCGATACATACTATCATTTTGGCCTATCCAAGAACAAAAACAATTATGTTGCTGCCGGGAAAAACTTTGAATGTCAATAGTTGGTTGATAGAAATACAAGAGGATAAATTATTTAATGTGTTGGTAAAAAGGTCTAAATATTTTGCTTGGGACTATACACACATGAGGGGGATTCACCTGAGTGTTTGTACAAATCACATTTATATTGATCCTACTATGAGACCTATACATTTGCCACAGAGGAGACTCAATCCAGCATTAAAGGATCTTGTCAAAATTGAGATTGAGAAACTCCTTTGCGCAGTATTTATTTATCCTATCTCCGATAGTAAGTGGGTGTCACCTATGGTAGTTGTACCAAAGAAAAACGGGAAGTGGAGAATTTGTGTAGATTATAGAGAACTCAATAAAGCCACTTTTCAAGATTATTTTCCCTTACCATTTGTTGACCAGGTTTTGGACAACTTGGCTAGGAGGGAATATTTCTCCTTTTTAGATGGATTTAGTGGTTACAACCAAATTCAGGTACCACTAGAAGACCAAGATAAGACAACGTTTACTTTTCCTTGGGGCACATTTGCATACCGAGTTCTTCCTTTTGGACTTTGTAATGCTCCAACAACTTTTTAGAGGGCCAATTTGGCTATATTCGCAACACTTGTCAATGATTGTGTAGAGGTTTATATGGATGATTTCACAATATATGGGTCAACCTATGATGAAGCTCTTCAAAACCTGGATAGGGTTTTTGAGGTTTTTGAGGAAAACTGACTATCCCTTAGCCACGAAAATTGTTTAATAATGGTGGAACAAGGAATATTCTTAGGTCATCATATTTCCTCAGAAGGAATAAAGGTTGATCCCAAAAAGATTGAAGTCATTCAACAATTGGCTATTCCTCAAACACAAATAGATGTTAGAATTTTTCTTGGACATGCTGGATATTATAGAAGGTTCATAGAGAGCTTCAGTAAGATAGTGGCCCCTATTTTTTCTCTTCTCCAAAAATATGTGGAGTTTAATTGGACGTCTGAGTGTCAACAATCATTTGAAATGATAAAGGAGAATCTTGTCTCTGCTCCTGTATTGCGTGGACCAAATTGGAGTCTTCCCTTTCACATTTATGTTTATGCTTCAGATGACGCAATTGGTGTAGTATTAGGGAAAGAAGATGAGAATGGGGGTAAATATGCCATATATTTTATTAGCAAAAACCTAACATCTGCTGAGAGAAACTACACAACAACAGAAAAAGAATTCTTGGTTGTGGTTCATGCCATTAAAAAGTTTCGCCATTATATTACAAGATATAAAGTTACAGTTTATACATATCACTCAGCTGTAAAATATTTAATGAATAAACCTATAGTTAATGGTCGAGCAATGAGATGGTTACTACTCCTTCAGGACTTCAATGTGACAATACTTGTCAAGCTAGGGAGATTTAATGAGGTGGCAGACTTTTTATCTCAAATCAAACAAGAAGAGGGTGACCGAGCACCTGTACAATTTGAGCTTCCAGATGAAAATTTGATTTCCATCTCTATAAAGACTCCTTGGTTTGCTGATATTGCCAACTATTTAGCTACCTCTGAAGTACCTCCTAGATTTACATCAAAACAAAGGAAGCGACTTATTAGAGAGAGTGCACCATTTAAATGGATTAATGGGATTTTATTCTAATGTGGACTTGATATGGTTTTGAGAAGATGTGTCAAGGCTAATGAAACTTATAGTATTTTGAGGGCCTGTCACGATGATCCTTTTGGGGGCCATTACTCTACAAAAAGAATTTCTCAAAAAATTTAGGTGCTGGATATTATTGGCCTTCAATGCATAAAGACGTTAAAAACTATTTTCGTCGTTGCGATGAATTTCAAAGAGTGGGAAGACCAACTACTTCTATAGAAATTCCTTTGAAGCCTCAGGTAACCTTGGAACCATTCAAAAAATGGGGGTTAGATTTTATCAGCCCCATAGATCCTTCCTCTCAACGAAAAGAATATATATTAGTTTGTACTGATTATCTGACGAAATGGGCAGAAGTTCAAGATTTAAGAGTTGTCAGAAAAGAGCAAGTTGTTGATTTTCTCTATAATAAATTTTTTCTTATATTTGGAGCCCCCCCAAACTATCGTTACAAATTAGGGACCCCAGTTTATGTCTAAAGTTCTCCTGGAATTTATGGACCATTTTCAGGTGAGTCATAAGAAGTCACCCCCTTATCACCCTCAAGCAAATGTTCAAGTAGAGGTGACTAATAGGGAGTTAGAAAATATATTGACAAAAACGGTCTCTTCAAGAAGAAGAGATTGGGCCAGGAAATTGCTTGAAACTATTTGGGCGTATAATACAACATGGAAATCTACAACTAGATTCAGCCCCTATGAGCTTGTTTTTGGGAAGAAACCTCTTCTCCCCATTGAGTTTAAACTCCAAACCCTATGTACAACTATGGAGGTGGGTCTAAATTTGAAACGAGCTCAAATAGAATGAGTTTTACAGTTAAGTGAGTTGGATGAGCTTCGTTTAGATGTTGTCCATCAAACTGAACTAGTTCAACATCAACGAAAAGTTTGGCATGACAAATATATTAAAGAGAGAGAGTTCCATAATGTTGACTAGGCCTTGCTATTCGATTCAAGATATAAAGACCATAAAGGAAAATTCAAGACTCATTGGCAAGGGCCATATGAAATTTCTGAAGTCTTCTCGAATGACACAATTTAGCTAAAACCCATTGATGGTGATTTACAAACCCTCTTAGTTAATGGTCATCACCTACGTATCTACCATAAACCTGTTAATAAAGAAGAATTTACAAAATTGGTAGAAATGTAGAGAGAGATCCAATGCATTGACCCTGCTAGGGCAGAGTCTACCTGATTCAATATCTAAAAAAATAAAAAAAAAGATGATGAAAAGTTGTAATAAAAAGACAAAAGTACCAAATTTGTTTTCAAACCATTTTTCATTAATTTTTATTTTGGACTTAACACGTGTTTTCATTTTGCAGGACTTCTCATGAAGGAATAACAACTTCTAGAGCACCATTCCAAGATTCTCTAGAACTTGATGGTCCAACAGTCCAGTGCTCTAGAATCTGACGGTCTGAACGCCCAATGCTCTAGAACCTACTCTTCAGCCCACCATGTTGGAAGGATGTTCCTGTAGAATGATATAAGCTCCTGAAGTTTGAGTTTGGTTTTCATCATTTTTCTTCTTTCTGACTGCATCTTTTGACAATGCTTTGGAACTTTCACTACATCTTTTGACGGTGCTCCATAACTTTCATTTGGTTCCTACTCTGGCTGCACCTTTCAACGATGCTCTAGAACTTTCATTTGGTTTATGCTTCAGCTGCATCTTCTGACAATGCTCTGGAACTTTTATTTGGTTACCATTTTGACTGCATCTTTCGGTGATGCTCCAAAACTTATCCACTTTCTTTGTTTCAAATTTATGCTTTACGCAGGCTCTGAAACTTATCCATTTTTCATTCCGCCACCTCCTTTCTAAAAAATTTCAAATCTTCCTCGATACTTTGATTATCATACATTGGTATACACGCCTTCTTTTTCTTTAAAGTTTTTATTTTTCCATTATAAATAAAAGCTACCATAATATCTTATCTTCATTAATGACTTCATCATCCATGAGCTTCCTCATTCATGTCATAATAACTAAACCGTCACCTCAGCCAATACCATTGCATCACCCTGTCAAATCGGTAAAGGTATGAGATCTTCAAGCGATCATAGAATGAAAGTAAGTACAATTTTTTGCTTTAAATAAGTAGTTATTTTTTAACAAAATATAATTGATTGGCACAAGTTTCCTTTCCCAATTTAGTAAATTGAACCATTTGGTGATTAATTGCTAAGTACGCTACTCTTTTTGCGGCCCTTCATGCAAATTGACATTATTATACTGTATACACCTAAAAATGGTCTAATTAATTAAATACATTTATTTAATTAATTAATCTGTTATTTCTCTACTATTAAATAAATAAAAATTATTTATTTATATAGTTCATATTTATTTCTTCTAATTTCTTCTATTATTCTAATTTTAATTAAATAAGCAAAATTAAATACTTTGTCTTATTTGATTATTATTATCATCAATTTCTCCTATTTTCTATTTTAAATGCATTATTCTACTTTAATTAATTAAATGAAGATTACATACTTTGTTTAAATTAATTAATCATTCCACATTTAATTTAATAAATAAGCTACTATAGTTTATTTGTTTAAATTAATATCTCATTTCTCTCATATTTTGAATAAATTAAATAAAATATTTAAAATATTCTCAAATCCTCCACCTCATCAAATCTTAACAATAAAATTGAACTATTCAGTTTTATTAAATATTTCAACAACCAACTCCCGTGCATTCATGGGAATGGCTGTGAAAGGCTGTCACAGGAAAGCCTTTTTCTTCTCTCCTTCTCCTATCCTCTGGCTTGATGTTTTTATGGGGAGGGACAATCTCCATGGAAATCTCAAGAATCTCCATCTCTCACCACACAATTCCTCACAGGAAATCCCAGCCTTTTATCTTGTGCCCCTTCACAAATGTGTGCCGTGAAATCTATAAATACAGGTTTCTGGCTACAAGAAAGAGATCTGAATTTGTGTAAACTTACTCTGCAGGTATTCCAGGTGATCAAGCATTCAAGCAATCTAGCTTTAGGATCAATCCATCAAGCATCCATCAAGCTTTCTTCAGTATTTCATAGTTTACAGTCATGGCTGCCATTACAGTAGATTTGCATTATTAATCATATAGAAATAGAATTAGCTCAATTCTCATTCTCTAAGTGTCATTTTAGCAATCAATTAGCTTCTAAAATCTGAGAGCAAGTTGATTAAAGAAATATTTAGAGTTAGAGAGCAATAAGACAGCTTCAGAGGTTCCTGCATTTAAATTAGTTTAAATTCTTTGGAATCTTTGCTAATATGTCTTATTTAGAAGTGTAGATGCATTATTTATTTGTTTTCCTCATTCATACACTTTCATTTTGGCGCCCACTGTGGGGCCTTAACCCCATAATTTTACAAAAAAATTCTAAAAAGTGTCGTACAAGTTCGGCGTGTTTCTTTTAGCGTAATCGAGGTTTTTTACAGCACGACGGGCGGATTCTACAGCACGTCAGAAAAAAATAATAGCGCACCCACGAACTGTTCTAGCACCTCATCTGAAAGATTTAGCGTGTCAACCCCAATTTTAGCACATCAACAGGAGACTGTCACAACTGTTGCTCGTACCACAATTCTAATTTAGAGCGTCAGCCTAATTCTCCAGTGCTTCCGATAGGTTCTATAGCGCACCACAGAAATTCTACAACGTGACAGGTAAATTTCATAGCGCATCAGCTTTCTATTTTAGCGCGCTAAAAATTTTATTTTGCATTGTGTAATTGATTTTCTGGATCCGACGCATCCACGGCCAGAAAGTCATCTTTTGATCTTTTTGATTAAAATTTACCAATCCTAGGATAGAAATGGATTAAAACTTATCAATCCTAGAATAGAAATGGTTAAAATTTATCAATCCTAGGATAGAAACAGATAAAAATTCATCAATCCTAGGATAGACACTTCACATTTGCTGCTATTGGATTAAAAATGGACACCATGTTTTCTATGGAGCAATAGCTTCATATAGTTTAGCAAATTGTCTTTTGGGTTTTAAAAATTAAACAAATTTGTTGCTTTGTCTTTGGTGATAGGTTTATGCTCTCCCCTTAACTGGGTGCATCAGAATACCAGACTCACCTTTTACTTTACGTATTTTCAAGCTTTGATAAAACCTTTAGACAGGCCTGCCGTAGTGGGAAAAAGTACTCACCCTATGGGAATGACCTGAGTGGGGACAGCCAAAAGCCATGGCATTCCAACCCACTTTAAAATTTATGTGAATTTGGGGAAACCCTCTTTCAACGGAAGTGTGCAGGATAACCATCCCCAAAATATTTGTTCTGAAGATTGGGAGGTCTCTCGAGGGAGTTTATCCATTTTCTGCTCTAAACAGAAACCCTATCTAAGAACCTAGAAATAGAAGCACGCTTGTCAGTTCCCGAACATTGTAATACTCGGCGGTGCAGGGGTGGGGAAGAATCTACCCTCAAGCACTCACCATATAATTTCTAAGGACTGTTTGCTCAGGGGATCTGGTATCCACTTCTGTCACTCTGAGTATGCACCTGGAAAAGACAAAAACATGGGCACCCTCTAGGGGATGACATGGATGTGTGAGTTGACGCAATTCCAAGCTGTGGGCCATTCGAGTATATAATGATGACCTTTTGTCTCTAGGAGTGAGTTTGTTTGAATTGTCTTATCTTGTTATCAAACCGATGAAAATCAAGAAGAACCATGTTTGGTTCTTGAACATACACTATCTGTTTAGATTCTATGATTTTAAATCAACTATTCTATTCTTGCTTCTTGTGTTTTCCTTCATTAAATTCAGATAAGATCATCACAAAAAGAAAAAAGAGAAAAAAACAAAAACAAAAACAAAAATCTTCAATTCAAACACTTGTGAAATTTTCATGATTCGGGATTGGAAATCCATGAAATTTCTCAAGAAGTCTCTTTTCAAAAGAATCAAAAATCCAATGAAAACACTTACATACAAACAACTCTTGAGAAAGCAATGATTTTTATACCAAAGCAGAAAGGTTCTACTCCAACATAGGACCTTTATTCATAGATATCACGATTTCTCTAGAGTTTATACAGACAACTATGTTGTAGATCCCTTAGATTCACAAGCTATTTATCAAAGAAGGGCTCTTAGGAAACACCACAATCACAGTCAATGAATTCGTCCAGAATACATCCCACAACCGGCCATACAATACGCTACAACACCAAGTGAATTTCATAGAGTAAGATAGTTTTCTGTAGTGCCCCAAAGACATTATGTAGCACATCAAAGTTTTGTTTTAGTGTGTTGTAGCTCTATTTTAGTGTGTCATAGCTTTGTTTTAGCGCCTCAGAGCTCTATTTTAGTGCTCCAAAAATTCAGAAAAAACAGAGAGTTAGTAAGACAGCCTGTCAGATTGCCAAAATCAAAAAACAAGGTTTTTATCAATCCAAAACATTTTTCCATAGTTTGAAACACTTGAAAAAAAAAATCATACAAAAAGAAAACTTTACTATTAAGCCTAGGTCTTGAAACATCTTGCAAAGTGTCCTTATCAATCATCACTAATCTGAGATTCTTGTGTCAAAATTTCTCTATCAAGGATTTTATCATCCTTTCATCATGAAACTAGACACAACTAAATCAGATTTTTAACGTAGTTCTATCAAAAACTTCATTAAAAATGACACTTATCAAATCAAAAATCCAAGATCAAAGTCTAGAGTAAAACCTTAAAGTTTGTATGCCTATTTTCACATGATCAGCATATCAAAGACAACAACAAGAAGAAATGAAAGAATAGTAGCCATGGCTGAAGAAAACCCTTGGGGACGATACAACAACATTGATCCTCTCACTAATTCACAAGAGAAAGAAATAACTGCAGAATAAATCGAGAAAGTTCAACAAGACCCTCATTTCCATAAGTTTATGGAAAAGATGTTAGAGCAAGATATGGAAAAGTATCTTTTGTTATTAGCTGACAAAGGTGCTAAGCTTCCTAAAGACTTTGCATCAACCAACTCAAGGAAGCAACCACACCTAAGGCAACTAGTATAGAAAAACCAAATCAAGTAGATGCTTTGACAAGACAAATCCAATAATTACAACTGTAGTTCCAAAACATCCAACAAGGGCCAACAAAAAGATATTCCTTACAGGATATTTTCCCTTACCCATTTGACCAAAGCATTAACATGATACCATTTCCATGGTATTGTGAATTCCCAACATACAACAAATACAATGGAAGAACTGATCCGATTGATCACGTACGAGAATTTAGAACCATGAGCATAGAGTTCGCACACAAGGACTCTTACTTACTACGATTGTTTCCAAGAAGCTTAGGAAACACTTGCATGGAGTGGTTCTCTAAAATGGAACTCGGGATCCAATCTTTTGAAGAAATAATCAATAGGTTCATAACACGCTTCTCATTCAACATCCAACACGGGGTGACCCTAAAAGAACTCTACAACACCAAAAAATCAAAGGGTGAAAATTTTCTTTCCTTTCTCCAACGATGGAGAAGGCTATTTGCTAAATACCCTAGATCTATTCCTAAAGAGGAGAAGATAGAGATGTTCATTGATAACCTAGTGGATGAAATGAATTGGCTCAAAATTGAAGAGGCTCTAATCAAAAGAGGAACAATCAAACACTTCATTGAAGGTTCAAACAATAGCAATTCCTCTAACAACAACAATGAAAAGCCAAGATTTTGGCAAAAGAATAAGAATACTAATACCATAATCGATACACACACATCCAAACCAGTATTCACCTTAACACCAACCACTACAAACAAACAAAACAATGATTCTAATGTCAAACAAAGTAGTGATCAAGGAAATAGTCAAAACAATGGAGAAGCAAAAACCCAATCATTCCAACGACCATCCAATAAACGAAAATTCACACTATTAGGGTAATCATTGGAATCAGTCCTCAAAGAACTTTTAGATGAAAAAATTATTCAAGTACAAGAGGCTAGGAATTGGGACCCTCAAGTCAAACCATCATGGTGGAATGATTCACATTACTGTAAATACCATCAAAATAAAGGCCACATGACTAAAAATTGTTGGCAGTTAAAACATGTGGTGCAAGACCTTATAGATCAAAAGAAAGTATTTGTAGAGGGGCACCAAACAAACAAAGATCATACATCATTCAAAAATCCTCTACCCAATTATCAGAAGGGAGAATCCTCTTCCGCAAACGATAAAGGTAAGAATGTCGGTTATGTTTATGACACAACGATCCTTTGTCTTTCTGCTATCGAGGAGGATAAGTAGTTATGCAATCAAATCAATCGAAACAATGACATTACACCTACTAATTTGGTACAACATATCAAAAAATCTGAAAACCAAATTAATGTAATCACACTCAAAGGGAAACAAGAGTACCAACCGGTTAATGCCACAACAAGGGCACAATCCAAAGTTATATTAAAAGGAGCATCATCATCATCCCAATCTGTGGATCCTCCCTCCAATCAATATAATCTCATCGATCAATTACAGAAAATACCAGCGCAAATATCTATCTTATAACTTCTAAAGATCTCCCCATCACACAAAGAGGTTCTTGAGCAAGCTCTTATATCAACCATGGTACCTAACAATTTGGATGTATGTCAATTTCAAGCTATGGTGGGACATCTATCTACACCTCATTGCCTTTCATTTTTTGAACATGACAATGTCTCATTCACCCATCCACATAATTCTGCCCTTCACATTGAATTCCTCATCCATAAACACTGTGTAAAGCATGTCCTGATAGATGGAGGGGCTGGTTTAAATATTTGTACATTAAAGCTTATTCGTGCACTAGGATACTCAGATGAAGCCATTGATACAAGAAGAAAAATCACAATCAAAGCATATGATGAAGAGGAAAGATCCTCTAAAGGATTTATCATGTTACCCATTCAAGTGGGACCTATTGTCAAAAATGTTGTTTGTCAAGTCTTAGATAGGGAACTGACATACAACATACTATTGGGATGTCCTTGGATTCATGATATGCAAGTAGTACCTTCCACCTATCATCAATGTCTAAAATTTCCCGTCAATGGATAGGAGGTAACAATCACAGCAGACTATAATGTCACCCAAGCTTGCAATGCATTGAAAACATCTCAGGATACAATAATACCTCACAACAGAGAAGCTAGCACATCAGATTCATCTAATGGTAAGAAACAACAAAGCTTCATATCAAAGTGGCTTCCAAAACAACAAAAATCACAAGAGATCAAGGTGGCACAATCTAGTCCTTCAAATGTTGAAGAGCAATTGGCTTCACTCTCACACCAATTCACCAACAAAGTATAGTTAAGTGACAAAGGAATGGGTGAATATGGTGTCAGACACTCTTTCCATCTATCACAGATGTTACCCTCTTTAAAAACATATGGACAGCCATCTACAGCCACACAAGAATCAGCACAATCTACAACAGCATTAGATGGTAGATTTTTGAAGGCCGGAAACTTAGATGAAGAATCAGAGGATAAGGCTATACTCAATTGGCTTTATAAATATGAGGAGGCTTCCACTTCTGCGAATGTTATCATAGAAAAAAATAAATATGGAAAGGGAAAAACTATTCTGGAGAAGATGGTATATTTAGGACAGGGACCTCTTGGGTTAAGGAAACAAGGCATAATAGAACCAATCCAGCCACTCATGCTCCAACATAAGGATAAAACTGGACTAGGATATACAGCAGGACAAGGACCTCTTGAACGAGGGGAACAAAGTGTAACAAAACCAATCCAAGTTCTCACAGTTCAGCATAATAACACAAATGGGCTAGGATATATAGAAGGATGGGGCTCTCTTAAATCAAGGGAACAAGGCACAACAACACCAACCCAACCTTTAACACTTCAGCAAAATGGCAAAACTGGACTAGGATACATAGAAGAAGCAAGAGCAGAACTCACCAATAGAACTATGGAGCGTATTCTTCAAATGAGAGATAACTCTGAAACATATTCAAATGAATATGAGTGGGACAACTTATTAGATGTTTACTATGAAGATATTCAGATTGATGTTATCCAAAAGTATACACCCAAACGTGAGGAGGGTCAAAGCTCGAGTTTTAATCCTATTGTCTTTGAATCACAAAATTTTGATGACTCAAGTGAAGATGAACAAACATCGAATGAGATAGATGATGTAGAAGAAAATACCTTCGTAAGCCTCGACATAACCACTAACAACTTTGACGACATTTCTGTATGAGCTTTCACAATTGCTAACCTCAACCCATCTAATGATTCATTGCCTTTACTGCATCCTGAGCTTATCAAGTGGGAACCCCAACACCCCATCAATCTCCCCATTTCTGACAATGACTCCACTATCATTAACTACCTTTGTTGTGCAGAATTTGATACTTGTTCTACCAATGCTTCTTTTAATGATGCTTTTAGGCAGGAGGGTGCCAAGCCTTCTAGTTGCAAAAGTATAAAAATAAATAATGGATCTAATGATGAAAACCATTCTATGGAAGTATTAGATCCTAAAATAGTAAAAACAAAGAACGCATCCAATGGTGAAAAACTCATTGAGGCACCAAAGGATGGAAGGCTTGACATCCTCCCACAACATTACCATGAAATATCATCAGTGTTGGTGGAACCCACACAGTCTATTGATATTGGCACAGCAAAGAAAGTAAGAATACTACACCTGGCAGCATCCATGACAGATACAGAAAAGCCAGATTTTATCAAATTCTTTGAAGAACGATGCATCAATTTTGCTTGGTCATACTCTGACATGCCAGGCTTAGACATAGATCTTATTATGCATCACTTATCTTTACCAGCTAGCACTAAACCAGTAAAATAGAAACTGAGAAAGATGCATCCACATGTTGCATTATTGGTCAAAGATGATTTGAAGAAACTACTAGATGCTAGATTTATCAGATCTATTGATTATGTTGAATGGATATCCAACATTGTACCTATTTCAAAACTAGATCACACCATCAGAATATGTATGGATTTTCGGGATTTAAATAGAGCATGTCCAAAGGATGATTTTCCTTTGCCAAACATAGACATGATTGTAGATTTAACAGCTGGCCATCAAATGCTATCACTCATGGATGGATTTTCAGGATACAATCAGATCAAAATAGCTCATGAGGACCAAGAAAAGACAACATTTACATGTCCATGGGGCACCTTTTGCTAGAACGTCATGCCTTTTGGGTTAAAGAATGCAGGAGCTACATACCAGTGAGCTATGACAACAATCTTCCATGACATGATGCACACCTTCATGGAGGACTATGTGGACGACATCTTAGCCAAATCTTACACCAGAGAAGGAAATCTAGAGATACTTGGCAAAATATTTGACAAGTTGGAGAAATTTAAAGTCAGATTAAATCCCAAGAAATGTGTCTTTGGAGTAACATCAACAAAACTCCTTGGATACATAGTTTCTACAAAGGGAATTGAAGTGGATCCAACAAAAGTAAAAGCCATTATGGAAATGCCACCTAAGAATATCAGCACATTGAGATCTCTACAAGGCTAACTACAGTCCATCAGAAGATTCATCTCTCAACTAGTAGATCGGTGTCATCCATTCAACCATCTTTTGCATAAAAATGTATCTTTTAAATGGGATGAATAGTGTGAGAATACTTTCAATCAAATCAAGCATTATTTAATGACACCACCAATCTTGGTGCCACCCATTGAAGAAAAACCATTGTTGCTATATATCGCAACAATAGATATCTCTTTAGGAGCCTTACTGGCACAAGAGGATAGAGAAGGAAAGGAACAAGCAATATACTATATCAGCAGGACACTCAATGGACATGAAGTAAACTACACCTTCATCGAAAAATCATGCTTAGCAGTAGTATTTGCAACACAACAATTGTGACACTATATGCTCACTCACACTGTCAAGCTCATTGCAAAAATCGATCCCCTCAAGTATTTACTCAGCAAAGAAGCTTTAATAGGAAGGTTGGCAAAGTGGGTCATGCTCCTCAGTGAGTTTGACATTCAGTATGTTGAAAGGCAAGCTATCAAAGGACAAATCATTGCCAACCAATTAGCAGAAGCTCCATTGTCAGACAGTCATCCTATGACCATGGAATTTCCTGATGCAGATATCCTTAATGTTACAACACAACCATGGAAACTCTACTTTGATGGATCCTACACACAACATGGATCAGGGGCAGGAATTTTATTTGTCACACCTCTTGGGCACACAATTCCATGATCTTATAGGCTTACCTTCCCTTGCACTAACAATGTGGCACAATATGAAGCTTTACTCATTGGAATTAAAGTAGCTATTGACTGGAGAATCACAGAGCTACAGGTGTATGGAGACTCTCAGTTAATCATCTATCAAGTCAACAATGATTACCAAACTAAGGATAACACACTGATTTTATACAAGAGACTGGTAGATGATCTAAGGAAATATTTCATAGATATCAAATTTGAGCAGATACCAAGATCAAAGAATAAAGCAGCAGATGCCATGGCCACAATAGCATCTCTTTTACAAATTCCTAAAATGCAAGATCGTTATCGATTTATTGTGGAACAAGTATCAAATCCTGCATACGCAAACCCCAAATCACAAACCATAAGCCTTTTGGATAGTGCCCAATCTTCCATTTATGGAGAAATTTATACTTACCTAAAGGATAATATCCTATCGCCAGATCTTTCTCGCAACCAAGAGTGCAACTTCATATGCCAATCCGCCAAACATACCATTATTGCTAACACCCTTTACCGTCGAGGCCTAGATGGTACTCTTTTACATTGTTTAGAACATAACGAATCTACTTCTGCTTTATAGGAGGTCCATGAAGGAACTTGTGGCACACATTCAAGTAGATTATCTTTAGCCAAGAAACTCCTTCCTTTGGGATATTACTGGCCGCACATGGAGCAAGAATCTTATCAGTTTGTTAAGAGATGTCAAAAATGTCAAATTCATGGCAATCCTATACATGCACCAGCACAGGAGCTCCATCCATTCCCATCTACATGGCCTTTTTGTCAATGGGGATTGGACTTGGTAGGGAAAATTAACCCATCTTCATCTAATGGACATAATTTCATTATCACAACAACAAAATATTTTACAAAATGGGTGGAGGCAGTCCCCTTAACCACAATCACTGGGAAGCAAATATCATCCTTCATACTTAATTATCTCATTTGTAGATATGGGATACCCCAGTCGATCATCACAGATAATGGCAGGCCTTTCAAGAACCAAGATTTCGAAGAGCTGTGTGAAAAGTTCCACATCCAACATCACTTTTCAACCCCTTATTACCCTCAAGGTAATGGACAGGAAGAAGCTTCAAACAAAACAATCCTAAAGATTCTCAAGAAGATTGTAAATGAGGTAGGACGTGATTGGCACATTCAGCTAAACCCTGCTCTTTGGGCTTACAGGACTAGCATTAGGACACCAACAAGAGCTACACCATATGCTCTTGTCTATGGATCAGAGGCAATATTACCTATCGAGGTAGAAATTCCATCCCTTTGAGTTTCACTAAAAGGACTCATTTCAGATGGGGATTACAGGGTCTCTAGACTTCAAGAATTAGAGCTACTTGATGAACGTCAACAACAAGTTGTCAATCATTTGACAGCCTATCAACAAAGAATGTCTAGGAACTATAATCACAGGGTTAAGCCTAGAGTCTTCCAGATCAAAGACTTGGTCCTACGGGAAAACCCTAGAAATCAAGCAGACAGAGAAAAGAAAGGAAAGTTTGAACCTAACTGGATAGGGCTTTATGTCATTATATCAGTCTATGGATCAGGAGCATACCGATTGTCTACACTAGAAGGAGATATGTTGGAGGAGCCTATGAACAACATTCATCTCAGGCGATTCTATACTTGAGGATACCTAGTGCATGGTTGGTAGTTGTCTTGATGAAAACTTAGCAAACAGGTGTCATGATGACAGTAAAAAAATAAAAATAAATAAAAATAAAAAGGACACAATAAAAACAAGTGGTGAAAACCTGGTAAATAGGCGCTACTTGTGATTTTCAACCAGCTCTTCTATCTATTGGGTACAATTTTGTTATAATTGTTTCCTTTCATTATCATTTCCATCTATCATTTGAAAAAATTATTATCACTATCCATATCATGGCAAGGTTATCATGTCTTACCCTAGCTTGGGGGAAACATCTTAGAGTTATTTGGTACAATGGACTTTGATTTTAAATGGAAAGGAAATCAAACATGACAACACCGAGTGGCAATACTTGAAAAGCAACCAAAAACATCAGAAAATTTTTCAAAACCCAAAACATCAGAAAATCCGTCAAAAATCCAAAAACATCAGAAAATCCAAGAAAATCAAAACAAAAAAACATTCATAAAATCTCAAAACACAAAAATAGGGTCCAGGTCAGTAAAAAAATAGAGTCTGTGTAGGTCTAACTACGTGGTCTCTGCGTGTATAACGTAGGCAAAGCTAATCTTTGATCAATCCCTGAGGCCCCTAGGATAGGTCTTTAGGTTAGTTCTTTGGTTAAACGTCTGAGAATATCATGCACACATCAACATCGATGATCTAATCTGAATAATGATTTGAAAATACTTTAAAGTAGAATTTGAATTGTTGTACTTTTCTTATTATTTCTTTGGAGCTACTCGATGATGTATTGAACTAGAGAAGCAAGGAAGGAGAATGATACTTTTCTTTGTTTGCTGTTTGTGATTTAGTCATTATTATTTTGTGAATTGTCGAGGGGAAGTGCTCTACCAAGTATCATGGATGACATTCCAATTCACTTAAGGAAATGGTTAATTCTTGTCTGTTTACGCAAGAAATGCTCAGGTCATCTTGGTTTAATTATACCTCAATGCTTGTATTCCCTTGCGATATCAAAAATCATGAAATAAATACTCAGGTCATCATTGGTCTATCTCATATCATTGATGCTTGTATTCACTTTCAACATTTTTAAAGCTCAGTGATGATACAAAGCAAAATAAAAAGATTGTTGAAATGACACTTAGAGTTGCATTGCTAAAAATAGGTTTGCATTGCTAAAATAGATTTGCATGATAAAAATAGATTGCATTCATAATAATACATCTGCAGAGTATTGGTTACACAAGTTACAAAGATTCATTTACAAACAATGTTATCTTTTCTTATTACGGATTGAGTATACTTGACACATACAATTATCATAGTTACAAAATCATTCTTATTGCATACATATAGAACCATTTCTTCATCTCATCATAAATTTCACAATAAACATCTCATTTTCACATGTTATCATTCACATATTACATAAACATTTCATTTCGTCATATCATATACATTATATTTCATTATCTCATCATTCATATATTTATATGTATCATATTTACATATCATCACATTTTACATGATATTACCATATAATTGCAAAATCATCATTCATTGCATGCACATAGAACACATTCTATAATTTCATCATATATTTCACATATACATTACATTTCATTTTAACAACTCATCATACATTACATTATTTTTATCATATTTCCCATATGACATATTTTCCATACATTGCATACCATTGCATTTCATTAGAAAATACATACATCATCAATATCATAAAACATAAAAATCACATCATCATAAATACATCTATCACATCTAGTATAATAATCATCATAAAACATAGAAAGCAAATTGCATACATCTCATCATCACATATCATATATTACATAGAAATTAAAATGCATCCATCACATAAATCATGTAGAACACATCATAGATCGATCAAAACCGCTGCACATCATATATATATCTCATCAAGTGTCAAGTATACAATGAAGTCTAAAAAGGATGAAGATAACATCATATCAAAAAAATGGTTGTATATATCTCTCAAAATACATCAAAAGGTACACGCATGATCTCAAGTAGTGCTCACACCAGAAGGAGTAGGTCTCACACCAGTATCACCACCACCACCAGCTATCCCAGGATCTCTCAGATCTCTCGGATCTCTCAAGAGAGGCTGTGTCACGCCTCTGCTCACTGTCCTCAAACGATTCCTCTCTGAGCGAGACTAGGCATAACTGACTCTTTGCTCTAGGGGGAAAATCTCATGGTATCGGCTCCTGTAGAACTCAATCTCTGCACCTACCCGCATAGCCTCTCACATGTAATCTGCCACAGAGGTCCCATCAGCCACTCTCTATAATCTCTTTGTGGTAGCCTGCACTATCTCTGCTACCCGTCTGGCAGTATCTCGCTCTGCAGTCAAGGCAGTAATTTGTGCCTGCATCTGGGCCTACGTCTGTACATTTGCCAATTGTACCTGTGCTCGCTGCCTGGCCTCATCCCTCTCGCTAGTTAGCAATGTGATCTGTGCCTGCGCAGTGGTCAACTGTGCTCATACATCTGCTAGCTGAGCCTGTGCTTGCTCTGCTGACTGTCTGGCCTCATCTCTCTCACCAATTAGAGAGGTAATTTGTGTCTATGCAGTAGCTAACCGTGCCTGCATCTGGGCCTGAGTCTATGCTACTAATCCCTGCGCATGTGCTAGCTATCCCTGTAAAGTCAGAACCTCAACACGCAAGCCAACAATCTCTGATCACTCTGCTAGAGAGGGAGCAACTGCCTGCCTCTTATGAGGTGCACTAGTCAAAGGCTCTAAGGTACCTGCTACGCTCGGTCTCCCCCCATCTCCGCCATCATCCCCACTGTCATCATCACTGTCATCATCACTGTCATCATCACTATCATCACTATCACTCTCATCACTATCCTCCACATCCACATCCTCCTCTCTCCTCCGTCTGCGACCACCGTGACCACCCTCTGCAGCTAATGGTGTTGGCTCATCTGGAATGGTAATGCGAGGAGGTGGGTGTAGAGCTAAATACTGTGCATAGTCAAGAGTAATAGGTGCCTCTGCAATATCTTTCCGCAGATCCCATACCAATGGCTAAAGAGCATGATAACCCTTAATAAGTGCCTCATGAGGTAAGCATGGACCCCAATCATTGGCATCTATCCGGTGTCGTCCATAGTGAGCTACTCCCTGTGGCATACACTGTACAATCCCATACTGCCTATAGACGTGGCAAATCAGGAATCACTCCAAAATATTGGAGCTCTTCCCGATCAAATACATCGAGTCACACAAATATCCCAACTCAGCATCATCCTCATCCCAGTCATCACAATCTAAATATGGACACCAGGTCACTGTCTCCACATCATCAAAAAACCCTTCTCCAATAATCTAGCTTACCCATCATATGATGGGTAGGCCTGCCTCTATAACGGAACACATAGGGTCTCGTCGCTGGTCTCAATAATATCAGCTCAGGACACGTGACAGCAATATCCTCCCATGCCCATACCTGAAGAAGTGTAGCTCCTGTTGATAAACTGTTACCTCCTAGGTACACGATCCAATGTAAATCATGATATAACTGAGCAAGCATACACATGCCCCAAGTATATCTCATCCTGTGTAGCACCATGCTCTCTAATACCCAACCCCATCCAAGAGATAGACCTTTTGACCTCTTATCAGGACAAAGGAATCAACCAATAAAGCCTGCAAAACTAAAGTAAGTAGAGCATACAAATTATACATCTCTACCCAGGGGATCCAAACTCCTGCAATATGAGGATCCTGGAAAACTCTCTGAATAGAATCTATCCCACCCCACTCCTATGAATCATGCAAAACAATCTCACCAACAAAAGGAATGTGAAGGATATGCCATACATCCTCTGGCGTCACGGTCATCTCACCCGTAGGTAAATGGAAGGTATTGTGGTCGCTATGCCACCGCTCCGCTAATGCTGTAAGTAGAGCCCTATTAAGTCTAATATGGGGCATGTCCAATAATGACGCTAAACCAAAATTAGTAATATGCTCTCTCCTCCAGTGAAAGTTGTGGTATCATATCAAAGGGCTAGGGGAACTGCTCTCACAACTGGACAACATCTAAACTCTCCTGTTATCATAGAAACATTTTACAGATCAATACATTATCATCAGAATATCAAACATCATTTATTTTATCCAAACTAATGATCAAATCTTATGGGTAAAAATAAATAAAAAATCTTTCAACCCTCGCCTATCATGAGGTCATCAATTTATAAAATTGTGCTTATCTATCATACGAGCAATTTATCAAGAATGAACCCTCATCTATCAATCAGGTTCATTCCATCAATTTTTTTAATTATTCTTCGCTTATCATGAGGGTAATTATTATCAATCAATCAATGGATCTCGCTTATCATGAGATCGTTTACCATCTATTTAGTCAAATCAACGCGCTACAGTTTCTGGCCAATGCGCTGTAAGATTTGGTCAGAGCGCTAAAACTACTAAGGCGCTATGCTATCCTATTGGCGCGCTAAAACAGATTTCCTGCATGCTATTTTGGTGAAGCGCTACAACATACCTCTGGCATGCTAACCTATCTACTTGAAGCGCTATTCTTTTCTATGCGCTAATCTATCCTATAGGGGCACTACAGAATTTGGTTGGCACGCTAAAGTTCTCGCGCGCTAAAACAGACGGCCGAAGTTCTACGTCGGGCCATCGACGCACTATTCCACGCCAGGTCGAGCGCTAAAACTCTAAAAATGCAAAAAAATGAAATAAAAATCACATGCACAAATTACAAGGGGGTTTTGGGGTACGTACCGGAGGTCCATAATCGGTCGAACGCTAGTGACGTCGCACACACTCGAGTCGGTGAGTGTGGTAGGGGATCGGCATCCTGCTGTTCCTAGTGCTCTAAGGGTCTCTATCACAATTTTTTCTAAGTCAAATGCACAAATGACTTTTGAAAATGACCTTTTGAGCTTTTATAGGTTCTTTTTGTGGGATTTTCATGGGATTTGTTTATTTTTCTTTCTGAGAAATTAATTCTTATCTATCGCAGGGGCAGTTTTGGACAGTTTTATCAGGAGATAAATTGTTTCTTCATCGTTTCTTCATCAAAACATTCTAAAATCATCAAATTCCTCATAAAATTTCAAAATTCATCAATTTATCTCCCATGGGGGCATATCTCGCTATCATTTCAAAATTCAACATCTAGGGCAAATCAGGGGCATATTTTAAACTTTTCGTCAATACTGGCAGCTGAGGCAAAATCATTCTTTGAAGCAATGCGTAAACACATCACTTCAAAGAGGGGAAAAATGTATACACCTAAAAATGGTCTAATTAATTAAATACATTTATTTGATTAATTAATCTGTTATTTCTCTACTATTAAATAAATAAAAATTATTTATTTATATAGTTCATATTTATTTCTTCTAATTTCTTCTATTATTCTAATTTTAATTAAATAAGCAAAATTAAATACTTTGTCTTATTTGATTATTATTATCATCAATTTCTCCTATTTTCTATTTTAAATACATTATTCTACTTTAATTAATTAAATGAAGATTACATACTTTGTTTAAATTAATTAATCATTCCACATTTAATTTAATAAATAAGCTACTATAGTTTATTTGTTTAAATTAATCTCATTTCTCTCATATTTTGAATAAATTAAATAAAATATTTAAAATATTCTCAAATCCTCCACCTCATCAAATCTTAACAATAAAATTGAACTATTCAGTTTTATTAAATATTTCAACAACCAACTCCCATGCATTCATGGGAACGGCTGTGAAAGGCTGTCACAGGGAAGCCTTTTTCTTCTCTCCTTCCCCTATCCTCTGGCTTGATGTTTTTATGGGGAGGGACAATCTCCATGGAAATATCAATAATCTTCATCTCTCACCACACAATTCCTCAGAGGAAATCCCAGCCTTTTATCCTGTGCCCCTTCACAAATGTGTGCCATGAAATCTATAAATACAGGTTTTTGGCTATAGGAAAGAGATCCGAATTTGTGTAAACTTACTCCGCAAGTATTCCAGGTGATCAAGCATTCAAGCAATCCAACTTTAGGATCAATCCATCAAGCATCCATCAAACTTTCTTCAGTATTTCATAGTTTACAATCATGGCTGCCATTACAGTAGATTTGCATTATTAATCATATAGAAATAGAATTAGCTCAATTCTCATTCTCTAAGTGTCATTTTAGCAATCAATTAGCTTCTAAAATCTGAGAGCAAGTTGATTAAAGAAATCTTTAGAGTTAGAGAGCAATAGGACAGCTTCAAAGGTTCCTGCATTTAAATTAGTTTAAATTCTTTGGAATCTTTGCTAATATGTCTTATTTAGAAGTGTAGATACATTATTTATTTGTTTTCCTCATTCATACACTTTCATATACAGTAAGCTCCAAGCAAGAGTAGAGTAAATAATTACAATTTGATCATATTTTCAAAAGTATTAGTGCACAAGTTTCTAGCATTATTGAAATTTTCAGCAAGGTGGTAGAGACAAGACAAAAACAGGGGGTACAAAGAAGAAATTTGAGCCGACTTCTATAGAAAAATTGTTGGGGTTAAGTAATATTTCTCGGTTGTTTGAGGAAGTGGGTTGGGTGGATTTTGTCAGAAATTTTGAAGGGTATAATGAAAAGATGGTAAACGCATTTGCAGAAAATTACTCTAATGGTCAAGTGACACTGGATGGGAAGCGTTTCAAGGTGAGTTCAAAAATTATCTCTTCTCTTTCAGGGTTAGAAAAATTTGGCATTAAAATATTAGAAACAACACAAATAACATATCAGAAATTATTAGAATTGTTTCTTAGACAAGGGGACCCCAGCCCATGATAGTTATCAATACTAGGGGACAAAATAAGGGGTTTCAACAAGCTTCTATATTAGAACCCTGGGGTACTACAATTGCATGGATTATTAATTATTTTACTTGTGAAGGTCAAATTACTACTGTGGTAGGACCTGCATTCCGCATGTTAATACATTTGCGGCATGGGAAGGAAAACCCTGCTCTTAGGGTTAATTTTCCTCATTTCTTGAATGATTATGTTAATTCTTCAATAGAAAGATATAAAACTGGTTCAGGGCCATTAAAGCATCATGGGTTAATTCAATTAATTTGTAAATATCATTTCCATTATAAACCTAGAAGCAAATGGGAAAAATTTTTGGGGAAGTTTGACAAGCTTACATCAAGAAGAATTTTAGAACTAGGAGAATCTTCAAAACAAGTTGCTTCACCTTTCAGAGCAACTTCCCCTGAAGACCCTAAGGCTCCTAAAACCCAAATTCCCACCATTCTTGGTGAGGAAGTGCCATAATTTAAAATGAGGAGTTTGAAACTCCAGGCCAATCAAAAGATGTGGAGATAATAAATCCAAATGTGGATACTAATCATGTTAAGAAGAGGAAACAAAGGACCATTCTTCAAAATGCTCCAAAAATTTTAACTTATCAGGATACTCCTCCTTTAAGGCGGAGCAAAATATTATCCTCTGAATCTACAGGAACCCCAGTGTAGAGTAGAGGGAATAGGTCAAAATTCAAAAAGAAAAAGAAACCCTTGGAAACTGAGGAGCCGATTCACCAATCCTCAGAAAAAGAAATTTATGTTGAAGAAGTATATTTTCATTTAGTGTTTGAAGAAGCCCTAGATCAAGAAAAATAGGAAACAAAAAGGGGGCAATCTCCACTCCCTATGGAGGTTGATGATAGTATGTTAGGAAATTTGTCTCCAGTTATCAATAAAGTTGTTGAAATAGTTGAAACTGAAAATATTAATGTAGAATTGGAAAAGTTGAAATTAGAAATAGAAGAGCTAAGAAGTCAATTGCATAAAAATAAGGAAGATATGGAATTACAACAAGAGGAAATAATGGTATACAAGACTGTAATAAGCAAAAGGGATCGAGAAATTCGGGATTTAAAATTGGAAATATAGAGAAAAGATACATCTATTAGTGAGTTGCAAATACAAATTCAGAATTGTAATCGGGAAAACAAGGTACACAAAGATGGTTTAAATAAAAAAATTCAAGATTTAAAAGGAAATTTTATGCTTCTGTTTTCAGCCTTTGAGGAAGAAAAGAAAAGATAGAAAGAAGAATTAAATGCTTCTCTTAGTAGAATTATGGAATTAGAGCAAGATTTGCAGGAAAGCACAAGTAAACCAATGACGAAATCCAAAGAAGTTCAAACCGAACCAACGGTAACTGAATGGTTCCAAATTCATATTCCTCCATTATTAATGAAATGGATGGAATGGTGCTATTTCCTAAGGAATGCAAAAATTGAAAATAACAGATTAAAAATGGAAATGGTGTTATTAAGAGAAGAATTTCATAAAGCCTATAGGGGGAAACAAGATGCATGTCAGATAGCTGAATTTATTTTATCTTGTAGAATACCATTAAGATTGTACTCAATGTTTTTGAATGAACAATTTTTTAGATGGAAATTGCTCAAAATTTACAATGACCAGCCTCATGAACCTAATGATAAAGAATTTGCTAAGATGTTTGTAGACTCAAAGCCTAAAGAGCAAGATATGCTCTGTGAATTCTTTACTCATGATCTTCTATTAGAAAAGCATACTGATTTCTTTGTTAATCTTTTTGTGGGAGAGGTGCAATTAAGATATCTACTGTCTACTATGCATAATCAAATCCATTGGCAAGAACGTAACAAGGAATATGCCCAAGCAAAGAAAAGTATAGGACTTCAAATGAGATCTCCAAATAGTAGACCAGTAACTTTCAAGAAGACATTCGTAGCTCTTCTATTGGACGAGAAAATGAAGGGAAGGTATGATGATAGCCTTTGAATCTGTTATAATCATTTCATAGATCAAGGGCATAAATTGGTTGGTAGGGCCTATAATGCGTGTGAAGAGAGATACACTCCATTACCTATATGTCTAAAGAAAAGAGAGGTGATCTCTCCTCTTAGCATCAGATGGTCCTTCAAAAGAGCAGATGCCTTGGCCAAAATTTTGGAAGATCTCAGAACAAAGTGGATAGGAATGAGGTATAGACCTCCTTTATTTCTCTATCCAACCCCTGCTTTCCATGTTAATATAGATCAAGATGATAGAATCTTCAATGAATGGAAAGAGGGAGTTGCTTTTCATAGAGGCTTCCACCATACCCCTGTAAACTTTGATGTAACAACAAGAGATCTGTATGATATTAGTGCAAAATATGAAGAATGGAACAGAGGGAAGAGTTATAATCATGGGACAGGAGGACCTACCAAGAATTAGGAAGGGGAGGAAATGATGAGGTAAAAATAACCTCATCATGATAATACCATAAAGACCTATTTCATATATGCAAATTCCTATCCTCTACCAATTAATTAAATTTTAGGAGAAATAATTGCTTAATTTTTAGTGAGAATTTGTATAAACTTTATTTTTTTTATTTCTTGAAGTATTTTGCCAATACAAATTTAATGGGTTATTTTAAGTGTTTTGTAGATAATAATTGGTCATCAAGTTACAAATTAGAAGAATTTAACCAGCACGTGCTCTAGAACAGGTTGAAGATGTACGCTGGAAATATGCTTTGAAACTTTAGGGTGATGGACCGAAGATATAGTTATTCTTTAAAGTTTTTATTTATGTTATCTTTTGAGTCAAAAACTTTATGGCTCGACTTAAGCCTCTTAAATATTGTTGCAATGGGTTTTAAAGACATACGAGTTATTCGTAGATCTGTTTTAGATATTTTCAATCGTTATCCATACCATCTAAAATATAGGATGTAGTTAGAGTTTTTCTATAAAAGACATGATCTTCAGAAGTAAAACATACAGTGAAAAAGTAATGTTATACTATCAAAATGTTTTTCAAAGTTTATGAATAAAGAGATTGTTATCTAAAATTTCTGAGTTACGAATTATGGATGATAATTATGGTTGATAGAAGCATTTCTGAAATAACTGTGAATGTGAGCTAAGAACGAATGTGATAACCCACGAGCTGGCCACTCGAAGGGAGATAACTTAATTATATAAGTGTTTTCTTTTATTATATTGTTGTTCTATAGAGAATTATTGAATTTACTGTTATGAAATTTAAGTTTTGAAGTATTCATTGTCTTTTACTTCCGTAGTTTATGTTATTAACTATTAGAATCTTTACTGTTAAAGAAGATGTTTTATCGATTGTTATAAGTTTTTCTATTTTTATAGTTTATTAGCTTCTTAGTTTAATTGTTTCTATACTTTTTTAATTCAGTTATCATGCTTTCTAAATTAGTTTTATTATGTTTTTCAGTTTAAACATTTCTTGTTTTCTTAGGATAAATTGCTTTACAGTTTTATAGTTAGATGGCTTGAAGTTAGAATTAATATTAAGTTGTTCTTAAAAGTTAGAAAACCTAAGGGAGATACTTCAGAATTTTTCTATTGCAAATTGCCTTGAACACTACCCGGTCGACAAACTGAATTTTATATTCTAAAGTAATGGGACCTAACAACAGCCTATCACCAGTTCTTACCTCTGTCAAATACTAATCTATTAAAAAGGTTGATCCCCTTTAATTGATATTTGCCTCTATCATACCACATAAATATGAGTGACTTTATTCTTAAAAAGATAAGTGTCATACTGCCTTTTAATTTAGCTTTACTATCACATGGCAACCAAATGGCATAGGTCGTACCACTTCCACTTATTGCATTTTCTGACCTTGTGGAAAATGATAGAACATGAGGATAAAGATCAAGACTGTATGAAAACACAATCTTATCACATTTATATACTTCCTCATAATGGTTGTGGCAATAAAAGAGATCATCCTTCAGAAATAGTGTGCAATCTTCCTGTATTTTAAGAAAAGGATACTCACACATTTGTAACTCTTTCAACTGGATTGCATCACGGTCAAGTGTATCATCATCCCAACAACATAGCTTAATCAAATTACCATATGTCTCAATGTCCTGAAAAAAAGATTCACCACAACTCATAATACCTTCATCCACATTCAAATAATAGTATTCTGAAGAAATGTCAGCATCCCAAACAGTGTTTCCTACTTCAAGCTCATAGACAAGATTGCCAGCACTTGCTATATTATCACAAAAAGAAGTTTCAAGAGTAGACTTAGATGACTCAAAGTTTACTTCTGCAACAAACTCCTGATAATGACTGTTTAAAACACATTCATTGTTGCAAGAAGTATCATATTCAATATCACCTCTTGCTGCATCAACATGACAATCTGAAACATACTGCTCAAGAGGAAAACTATGAGTTGCAGATCCAAAAAAGAGGTTTGCATATGCATCCATGTGATTGACACAATCACATTCTTCAAGTGCAAACTCATCATAAAGAGGTTCATTAGTTGTACCAATATTTGTCACTACATTTCCACTATCATGTACAACTTCTTCAATGTTGATCTCATGCAAACATTCGTGGATAACTTCAAAGGAAACAACATGAACAGAAGAAGGTAAAGAATCAAACAAAAGAGGAGTTCCTTGTTTATCATTGTCAACATATGCATGCTCCTCATAACTACCCACTTGATTTGATCCATTCAATGAATCGCTTGCATACATATCTCCTTCTTTGTTGATACTGCTTCTACAATTAGCAAGGCTACCTTCTTCATTGTCAAACTAAAAACCATCAATGGTTTCTTCCTTGCAACTACTTGTGCATGATCTTGCTAACTAAAATTCATTCTATACCTTATCATTTGCAACTGATATACTGACATTCTCAAAATTACTCTTCAAATCCGCAGGCTCCTTTGTATCATCATCATGAAATCTTTCATCAATGCTACACATACTTGTAGAATTGGCGTGACCAATTGTACCATTACATTGTTGATCACACATGTCTTCTTCAAAAAAAATATTTCATTCATATCCATCATCTTTTTCTTGTGGGCTTTCAGAAATGTTAGCATCATTTTCCTTGTTGGAACACTTTCCACTTGAAGAGATTAATTCTACCTTTTCCTCATGAGAGAAATCACAATCACTAGGGCTGCAAATAGAATTGAAATCATTGTGATCACCCATACAAGAATGATTTTCAGCTAGTTGTAAACTTTCATTTACAACACCATTGTTCTCATCATGAAGACATGAAACTTTAGAATCAACATGATCTTCAACTATATATTCAAAGTCCATAGAGGAGAAAACACTCTCAATATCATTTGCATCATTGCATCCTTCATTTTCTACAAAAATTCTTCTCTCTATTTCTATATTTTCAAAGAAAATAGAAGAAACTTCAGATATTTCATTTATCTCTTCATGACCATCATGGTTGCAATCTTCATCTAGGTACATTTCTTTTGTAGGTTTTTCAAAAACAACTTCCTCATCACCTAATGATGCATCATTCTTGTCTTCTACTATACCATCTGCATTTATTGGACTAAGTCTTGAAAAATACCATCACATAATTGAGTTAGGAGATTACTTCCATATTTATCTATCATTTCCTCAATTACTGAAAGCCAACTATATATGCATTTAAGATTAGGAGGCTTCAAATGAGCTGGCATGGTACTCAGTCCTAGCTCAAGCCTTTCACAAAAAACATCAATACACACTGATTCATCAGGTCTATTTAATGCTGGTATAGCAAACAAAATCTTCATGAATCTATCATGAAAATCATAAGAGGATTCACCCTCAAATATTTTTACATCATATAATGCATCAATAGGTGACATAAGTTCAACCTCATTTTTAGTTTTCCCTTCATATTCTTTTTGCATATGCAGATTTCTTTCTTCAGACAAGAATTTATCATTCACTTCACCAAACTCATCCAAGAACAATTTCTCAAGCTCTTGCCATGAACATATAGAATTCATTGATAAACCAAAAAACTAGTATTCAGTAGTATCTTCTAAAGTTCTTACAAAAAACTTTATCACAGCATCAAGTCCTCTACTATTTGACAATCTGCCATTACATCAAGAAAACCTTGTACATGTTGTGATGTTGATTCTTCAAAACCTCCTCTAAACTTAGGCAAATATTCATTAATTCTTCTTGAGATAGAATGTGGATAACCTTGGATTTTACTAAAATCCATAGGGTCATATCTTTCACTAGTGAACACTTTCCTTTGAGGACATGGTTGTGTTCTAGGCATGATATTACAACTTGTAGAGGGAGAACTAGGACAACAATACATTTTTGAAAATAAAATTTACTCTACAACTAATTTCTTCTCAATATCCTTTTTCAAAATATCTTACTTTCTCATTTCCCTTTCTACTAGTATCTTGAAATACTTAATAAGGGAAGGTATTAGCTAGAACTTTTTGTTGAAAACCTTCATACAAAGATATTACAATAGAAAAATACCTGAGAACTGTTGCAACCAACTCTTCTAATGATGTACAAACTTATGTAGAGTCACCACCTCCTTGAAAGAGGAAAATATCTTCAAGCAGCCGAAAGCTTCTTCCAAGATCTTTGTGTTTCTGAGTTCTCTCCACCAGCAGAGCACCAGACTTCAAGAATACATCAGAAATATTGCAACAATCTCTTTCAAGTATGAAGGTCCTTGGATCATTTTTGAAAATTCAATGACACTTTGACTGAATGGTTTGAAACCAAATATTTCTGGAATTCTCCCCAGCAGAGTCGCCAATCTGTTAGTTCCCAAATCAACAGATGCAATGAGTCCTAAAGAGTAGCCACTCTCTCATATTCAAACTCAACGGGTTGATATGGCCAACGAATGGGAGAGTGAATAAAATACCCCTTTCTCCCCTACACTTTAGGCTCTGTTAAACTTGGGAGGGTAATCCCAATCAGTATATTTATAGATACTTGTGTGCCAAAGTATCAAATACACTATAAATAGATGTTTCTCCTTTAGATAATTAATAGACACAATACTATAAAGGCTTGGCTGACCTCTATAGTAACGCCTAATTTAAACATGAGAGATGTAATAAAATGAGCTCAACACACAAATGAACTGAGATTGATATTTGATTTAAAAGATTATCAATTGTTGTATTAACTAACACATGTAACATAAATAGCACACTTAGATTAGTGCCTTATCCTTGGAACAAAAGTAACTCAAACACATACATAATCAGATAACAATTTTTATCTAACAGTATATGAAGCCCTGAAATGTTGCATTACAACATTTCAACATTGTGTCTTAACCTTTACTTCTTACTAGCATCCTAGCACTTAGTTCAATACAAACTTACAACCATATTCAAGTACCTACATTAATTCTTTGAATTAATAAACAAGAATATAGCCACACATTTATTTGAAATTTATAGAGACAAATAAGACAACCTTGATTGTATCATTCATAATCTATAAAAGAAGTACATAGGAGAGTAAAATAGTCTTAAACTTGAAACATTTAGCATTATTTTGTTAGTATTGTAATCAAAATTACATAAATATTGATAGACTCATACCCTAAAACTTAACTCTAAAATGATTTGTATTCACAATACAGTGTTCTCTGTGTTAAAAAAAACAAAACCCCTTTTTAGAATGAGGTAGAAAGACAATACTTAAGAAAAAACAAAAAACCTAAATGCTCATCTGAAGAAGACACTTGGCACATTTAGGTTCATTGATCTTCAACTGCCTTTACTTGCTAAAGAATCTTCAACCTGCTCTTTGTTTTCTTGCTCCTCACTCCACTGCCCTGTAACAGAAAAATATTCCTCTTTGGAAGACACATCATTCCGCTTCTATTTGTTGTAGAAAATATTTGTTTATGAAAGAATAAAGTGAAATATTTTCACTCTTCACTCTAAAAATGAAAAATATCCCTTGTGTAATTACCTTTTACCTTTAACTGCAATTTCATGCCTCTGTTTTTACTTGGGAAGATATTTAAAATATTTAATCGGGCAATAAAATATTTCCCATGCACATTCTGTTGAAAATATCTTGTTTATACTATGAAAATCTTTTTCATTTATCCTCATTCTCCTGTAGAAAATTCCACTCATTCGCAGTTGAAAATTCTTTTACCGTGAAGGAATTTTACTTGTACATTTGCCATTTATTTTCCTAGTGAATATCACACATCATTGATAAAATGTGAAAAATGGAGAAAAAACAGCGATGGGCGAAATAAAACACATTTCACCGTTTTTATATTTTAATACCAAGCAACCAAAGTTCTTTGTTTTATTTGCAAAGGTTTTGATTTATTTATCGAGCCATAAATAATATTTATTCTTGTGCAATCTCCCATAATTCTTCGATGTCGAAAAGAACTCATGAAAAAATGCCAAGATTAATCTTAGGGCCCACCATCGCCTTACGAAAACTTTACCAAACTACCATCATCGCACATCGCGAATTCATATGGAAAAGTAAACATCAAATAGCGATGCACGATAAAGAGAGTGCAACCATTGCACATCTCTGATGGAGGATAGAAAATAATATGAAATCAGCAATGGGCGATGAAAACTTGCTCCATCGTTGATTAAAAGTTGAAATAGTGGCATCCATTAGCGATGGGTGATGGACACACACAGCCATCGCTCATCGCTAATTTGTTTTTGTTGCATCTCTGATTTTTTGCTTCATTTGAACTTCAAATTGGTGATGGGTGATGAGTTTTTTCGTGCAACTGTGAAAGTCGTGAAAGCCACCTTTGGACCAATCAAAAACAAGAATTAAACTTGCTTGTCCTCCAAAACATTTGAAATACATTTATGTTTTCCCTAAATGCATCTTTCACATTTGCACAATATTTAAAATATTCAAAATAGTTTAAATATGAACATTTGAAACATTATGAAAATTTGTGACTTCAAATTACGCCTGCGGCCCATTTGGAGAAAATTTACTGCAGGCAATCCGGTACACCTGGAGCTGATATTTTTTGCATGTGGCTATAATCAATTTTTTAGAGAAAACCCATTTTCTCAAACTTTTCCCAGCTATCAAAAATTAGGTACCTCCTTTGTAAACTGCCCCCAAAAAGTGTTTGCCACACCTGAAATGCATTAAAAATAAAGCATCATATGACCTCTATTTTTTATGAAAGTGGAGCTGTAGATTTTTTGGACCAAAAAATGAAATGGGTTATCCTTATATTTTCAAAATTTGAAACTTTTCAGAACACCATATTTGGCCATGTTGTAGTTAGAAAATGATTAGTTAACCAATCAGAACTTATCCTAGGAGCCTAGAACTGAGTAGGAATGTTACCATTTGACCCAGGAATTCATTACAACAAACGAAATGGAAAAATTCTTCCTGAGGTAAAAGATATTAAATACCAAAGTAGCTTACTGGGTTTTTCTGCAATTTCACCTGTCATAAACAAATCAGGGCTCTCAAAGTCACCACTTTGAAAAAATATCAAAACAACTTTTGGGGGGCTACCACTGGAAATTTAATCTCATCTAGGTACACTAAGTATGTGTACAAGAGGGATTTCCATGAATCATCATTCATCACAAGATATTAAAGGTCAAACTTGACCTTGAAACATTATGAAAATGTAGGTGCAAAATAGAGCAAATTGCATTTGCTTTTAGCCTAGTAAAAATAACAAATCTGACCATGGGGCTTTGAAATTGAACTAGGGAGTACATTAATGTGGGGAGAATGGAGAGCAACAATCCTTTCAAGATGACAATCAACTGGCTCTGAATTGTGACCCTCCAAAGTAGCTCACTTGGGCAAATTTTGCAGGTGCACTTCGAAGTGTGCAAAGGAAAATTTTTCAACATGGGCTTTCAAAATTTAAAATTTTTGAAGGTGCCATCAAGTTACAAGGATCACCCCATGTTCTGGGTGGAAGTGACCACCTGAAGAAAAAATGATAGTTATGGGAGGAAAGACTTGAACCAAGAGAGTTTGATTTTTGTTTTTCCAGAGGCCGATGCTTTGTTAGAAGTAAAACACTCTATGTATATGAGTTAGATCAGTTGGAGGGAATAGAGGAAACTGTTCTTTCTTTGTTGGGTGATTTTTGTTTGGTCAATGATTCTTAGACAACATGGAAGGAATGAACTACGCATAAGGGTTCAATTTGATTAGTGTATCTTCTTGCAAGCAATCTCCTTGGTGGTTGGTAATTTTCCTATTTCCTTCCAACGTTTGCAACAGTCATTTGATAGTTGCTAGCTTGTTTGGGAATCAGTGATTGGTACTAAGTTTACAAAACTTTGAGACCCAAATAATTCTAGCTTGTCAAGTAAATTGGTGGATGGTGTTTTCTCTTGTTTTGCAATGTATGGTGTTGATATTTTGTTTCCTAACCTATGAATAAGAAATGATGCTTGCATATTCTTGGCTCCATGATTTAAGAATCAATTTTTATTTGATTGGGGAAGTGGTTTGAAACTTTCTTACTTTTCATTAATGTTGGTTTCCTTTTAAATGTCGGTATATTTCAAAAGAGTTGAGTTCTTTAACCTTGATGATTGTAGTCGCCCTGGAATATGGGTTGAAACATTGATTGAACCATCCTAGCCTCCTCAACTTCTTGGGAATTTTTTGTTGTTTTCTATTACTTTCCCTTGTAGATTGTTTGGTGCTCAAACAAGCTGCTATCTTTTTGGTATCAGAGCCCGAAGATTTGGGGTTGTTGAGGAGTGGGAAGAATTCCACCAAGGGCATTAAGAGGAAGAGGTGCTCGAGGAAGAGGCAGAAGAGGATATGATAATGGAGTATTTGAATTGTTGCAGAACTTGGTTGCATGAATGGATTTCGTGGAGAGGGCACAATGAAGAGGAACATTAGTGGATGTTGCTAGTGATGTTGAAGAGAAAGAGAAACCACAAGTAGATGATGAGGAAGATCAAGAAGAACTTGAAGGAGTAGAAGAATCATTGATCAAAGTTGTGATGAATGTGGGATCCAAGCCAAGAATTGAAGTACTTGGGTACTCGGGAAGCCTTAATAGATTTAGATAAGCACTTTGAATATGGAGTTATAGAGGCAAGAAAAGTGAAATTTTCCTGTACACGATTAAAAGGCTATGCGGAAATGTGGTGGGACTATGTGTAGGATGAAAGACATGAGAAAAACAAGGAGAAGATCTCTTCTTGGGATTGAATGGTTTCCAAATTGAAGACAGTCAAAGAAAACAAAAAATAATTTTATAAGTTGGTGATTCAGTCAAACCATAGTGAAGAGGATTTGGAAAAGGTGGCAAGGTATCTGAATGGGTTGAGATACAGTCTATAGGATGAGTTGAGTTTAGTGTCACCAAGAACTTTGGAGGAAGCATATCAGTTTTCCATTAAGGTAGAGGAGAAGCTGGTGAAGAAGCAAAATCAACAAAAAAGACGTATAGGATGAGGCTATTCAGAAAAAAGGACAGTAGCACCATCAAGATGGAGATACAAGTAGCTCTAGAGGGAAAGTTAAGTTAGAAAAAGGAGGTTATCAAGATAGAGGAGAAAGACCTGTTAGAAGTGATGGTTATCAACGAAGAGGAAAAGGTTTTGTAGGTAAATGTTTTAAGTGTAATCAATATGCGAGTCACAATATTTGGGAGTGTCTAGAATCTTCCCAAGGAGGTTACACAAGGCCTAAAAGGAGGAATCAGGTGGTGTAAGAAAATTAAGAGAGTGTGATATCATTTTCTCCAAGAAAGGAAGAACCCGATTCAAAATAATTTTGTTGTTCAAAAGAGTGTTGTTGAAACCACCAAAGGAAATTAATGAACATTTACAAAGGAAGGATCTATTCAAAATGAAGTGCAAGGAAAAAGGTAAGTGTTGCAAATTGATTATTGACAGTGGTAGTAGAAATGGTCAATAAGCTAGGTCTTAAGAGGATTAAACACCCTACTCATAATTTTTTTTGGCTTCAGAAAGGGCATCAATTATTAGTATATGAATTGGCATTAGTGGAGTTTCAAATTGGCAGTTATAAGGATAGTGTGATCTATAACATCATGCCCATGGATGTGTGTCATGTATTGCTTGGTAGGCCTTGGAAGTTTGACCGAAATTCCATACATGATGGGATACATAACACCTATACTTTTGAGAAGGATGGTCTCAAACATATGTTGTTTCCTTTATCAGAACCAAAAGAGGATACCCATAGCAGCAGTAGTAAAGTGATATTGATAAGAAGAATATAATTTATATGCAGAAGGGAGTCAAAGGAAATTGCAGTGGTAACCAAGGAGGTAAACCTTCATTTTCCTCAAGGTTGCATGGGTGGAAATAATGTTGATTTGTAGGTAGGGCAACCAACAACATGTGTTGACACAGATGATTGTGAAGTTGGGGCAGCTATTAGTATTCCCAAGGATGCAAATTAGATATAGGAGAGTTTGTAGAGTGTGGAGATAGAGAAAGAGAATGAGGAAGATGACTTGGTTCTTCAAATTGAGGAAGTTGAGCAAGAATGGCTTGTACTAACAGGAGGTGTAATGAATAGCATATACACCAATGGTGAGGTAACATCTCAGTTTTCAAACCCCTTGAATATAGTTGATGATGATTTCTATGGAAAGAGAAATGCAAAATGAGTGGGAAAGTTGCAACAAAGAGAGGTTTCCTAGAGTGTGGATGAAATATCTTGACAATGATGAGATGGGATGTGGAAACAACAATTTGAACAATGGAGCAATCAAGCAAGAGGAGTTCATTCTACCGATAGTTTGAAAATAGATTAAGTTACCTAGTGGAAAGAAAATGAAGGGGGCCTTTGGGAAGAGAAGTTCAATTAATGGAGGAACTATTTAGGTCAAATTCTGGAAGAAGTGAAAGAAATGATGGTTGTGGGTTGTTTATAAGCATACGCGGATACACTGTAAGTGTCGAGAACTTGGAAGGGTAGTCCTACTACCCAACTCCCTTTGTGAGCTACACCCACGAACAACTCCCCCCCAGGAGCTTGATGCAGGGGCATCATTTTTTCTAATTTGTAATTTTGGTTTTCTATTGTTTTATTTTTGTTTTGTGTCAGTTTCCTTTCCTCTCATTGACAAGTGGTAGCATTGGAGGGGCAGCAAACTACTCCCTTGATTTCCATTGTTCTTTCTTTATTTTTGGATGGAATGAAAAAGACAGCTACAAGGATCACCCCATGTTTTGGGTGGAAGTGACTGCCTAAAGAAAAAAGGAAAACTATGGGAGGAAAGACTAAAACCAAGAGAGTTTGATTTTTTTTTTGCTAGAGGCCAATGGTTTGTTAGAAGGAAAAACTCTATGTACAAGAGTCATATCGGTTGGAGGAAACAGAGGAAACCATGCTTTGTTTGTTGGGTGATATGTGTTTGGTCAATGATTCTTAGGCAACGTGGAAGGAACGAACTACACATAAGGGTTCAATTTGATTGGAGCATCTTACTGCATGTGATTTCCTTGGTTGTTTGTAATTGTCTTGTTTCCTTCCAGCATTTGCAATAGTCATTTGATAGCTGCCATCTTGTTTGGGAATCAGTGATTGGTACTAAGGTTACAAAACTTTGAGACCCAAACAATTTTGACCTATCAAGTAAATTGGTGTATGGTGTTTTCTCTTGCTTTGCAATGTATGGTGTTGATATTTTTTTTCTTGACATATGAATAAGAAATGATGCTTGCATATTCCTGACTCCATGATTTAAAAATTGGCTTTTGTTTGAAACTTGCTTACTTTTCATTACTATTGGTTTCCTTTTAAATGTCGATCTATTTCAAAAGAGTTAAGTTATTTAACCTTGTTTATTGTCGTCACCCTGAAATATGGGTTGAAACATTGATTGAACCATCCTAGCATCCTCAACCTCTTGGGCATTTATCATTGTTTTATGTTACTTGCCCTTGCAGATTGTTTGGTGCTCAAACAAGGTGCTATCAAAAAGGCATTGGGAGGTTTCAACACACCCCTAATCCTATTCCAACCTTTCAAAATGAAATAAAATGAGTAAAGTAAAATAATTTAATAAATTACCTCAAAATTATGGAAATTTTTGAAATGGAGAATACCTCAAGCACACCCAACAAGTGCACACAATAACTCCTACACACACTCCCTTTTGAATTCATATCCCAATGAATTCAATCCCATTTAATTCCCCTTGAAAATTCTCTCCCAATCAATAAATCAAAATTTCACAAGAAGAGACTTTTCTCCTCCTCAATTTCCCAAAAAATATACAATGAAAAAGTGTGTAGTGTTTTTAATCTACTAAAAATGCAAGAAAATCAAGCAAAATACTAAAAACAAGAATAACACTCAAGATAGGGTGATAAGGAGTTCAAACTAGCATAGAAAACCTCTTTTTTTGTAGATTTTCCCATGATGTGTGATGGGTTGTGTGCTCACTCGAAATTTCGGCTGTATAATGGCGCTCTAGTGAAAAATAGGAGAGAGAGGTGAAAAATGGCTAAGTGTTGGGATAAATAGATTAGTGCATTTTTGGATGGAGAGCTAAGATTGTAAGTTTGGGATCAAGGACTAAGATTAATTCTAGGGAAAAATGGAATATTAAATTCCACTAAAATCCTCATGGGGATGAGAAAAGGAATTTTAATATTCCTTGGGGGATGAGAGAGGAATTTAATATTCCTCCAAAATCCTAGGGAAGATAAAATGGAATTTAAAATTCCATTTGGGGATGTCGATGGATTAAAAAGGAATTAAAATTCCTTGGGAGATGAGAAGAGTTGAGTAAGGATTTGATTAGGCTAATTGATGGAAAATTAGAGGAAGGTTAGGTGGGTAATGAGGATTAGGAGCCACTTGCATATTATGGAGGATGTGACATGAGGGAATTAAATAAATAGATTATTTATTTAAATTTTTTGGAGGAAAGGGATAAGGGGTAAAGTATTTAATTATTTAATTAAATACCTTTGGGATTTAGAGGACTTTAAGGGTATTCATTAAATAATAAAATTATTATTTAATTAATATAGATAAGAGGATATTTAGGTGTCTACATTTTGCCCCTCTTTGAGATGGTGCTATGAAGTAGCAACATTTCAAAGAAGATTAAAACATAACACCAAGAAGAAGATGGTTATATTAGGGAAGATGTCCCAGTCATTCAAATGAGTGACTAGGAGGAAAGATGATGGGAGTGAAGAAGAGGATTAGGGATTGAGGATGCCCGAGTCTTGAGAGGACATGCAGGTTCAAGAGAACATGGGTGTTCTCTCGAAAGGGATGAGATGATGAAAGGATAGATGGGGAAGCTGATGCAAAATGATGGACGGAATGCAAGATAGGATGAAAAGAGATAATGGAAGGAGAATATGATAAGAAAGCAAGCACAAATGGGTTCAAGGAAAAATGTGATGTTGTCCCAACAAAGCTACAAGCCAAGATTGATTGATGATGGATGGAGTGTTGTTGATGAGGGAATGATACATCCCAAAAAAACTTAAGGATAGGAAAGGATACATCCCACTAATGATGATGATGATGATGATGTGATTGTTGTTGATGAGGGAATGATATATCCCGAACAACACAAGGATAGAGAAGGATACATCCTGATGATGATGATGATGATAGGAGTGTTGTTGATGAGGGGAAAATATTTCCTAGAACAACACAAGGATAAGGAAGGATACATCTTGATGATGATGATTATGATTGGAGTGTTGTTGATGAGGGAATGATATATCCTAGAACGACACAAGGATAGGGAAGGATACATCCCGATGATGATGATGATGATGTGAGTGTTGTTGATGAGGGAATGATATATCCAAAACAACACAAGAATAGAGAAGGATACATCCCAATGATGATTATGATTCAATGATGATGATGATTGGAGTTTTGTCGATGAGGGAACGATATATCCCAACACAACATAGGGATAGGGAAGGATACATCCCAATGATGATGATTGGATCAAGGATTGCAGCAAGGCCAGGAACAAGACCAAGGATGTGATTATATGATTTGTGCTAGATTGAATGAAGTACAATTGGATTGAGATTGGAGATTGTTGAATTGAATTAAGATGATGGAAGAAAATATGCTTAGAATAACAAATATATATTATCCTAAGAAGATTGAAGAGATGATGATACGATGAGGATTGATGATAATATTCTTAGAATAACAAATCTATATTATCCTAAGAATATTGAAGAGATGATGAAATCATGAAGATTGAGGAAGTGGACTAATGAAAATAGATAGGATAGATAGATGGGGGAAAGTGATGAAGGATGAAGTGGATGGGAAGATGGATTAGGAGCACCGTATAAAAACTATCATGTAGTGAGCACTTAATTTGATCTAGAATGATATATTATGCACCAATGTATGAGGAACCAAGGTGACTTTGTATCACATGCATAGGACTGACACAATACACAAAAGGTTAGTCCAACATCCCAAAGTCACAAGGGCTTTGGTAGGGCCAATGTTGGAAAACCACAAACACAAAGGATGCCCTAGCATAACACAAGATCACAAGGATATTGGTGGGTACTACGCAAGACATCCAAGATAACATGATCAAGCAGAAAATGAAGATATGCCCCTATGTTTACCAGTCAATGTGCACCATGATATGATGGATCATGGTGATGCTGACGAGGTATAATAGGAAGCTCAAAAGATAAAAAAAAATGCAAAAGTGCCAAAAGATCACAACACATTTCAAATATCCTTTTCCATAGGACTAATAGGTGGATGGGATTGATGCATTCTAATTTAAGGAAGGATACATCATATTAGAACCAAAGATGGGGGGTAGATTAGTTGATCAACATGACTCAGAATACTAAAAATGGATGGAGCCTCATGATACCAATGGATTTTTTTATTAGGAACCAGCTGGATAGGGACACACTTGAGACACAACACAAAACCAAGACACACCCTAAGGACATCTACCTAGGGTCTCAGGGGCTAATCACATGATTAGCCTTGCCTACGTGAAAGCATAAAGACCTCATAATTCAATAAAAAGACTAACGACCAATGATGGATAAAGAGGAAAGAGAAAAATGAAGACTCAGATGGATAGATAAAAGTCTCAGGGTCTCATTGATGATGGCCTTTCCTACATAAAAGTGCAAAGGCGACATAGTTCGAGAAAATACCAATGACAAACAATGGATAAAGGATGATGAGATGACCATGATAAGTGGATACAATGATGAATTCGACACAATGATACAAGATAGACTGTGTGGATAGGAGGATGATCGTGTGAAGCTTAGGAATGGGATAGTTGTCCAAATCATCAAAAGATGAATTGGGATGATGATGGGATCAAATGATGAGCAATGAAGAGCGATATTAAATTAGCAAGATTTGGGAAATAAATAGGAGTGGGATGGATGGCCTTGGATCACATGGGGGGAGCCTATAGGTAGATACCAAGGACAAGGGATTATGAGATAGAATCAGGATAGAGATAAATGGATAGGGAGATAAGGATGGGGAGATGAAAGGATGAGGGAGATAAAGATGGGGAGATGAAAGGATGATAGGATGGATGGATAGGAAGATAAGGAGGGGGTGATGAAAGGGCTTTTTGGATGGATAGATAGGAATGTTGCAAGGTGTGACCCTTGGTATTCCTTGCAGCACTAGTACTTGGGTTTGTGACATGTTATAACCGCCTCATGTGGTTCTTAACCAAAGCTTGTATCAGGTATTTGCAAGTCGATCTTTTGGTACAACAGCAAGTCCAACAATTGGTATTAGAGTTGCTCACAGACCTTTCAAACCCCACGCTTTTGTTGGAGGGGTTTTTTGCAAGGTGTGAACCTTGGTCTTCCTTGCAGCACTAGCGCTTGGGTTTGTGACATGGTCTAACCGCCTCCTGTGGTTCTTAACCGAAGCTTGTATCGGGTATTGACAGGTTGATCTTTTGGTGCAACGGCAAGTCCAACAAGGAATATGTAAGGGATTATGGGATAGATGAATGGAAAAATAAGGATTTGGAAGATGGAAGGAATTTTTTGGATGGATGGATGGGAAGACAAGGATGGGGATATGGAAGGGATTTTTGGATGGATGGACGGGAAGATAAGGATGAGGAAGATGGAAGGAATTGTTTGGATGGATGGATGGGTAGATAGTAATAGTGGTATGGAAGGGATGGTAGGATCGATGAATGATGTCTCCAAGGACTATGGTACAAAGTAAAAATATGCCCCCCTCTAGATATGTCAGGTGTGATGAGGCAAGAAGGATAGAGGATAGGAGGATGGGTAGAGAAGGAAAGGAGATGGATGGAGGGATGATGGATAGATAAGGAAGGGAGATGGATGTGGATAATATGCATGGATAAGGAAGATAAATGGATGATAGCATGATGGGTGGACAAGGAATATGATAGTATATGGAAGAATGGAATGTATGCCAAGGTGTGTCCAAAGCACGTATATATAGGTTCCCCTGGCTTTATCAAGATCACAAGAAAGATGGATGGATTGAGGTAAAGGGGATATAATGGGTAGGATGGGTAGGATGGGTTGGATGGAGGGGATAAATAAAAGGGATGCATAGAATGAAGTTTCCCCCAAGTGTGGAAAGAAAATGGATGAGGGATTTACACATGATGCCTGTTTACTAGGTTTTCATCATGGTACTTGTCTTCAGTGCTTGTTTGCCAAGTTTTCACCATTAGACAGATTTTTCTCTTTCCTATTTTTTTTTTATATTATTTTTTAATTTTCTAGACTTTTGAAAGTGTGTGGATGGAGACAGATGATAATAGGGATGTGGATAAATGGATTTGGAAGGTATGTGATAAGGGGGTGAATGAAGGACTCTAGCATCAAATTCTATACAAGGTAATAAGAGCCCATGTTAGAAGTGACTATTGGATATTGGTACAACCTTATTAGGAAAAATGGATTATGCAAGAGAATTGATTAAAGGGATTTGACAAGGAATATATGTGGGATAATTGATAGGATGTTGGACAGTGTATGGAAGGAATGATGGAGTAGATGTCTGATGGGGGAATGTTGTCAGGACCAACATTGGCATATATGATGGGGGATGTGGAATGAAAGGAGGGTTTTGGATGGAGAATGTTGGGATGGTGGAGGAATTGGGATAGTAAATTTTGGGACATAAGGACCCAAAAGAGATTTAGGAGCTAGAGGATGTGAATTATTTTTTTTATATTAGCAACTTTGGATGTTGTTATGGATGTTTCATTTGAAGGCATTGCATCCTTTTTCTTTGGGATCCATAGATTTTTTATTTTTTCTTTGGTGGGCCTTTGTGGCCTTTAGGTTGGATTTTTCTTTTCTTCAACATGTCCTTTTAATGGGACATGAGGAGCTTTAGATTCATGTGGATGTTTAGACTTATACATTTTTACTTTGGCATCCAAAGTGCTTTTAATAGTAATGGAATGGGTATGAGGAGATGGATGATGTGGAGGAAACATGAATGAAGTGATAGAGGTAGGATTTTGGAGGTGATGAATGGATGGAGGATGTGAGATAGCATGCATGGAGGGGTGCCTTTGTTGATCTTGATCAAGGATTGTGAGGTTAGGATTTTTATGATGTATGCTAGGGATAGGTGATGGATGGATGAGAGGATGAATAGGATGAGATGGAGGAAGTGATTTTGGGATATAAGGGCCCAAATCCGACTTAGTACATGGAGGATTTTTTATGGTGGATGGAGGGAAATAAAGACCCAAAATGGATTTGGAGGATGAAGGAGGAAGATGGATGGTTGTTTGGAAGTGATATGATGAAGGAGGAGGGATCGTGACAAATGGTTTGTTGGAGTGATGGGAAGAGGCTATTTTTCTATTGGAAGAGGCTCGCTCAGGATGTACAAAGGTTGTACCAACATTTTTGGATTGTGAGTCTTGAGATACATATCCAAGACCTTGTGCATGTGGATTTTCTTTAACATGGATGGGCTCAAAAATACCTTTCTCATGAAGGCCTAAACCTTTTCCTTGATAGTTCATAATCTTGAGCATTCGATTTATGGTAGGATGCTTGTTATTCTAGAAATATGATGCGAGTCCATTATTAGGTTCAGGAGAATGGGTGGTGTATATGATTTGTTCTTCTACAAGAAAATAACCATGGATGAATGTAAGAGTACTAAGGGGATATAAAAGTGGCATTGGGATGGTATGGTTAGGTAGCGATGAAGGATCACGAAATGGAGATGTTGGGATGGTAGCATCTTGATTGGGAGGAGGGAGTGATAAGGGATCAAGAGAAGGATTAGATGGTATGATAGGATTTGGATTTGTGGTAGTGGGTGATAAGGGATAATGAGATGGAGTGATTAGATCTTGAGTGAGAAGGGGATCATGGGATGGAGTGGATGAGGGGCTATGATCTTGAGGTGGACTATATGGCATGGTAAGATCTTCATTTGGATAAGGGGATGCATTAGTATGCTTTGGAACAAGCTCTAAGTAAGTTTCAATGGGTCTAGATGGTGTGGTGGAAGAGGAATGTTGGATGGACTCCTCGAATGGGGTGGATAGAAGGATGGAGGATTCATGAAGATCATGGGAGTGGATTTTTGTGATACTGGGAGTAAGAGAAGTGGATTGGATTTGGATGTCTTTGATGGGTTCATCGGTTCTAGGAGTAGAAGATGGGGATTCAATGAATTCGATGGTTTTGATGGTTTCAACAATTTGGAGGGTGTTAGGAGTGGGAATAGTAATGATAGGTGTGGGATGGAGAAGGGCCTCATCACTAATGACCATGCATGATGGAGTGGGATGGGATGGCTCCACGACATCGAGATGTAGATTTTGGGATGTCTTATTTTTCATGAGTCCTTGGATGCAATCTGGAATGAGATACCTGGGTATTGTAGGCTTATATGGAGTGGTGGCAATAGATGAAGGATTATGAATGGGTGGAGGACTAGGATTATGGATTGGTGGATTAGGATTAGATGGGGGATAAATATATAATGGATTGGAGGGAGGATTAGGATATGATGGAGTGGAAGATGGAGTGACGTAGGAGGATATGTATGGTGGATTAAGATCATAGAGTGGAGGATTAGGATTATGGATTGGGAGAGGATTTGGAGAACAATGAGATGATGGATTGGGATTTCCTTTTTAGATTATTGGTGGGTAAGCAATCACCTCTTCACAGGCGGATTCACCCCTATGGTTGGACGGATTCACCTGTCATGTAGATTCACCTCTGTAGTGTAGAAAAATATGAAACATGCAAAATGGAAACAACAAAAAATGTTAAGGACCCGTGACATGGGTCCCACCAGGCATGCTAGAATTGTGTGCAATTTTTTTAATCTACTAAAAATGCAGGAAAATCAAGCAAAAGACTAAAAACAAGAAAAACACTCAAGATAGGGCGATAAGGAGTTCAAACTAGCATAGAAAACCTCTTGTTGTGTAGATGTTCCCACAATGTGTGATCGGTTGTGTGCTCACTCAAAATTTTGGCTATATAATGACACTCCAGTGAAAAATGGCTAAGTGTTGGGATAAATAGATTAGGGTTTTTTTGGATGGAGGGCTAAGATTGTAAGTTTGGGATCAAGGGCTGAGATTGATTCTAGAGCAAAAGGGAATATTAAATTCCATTAAAATCCTCATGGAGATGAGAAAAGGAATTTTAATATTCCTTGGGGGATGAGATAGGAATTTAATATTCCTCCAAAATCCTAGGAAAGATAAAATGGAATTTAAAATTCCACTTGGGGATGTGGGTGGATTAAAAAGGAATTAAAAATTCCTTGGGATATGAGAATAGTTGACTAAGGATTTGATTAGGCTAATTGATGAAGGATTAGAGGAAGGTTAGGTGGCTAATGAGGATTAGGAGCCACTTGCATATTATGGAGTATGTGACATGAGGGTATTAAATAAATAGATTATATTTATTTAAATTTTTTGGAGGAAAAGGATAAGAGGTAAAGTATTTAATTATTTAATTAAATACTTTTGGGATTTAGAGGACTTTAGGGGTATTAATTAAATAATAGAAATATTATTTAATTAATGTAGATAAGAGGATATTTAGACAAAAAAGGATAAATTTGACCAAACGTAAGTGGCCAAATTTAGGTGTCTACAAAAAGAATTTACCCTTTTCCTATTTACCCTTTTTTCAATTTTCAAATTAAAAACAATATAAATTAATTTTTGATAATTTCTTTAAATCCTATTTCCTGCCCTGCTCTACTCCCGCCCTGCAATTTCAAATTTCTTCCATGCCTGAAGGTTTGGGGGAGACCTCTATCTCTCCCTAGCCTGACCCTCTGTTGGTTTCGAATAAGATTCCCTCACATGCGCTTTCTGGGGATGCGTCGTTTGTCTTGGGCAACCCTAATGCTCTTGCTAAATCTCCACCTTTTGGGGACAATGGGGGTCACTTGAGGGATGTCTCTCTCAGGACTAGCTAGAAAGATATCCTTTCGGGGTCTAGAAATACTGCCTCTGAGTCTGTTGGTCCTGAGGTTTCCCTTACAAATGAAGGCGTTGAGCTTTTCCTTCCTAATGAGGTGATGGAGGAGGTTGCTGGTTCGCTTCACCTGGCCTTGGTGGGAAGATTTTTGGATTTTCACCCAATGATTGATATGGTTCATAGATGGGTTAATGGTAAATGGTTGCTGAAGGGCAGCGTGTATGTCTTGGCAATGCCTGGTGGTCTTTTCCTATTTAAGTTCAACGCTAAGGAGGACTTGGTCCTTGTCCTCTCTGGTACTTGGGCCTATGGAAAACATTTTCTTTCCCTAGCTAAATGGAGACCAGGTTTCGACCCCTCGGTGGATCTTACCTATTCGGCCCCTATTTGGGTTCATTTTCCTAGCCTCCCACTAGAATTTTGGGATGAAATGATTTTTTGATGGATTGGGAACTCCTTTAGCAGTTTTGTGGCAGCGAACGCAGTCACTTTGGCGAAATCCAGGTTGGTGTTTTCCCATTTTTGTGTTAATGTATCCATTAATAAAGCTCTTCCCAACTTTATCATTATTAAATCTAAATGGGGGAAGTGGACTCAAGCTCTTGTTTATGAGAATGCCACCATGTTCTATCAGAAGTGTGGCAAGCAGGGTCATGTTATTTTTATTGCAAGAAATTTGTTATAAAGGATGCTCCGTTGAAGGATAAAAATCCTTCCAGCCCTTCAATGTTACAGGATAAACTGCTTGATCCAAGCACTAGCAGGGTTGGGGAGCCATTAAAATTAGGTGATTTAGACAACTACCCCTTCACAGATGGCTTGAATGAACTTCTAAAATCCCTTATCTCGGGGGAAAAGATAGAAACTAATTTGAAAATAAGCTACTCTAAAGGGTTGGAAAAGGGTGAAGTCTCTCCACTATTGGATGTGAATTTGGTGACTGGCTCTTGTGTCTGTTTGGGGAAGGAAACTTCTAGGTCCTCTCCTATGTCTGATATGTTTCTGGATTCTGCCATGAAGAAGTTGGATGTCGATGGTACTGACAATCTTGGAGGTGAGACCACGGTGGACATCTCGGGCATTTCTCAGTGTTATGAGGGTGCTTTATTTTCTACCCCCTCTAAGTTAGTTCTGACTAACTCATGTATTCCCACTCCTCAACCGACTACTATGGAGGACTACTCTGTGGAGGTAACAAAGTTTGTTATTCTCTCCCTGAGTTCTAAATTGGCAGTCTAGTCAGAGGGTGATATCTTGGAGGACTGGCAGAACCCAAAAAGGAAAACGAGGAATAAGAAAGTGGATGTTGGAACGGAAAGTAGAGTTGGAAGACCTTCAGAGAGACTATCTAGGCACAAATCCACGGCCAGGGATATTTCCAATGGCAAGCAATCTACCCTTAATTTAGCTCACAAAGGGAATAAATGAAGTTCCTTTCATGGAACATGAGAGGATTAAATAGTCCTCTAAAACAATGTGCCTTAAGGCAATATGTTATTGATATGAAGATTGATGTCCTACTACTCCAGGAAGTCAAAATGACCTACCAGTCATTTTCCTCTGCTGTCAATAAAATTCGGTCAGGATCTTCCTTCTTTTATAGCGAGGCAGATGGTGCTTAAGGAGGTGTTGTTACCTTGTGGAATCCTGTTAAATTTTTGGGTGAAGCATTTTCCTTTTCTCAGAATTATCTTGATGTGACTCTTAAAACTGACAATCTCACCCAGCATTTGTTTAATATCTATGCATCAAATTCTAGAGGTGGAAGAAAGAAGATGTGGGAGGAAGTGTCATCCTTAATAATGAGTCACAACAGTGTGTGGTTTATGGTGGCTGGAGACTTTATTCCCCCCTTTTTCCTTTAGATAAGTTGGGTGGCTTGATGGACTATAGTGATAGTATGAATGATCTGGTTGAATTCATTAACATTTCTGGTTTGTTTGACTTGGAGTTAAAGGGAAATCCTTTTATGTGGTCAAACAATAGGAAGGGCATTCAACTTATTCAAGTTCGGTTGGATAGGGTCCTTGTCTCGGCTAGTTGGGATCTTGGATGCAATGCCTCCCTTACCTCCCAAACCCTTTTAGATTTGAGATAATGTGGATGTCTCACCAAGATTTCAGAAAATTCATTGAGAATTGGTGGAGCCACCTTGTTCAAGGCTTGACTATGTATAGAATATCCCAAAAACTAGAACTTATTAGGAAAGAAGCCAAAAGTTTGTAAAAGGAAAATTTCAGTGACTTTTTCAAAACTAAGAAGATGATCAAGGACAAGCTTGAGGGGTTCCAAAATATTATGGCCTTGGGCCATTCTCAGCAACCTATTCATGTTGAAGAAGAAAACTAGAGGAAAAAGTGGAAGGATATTTTAAGTAAAGAAGAAATATATTGGAAGCAGAGATCAAGATTCCAATGGCTCAAGGAGGGGGACAAGAACTCTTCCTTTTTCCATAGGACAGCCAACAGACATAAAAAGAGGAATACCAATAAGTGTTTCATGAATTATTCGAATCAGGAAGTCAAGGATGCTGACAAAATTAGAGAGGTTGTCGAATAGTACTTTAGACTGACCTACTCTGATACTTGCATTCCCCCCTCTGATGAACTTTAGGTGAGGCTCTTGGGCCACCTCCTGCATGGTATTAGTGAGTTTGAAAATTGTCAACTTTGTGCCCTTGTGACCGAGGATGAGGTTCGGACTGTTGTGTTTGCTATGGGAGCCTATAAGGCTCTAAGACCGGATGGTTTCCCTCTAGCATTCTTTCAAGAATATTGGGACATTGTCAGCTATGATATTACTATGGTTGTTAAAGATTTCTTTAGGACTGTTAAATTGTTAAAGAAATTAAACAATGCTTTTATTATGCTTGTTTCTAAAGTGCAGGATCCTATACACATGACTGACTTCAGACCTATAAGTCTTTGTAACATTGTCTACAAGATTTTTTCCAAAGTCCTTGTCAATCAATTGAAGCCATTATTAGACAAAATTATCAGTAGATGTCAGAATGGGTTTTTTCCAGGTAGAAAAATCCTCGATGTTGCTATTATGACTCATGAAATAATTCATTCTATGGAGAAAAGTAAGAACCAAGGTTGTATTTTAAACTTGACATTTCCAAAGCCTATGATAGGGTTAGATGGAAGTTTTTATATTTTGTCCTTGCTAAGTTTGGCTTTAATGATAGAGTGATTGGTATCATTAGGGAGTGTGTGGAATATGTTCAGTATTAAGTGCTTGTCAATGGGATCCCCTAGGGTTCCTTTAAAGCTGGTAAAGGTCTTAGGCAGGGGGATCCCCTCTCTCCCTACCTATTCATCATGGTGGCTGAGGTTTTGGGTAGGAATTTTCTTTCCTTGCTCAACTGAGGGAAAATTCAAGGGATTAGAGCTGCCTCCACCCTTCCTCCCTTCGTTCTCTAATAGTTTGTTGATGATATGTTTCTTTTTGGAAAGTCCTCTATGATTGAAGCCAGAGAATGGAAATGTCTCCTACAGGATTATGCTTGTGCTTTTGGCCAATGTATAAACTATAACAAAAGTAGTGTCTATTTCTTCAACACAAGATCTAATCTCCAAGCTAAGATTTTAGCCATCTTGGGTTGCCTTAGCGCTTCTCTTCCGAGTATCTACCTGGGCCTGCCACTTACTGTTAAGGAGGTGTCACACAACTTTTGGAATGGTATTCTGGAGAGAATGCAAAAGAAACTTGCTGGCTGGAAAGGCCAACTTTTTAGTAATGTTGGTAAACTCCAACTTCTTAAGGCCTCCCTTCAAGGAATTTTGGTCTACTTTCTCTCTCTCCTTAGGATTTCAGGCTCCATGGCTGAAAAGTTGGAAAAGAATTCAAAGATCCGTTCTTTGGACGGGAATGGAGAAAAAGAAAAGACTTGCCTTGGTGAATTGGGACACTGTCTGTCACCCTAAATGTCATGGGGGCCTGGGGATCAGGAAGATTACTAATTTGAACAAAGCCCTTGTTGCCAAGATTGGTTGGAGTTTGGTTCAGGAAAGGGATGAATGGTGTAATATAATGAAGGCTAAATACCTTAATCAAAGACATTTTTTAGAGCTTTGGACCTGTTTGATCTTCCTCCAGTCTCTAAGATTTGGAACAATATCCTTAAGAGTAGGTCCCTCTTGAAGGAAGGGGTCAGATGGAAAATTGGTAATGGGAGATCAATTAGGTTCTGGGAGGATAGCTGGATTGGGAATAGACCCCTTGCTAACAGTCACTTTAATACTTTGAGGGAACATGCTAAAGATCTCATTGGCACTTATATTTTTTATTATACCTTACCTAGAGCTAGATGGAAAACTCTGATGTTGTCTTTCTTGCATTGGCCTAACCTTCTACCAAAGGTTACAAAGCTTCAAGAGCTTTTGAATACGATTAGACTCCCTCTATTTCCCAAGGAGGAAAGAATTTTTTGGTCAAAGAATCACACTACGGAGTTCACTGTTAAGTCTGCTTATTTGCTGCTTCTCAGGTTTGGAGGTGATGAGCAGTGCTAGAGGAAGGTCTGGATTCACCAGATCATCCCTAAAATAAACTTCTTTTGGTGGACCTTCATCCATGGGAAAATTTTAACTATTGATAATCTTGTCAAGAGGGGCTTTCAATTCCCTAATTGGTGTACTCTTTGCAGAAGAGAAGAAGAAACCATCTCCCATCATTTTATTCACTGCCAGTTTGCCACCCTCGTCTGGCAGAATTTTTTACAGAGATTGAACATCTCTCAGGTTTTTAATAGAGATATCCACCAATTCATCTGTTAATTAAACTACTCTGGAAAATTATTCCACCCCACATCTACTTGTGCTTGTGGAAAGAAAGGAATAACATGATTTTCAGAGAAGAGGAAAACAATGTGGAAGGTCTGTTGATAATCCTTAATAATCTTCTCCTGGATAATATCTCAATGTGTAAATGGAAGATGCCTACTAGTCCCCCAACTGCTTGGGATAGAAACATTGCTACCATCTGGAATTTTCCCAATGAGGTCCTAAGATTTAACAACTCCAAATCAATCATCAGGAAGCATACTAGATGGAGAAACCCTAAACCACCTTGGGTTAAGCTTAACTTTGATGGGGCAGCTAGGGGAGGGACATCAGCTGCTGGAGGTATAATCAGGGATCATACCGGTAGCCTGGTTGCTACCTATGGGGGGAATTTGAATGATCATACTAGTAATCAGGCTAAAGGCATGGCTCTCCTATGGGGTCTTAAGATTGCACTGTCACTCAATGTCAAGACTTTGGAAATTGAAGGTGACTCAATGCTAATTGTGGAAGCCACTAAAGGTAAGATGAAGGTGGGATGGTCTCTAAAAGGTATTCTGGAGGACATTTTCCCTCTCCTAAATGCTCTTCATGACTTTTCTATCCAGCATGTCTTCAGAGAAGGGAATGTGACTGCTAACAGCTTGGCAGTGGTGGGTCTTGATACTAAAGGGCTTCGGTGTTGGCGAAAATAGGTTTCTTTTCCCCCCTTGGCTTTGGTGTGTTTAAAGGAAGATCTCAAACATCTAAATTTTGGGTCCTAGATGGTGCTTACTTATTTTAGTTGGGCTCCTTCTAACTTTGGTTAGAATTGGCGGGAGCTGGCTTTTGAATATTTGGATGTTATATATCATATGTTTGTCTGATGGCTTGTACGACCCCTTGTGGGCTGATGATATGGCAAATCTTTCTACCCTTACTGACCGATGGTGTCATCATTTTTTGAACCTCCTAAATTTTTGTGTTCAACTTTTTAAGCTTGCGAATTTCATGAGATTTTTTGTGATGGCTAAGTACTATATCGATATCATGCCCTTACATGTTGAGGGTGATTCACATGAGGGAGCTACTGCCCTTGCGTGGGTTGCAAGACATGACATTTATTGCCTCTATTTTTGACTTTTCTGGTCACTTTTCACTAGCCTTTTCCCTTGTGATGCTTCTAGAATTAACTACCAACTCTTCTGCCCTGGTTCCCCTATTCTGGTAGTTGGAATTTTTGGTGTGGGCTCTATGGGTGGGGACAGAGTGCGTGTGGAGCCGGACAGGTGTGACGAGTGGAAGGCGGATGCCACTATTTGGCACATTTGCAAAGAGGGAGGAATTGTGTAGTATATGGAGGCCATGACCGGTCACGATGAGGGCTTGTCTAACAATTTTTTCACCTCGTGGAATGAGGGTAGGGTCACCATTGGTAGAATTTCCTTCGAATTTTCTGAGGAGGTTATTGCTAGAGTTACCGGGCTCCTAAATAGTGGCCAAACTTGGAAGAAAACTATGAAAGTGCGAGACCAAATTAGTTTGAATTAGCTTTTTTGTGGTGAAGAGAAACCTGTCAAGTTGTGGGGTGGCTTTGACCTTGAGGTGTCGTTGGAGCCATGGGATAGATTTTGTTTGATGATCATGAAATATTTCACGCTGGAAGGAAGGTATGGGGTCTACTATTATTACCACTTTAATTTTCTCAACCACCTTAGGAATCATCTGCATATTTCCATTACTTTTTTCCTGTATCATGCTCTTCATAGCACTGTTGCAGAGTTTAATGAAGCCTTTATTCCCGGAAAGAATTATACTATCCTCCACCAGGGCCTTATGTCTAGGATCTATCATTTCCATATGGCACTTTGCCCTGCTCGGCCTATCACTATGCAAGAAGTCCTATCTCTCCCTACTCTTGACGAAACCCCGATTTCCTCTACTCCCCCCTCTGCTAGTATTTTGGACACGCCGGGCTCGAGTAAGAAAAAATTCCTAAAAAATCTTTCCTTGAAAGCCCATCACCATGGCACTTCCCCTGATAAGGGCCCGTGGGATACGGGTAGGGAAAAAAAGCGGCTTGCCTCTACCCCCCACCCTAAGGCTAAAGCCTCTAAGAAAACTAAATTCTACCTTCAGCAAATTGATTTCAACATCAAGATTACTAAAGAAGCTAACACCCCCCATAGATCTCATAGACTGGTTCTTAAGCAGGACAAGGTGGGAAGTCTTAAGGAAGCTTCTGATTCAGATAAGGATAGTGGGAGTGACAGTGAAAGTATGGATGAAATGGTGGTGGGTAGGGAAGGCCAATCTATGTCAATGAACAGTGTGTCCCATGTGTCTGAAAGCTTGAAGAAGGGCCCTTCTGGTGACAATGTGATGGAAATTACTGCACAGTCCTCTGATGCAGATAAAGGAAAAGCCCCCTTACAGGAAGATCACAAGGAAAAAGATCAGGCTTGGGAAGAAGTTGGCAAGATGAAAGGGAGGTTGGAGAGGTTGGAAAAAAAGGTATAGGAGGTGTCTCAATTTTCCCTAAGGGTCATGCACAGGTCGGCCACCAGTCTTTGCTTGCTGCAGAAGGACAAGTTTGTAGATGATGCTGAAGATGATGCTGGTTTCAAGGAGTTGCTCGAGTTCCTCATGGTGGATTGGGCGATGACTATTCAAGATATGCCTAGAAGGAAGGATAAGAATTAGGCCATTGGGAATTTTTGTTCTTGTTTATTTCTATGTCTTGTTGTTTGTTAATACTACTGAACTGGTTGGACCGCTGGGGTCTTTGGACTTATTTGATTGGTTTCATGCTTGTATGAAGAACTTTTTTATCCTATGATTACTGTTACTTTTTATTTTTTGATGATGTGTTGTGGGTGATGGCTTTCTCTCTGCTATCACTGTGTTGTTAATGTGCTTTCACTAGATGGCCTTTGTTGCCTTGTACTTATGGGTCAGCACCCTTGTTTTGCTGCTTTTTAATTCAAAAACATTTATCATTTAAATTCACAATTTAAATCCATATAATCTTGTATTCAATTAAATTACGGAAATAAGAATTCAAACAAGATAATTAAATCAAGCATAACCTACATTTCCCAACCTAAGGAATTTTTTCAATTAATTAAATGATAACTTAACTTCATTTCTATTTTAATTATATTTTTCCCCTTTCTCAAAGCACAAAAAATATTTCAATAACCAATATAAGAAATCACTTAAATTCCTAACATTTTTTTTACGTAAAGTACAAAATGTAAATTATTAATTTAAATGACTTATCAGTCATCCACAACATATAGGGATCCTATAATAACTCCTAACTCAAATCTAGGTCAATACTGGTCAAGTATGACATATACCAACTCGATTTGAGTATGATCAAGGAATCGATAGGGAGGCCCAATGTGACATCTTTGAAGTAACCACCATTGGGGAATAACTCAGACTTGTGTAGGAAAGTGGAGAAATAACCATGTACCTATAGCCATCCAACGCATGTCAAGGGTACCTGCTAATGTACATATAGCTGAAGTATAACATAATCACCCGATGGGGTACAATAGAAAAAAATGCAAAAGTAACATCCATCATATAAATAATTCATTTGAGCATCAATAACTAGGTTCACATTTAATAAATGCATAAATAATGCACATATTACTAAACTAAAGTATAATGATAAAACAAGCATTCAAGCATTGCATGGGCATATAAACATACAAAATGCCAACAACTAAAATATTGAGAAACCTCATCTTGAACATGTGGTGGTTCATACACACCATTCAGATCAAGAATACAACCACAACAAAAATCAAAAGGAAATGGTGAAGTTGAAACACCAATCTCACATCAACAAGATGCAAACGAGGGCACTACATATGTATTATATTATATTATAGTATAGTATATTATATATTGTATTAAATTATATATTATATTATTTATTATATCATTGAAATTTTGCACATTTTTTTTGATAATAAGAGGGTCAATTTTTTCAGCTCAAGATTAGAGGTTGCAAACATGAAAAACTCCAAATTTAAGTTCATATTTAGAGTTTGCCTTGTTTGAAACCTTTGATGTTAAGCTAAAAAATCATTCCTATTATATTATCAAAATTGAATATGTAAAATCTTAATGATAAATGCAACATTCTTTAACATAGATGAATATGTTTGAATTGTGTACATTGAGCATTTTTTGATCAATTTATAGAGATTTTGAAAAAACATGATAATATGTTAAACTTAGAATATTAACTAACTTTAAAGCATGATAGTCTCTAATTGGGTGCAAAATTGAAGGAAAAGTTGGCTTCGTGAAGAAAGTCTATAATCCTTGCATAACCAAGTAGAAATAACTCCAACATTTTCTTAATAAGAATCAATATCAACAAAAGAAGAATCTATAAAAATGAACAATATCAGCATAGTCTTGAGCATTTAATAATATTACTATTTTTAAATATTTTTTATCATTCAAAAGTCTAATCACTATTTTGAATTTCATACAAGAAAGTGATAGTATTTAAAATACAATTTCAATAAAATCTACATCTATCAATAAACAAGGCCATCACTATAATTATTTAAATAAGTAACTAGTATTTCTCCTTAGATAAATAAAAATATTCTTATTTGAAAAACAACTTAATGAGCTTCACATTTGTCAACAAATAAATACTATTTCCTTTCCAACACAATAAATTATCAATCTTTCAAAAATTAGTGAATGAAATCTATGCGAATAAATAAATAATAATAAATTAATCTTCAAATACAACTACCATCTGAAAATTATGATATTTCCTATAAACTTGAAGTAATCCATATTTCCTCTCAACGAAACTCCAATAAAGTCCCAGCTGTTATGACGATTAATTGAACAAAGACAAGGAAAATTAAGAATTTGGTCACTTATAACTATAGTAAGAGTCTAACTATGAATAGAACAAAGGCCAAAATCAATGAGACAATATAGATCCTGTTATTTGAAATGCTTTCTAAAAAAAAAAGAATTTAGATGATTGATGTGTCTTGCAGGAAGTTGGAGATAAAAACATATCCTTTCATAAACATGAGAAGATCGTGAAGTTTCAAAAGAAGCTAGAAGCACAACTTGTTGCAAGGTGCAAAAATTATCATGTGAATTACAAGAAGTTGAAGGAGGACATCAAACAAATTAGACAGTAAATTGCAAGAAAGTAACACCCTATCACAAATAAACAATATGTTTATTCTTCTCTAATGAAAGTATATAGAAATATGAAACTTCACATGTTTCATAAACAACGTATATAAGATGAATGTATATAAAAAGCATATGATAAGATATACTATTTATGGGTGTTGGCAAGATGTTGAGACCACTTTTTGGCCAAAAAGTGGAAGTGTTTTCCTTGATTTTTTAGAATTTGTCACATTTGACCTTAAAATTTGAAGCACTTAGAGTTGGAATCCTAAAAAAAGTCATTGATCATAAAATGTAGTACTTGGAGTTTAGTTTCCAAATATGTAATTTATTTTAATACCCAGATGATACAAATTAATTTTGAATAGGCGTTTCTAAAAACTATTGTTCAAAAGTCACTTTTTTTTTACTATACCATGCATGTGTACGTCATCCATATTTTGACCTAAATAATCATATTTTTCTAAATCCTTTTGGGAAAAGATTTGTAACTCACTTAATCATGCTTTCCATATTTTTTTGTAATTTCTTATTGACTTTTTTTGTTAATTTTTTAGTGGCCATATTTGTTGTTTTGAAAAATCGTCGTGTACATCATGCATAAGATGACCTAAACTTGCCTTCTTTTTTTTTCAAATTGAAAAGAATTGTTTGAAGTACGCTTTTGTACAATTTTTTTTTCAAAAAATTGTTTTAATAAAAAGTTATAAAAACACTAAAACCCCTAATAATTCAAGTTTATGGACCTATTTCATCATAAATTAATTGAAAAATAGAAAAAACAATCCAATTGTAAAAAAATACATATTTGAAATCTACACTATCTCATCTATAATGGGTTTTAATTTCGTCAAAAAATTCTACAAAAAGGTCTTCAGACATATGCCCAAAGTCACAATTTTCTTGTGACATTGACAAGACCTTCAACTTGCAAGTCAAAACAGGTCCAAAGCCTAGGTTTGGGTCCCCAACCATTTTCCCAAACCAATTAACGAAGCAAAAACCCAACCTGAAATTCAAATTTTACAAATCGGGATCCTGTTTACTAAATGAGATCTTGTTTTGTTTATAAACGGGATCTCGTTTAATAAACGACTTATTATGTCTGTTGAAAAGGGATCGGGATCTCATTTAGTAATTGGGATCTCATTTACTACAAGATCCCATTTACTAAGCAAGATCTTGTTTATTAAATGGGATCTCGAGTTATTTTTGACCCTTTTTTTATTTTTACTATTAGACAAGTACACTGTCGGTCCTACAACTTGATCTGTATCGCCAACAGTGACAATCTCACTATTTTCTATCAACTTTTGTCTTGTAGAGGCTCTTCAACTTGAGATTTTATTTCAATTTTGAAAGGAGGCATCATTGGGACAATGTTTGAGTGGGATTTTGTTTAATTGCTACTTGTTTGAAGGAGAAACAAAGAAGGAATACTTTCAAGTTTTTAACATTCATTTGCACATACTTCATAATTTTTTAATCATGGGATCACAATGTCATAATAAGAGGAAAGATAGGAAGGTATTGACCCTTGAAGAAATTGAAGCAAAGAGAGAGGAGGAAAAAAACAAAAAGAGATAGAAGAATGAGGATTCAATTAATGAATAATGTTGAAACATTCATTTCCATAACTATTGAAGATAAAAACATTCAGACCATGGATGTAGACGATGCAAATTTGCAAGAGGTAAATGTGGAAACTAATACGATTATACAAACTACTCCTAGTATGTCTTCAAATCCCTCTTTCAATGCTATGTAGAATATTTCAATAGGCACAAATCCAGGTACATCTTCAAATCCACCTTTGAATGAAATGGAAACAGTGTGTATTGGAGATTAAAAGAAGCTAGATATGACAATGTTGGCATTGATACTATTTGTAGAGATCAAGATTTGAATCGAGGTGTTGTTGAAAATGAAAATGAAAATCATTTTGTTGTTGAAAATGAAGATAAAAATAGTTTTGTTGTTGAAAATGAAGATAAAAATAGTTTTGTTGTTGAAAATGAAAATAAAAATTCTTTTTATTGAAAATGAAAATGAAAATTGTTTTGTTGTTGAAAATGAAAATGAAAATCCTTTTATTGAGGATCAATATTCCAAAGCGGAGATGATGGTGTTTCGGTCTGCAACTGCAAGGAGCCGAGCTAGGGCATCCGAGCCCTAGCTCGTGTTTGCTTTCTCTGTTTGTGCGAAGGTTGGGGTGGGCGTCTGTTTCGTTCTATGGGGGGTTAATCTTTTTGTTGTGGCTATTCTTTGAAGCTTTGTCCTGGTTGTGTTTGCTCATTTTTCCTGTGCGGGAGGGTTTCCTCTACTCTGCTGTGTATGGGGCTAGATCTTTCTTGTGCATGTCTATCCCAGGCCATTTGGTGGCTATGTCTCAGGGTGAGCCATCTGGGGTTGAGCCTGACATGGATTTTCGTGCTGCGGTGGGCTTGAAATCGCCAAGACAAGGAGCAAGGGTTTTTGAAAACACCCTCTTCTCTCTGAATATAGGGTCTATGGAATCAAATTCATCTGGTGGATCTCGAAGATTAACGGCTGCCTTGAGCATTGCAAAGAGAGACCTAAATTGGTGATTCCGATCGAGATGATTGCTGAGGATATCGAGTATTATTCAAAGCATTCTTTGTACTGCAAATTTTTGGGAATGAGAGTGTCTCTACAATTTTTGGAAACCTGGGCTCGGAGGACTTGGGAGCCAGAGGGTGAAATGGAGGTCACGCTGCTTGCAAATAATTTTTTCATGGTCACATTTATCTGCTTTGCTGATCGCAATAGGGTTTTTGAGGGGGGGCCCTATTTTCACAACCAAGTTGGGCTGTTCATCAAGCCATGGCATGTAGGATTTAATCCCTCGGAGGAGCTTCCGAATAGTGTTTTGGTGTGGGTTCGGTTGCCCAGATTTCCAATTGAATGTTGTCGTGAGGATGTTCTTCACATGCTTGCTTCGATGCTTGGGAAGCCAGTGGGGTCTTCGACACAAACCCTAGGTAAGAAAGTAATGACTTTTGCTCGAATTTGTGTGGAAATTGATTTGAGTAGGCCCTTGCCAGATGCTCTTGATATGTGTGTGGGTCCCCATTCTTGGGTACAACAATTAGATTATGAAACCCTTCCTTTCTGATGTCGCCTCTGTCATGAATATGGTCACCTGGTGCGTAGATGCCCAAAGGCTAAGTCTGTGGTGCCTCGGCCTCCACCTCCTCCTCGTAACAATTCTGATGTTGATAAGGGGAAGAATCCTATTTCTGTTGAGGGTGCTGATGCTGAGGGTTTTGTTCCTATTAAGGCTTGTAATTGGAATAGAGGACAAAAGAGGACTCTGATGGAGAGACAAGATGAGGATACTTTTAACAGGTTTGAGGTCCTGGATGATTTGGGTCAGCAAGAAATTAATCCAGGGTTAATAAGTGTGGATCCGGGTGTGGTTGGTTCTGGCCTGGAGGATCACACTTCCATTATGCCTCCTGCTCCACAGGAGGAGTCTGCCATACCTATGTTCACTGATGTGCAGGTTGGGGCCCAGGTGATGTCAGGTCCAACTGTTGAGTTGGGGCAGGGGGATGGAAGCACGTCTTTTCCTGCACGGAATGTTGGATCGGATGTGGCTAAGAGTAGTAAGCCTTCTCCTTAACTGGGCATTTTGCAAAAGGATGGCAAGAAGGGGGGTTCAGAGAAAAGTGTTAAACTTGGTAGGAAGAAAGATTTGGAAAAGATTAAGATGATGGGGGAGACTTTGGTGGAGTCAGGATCTGTTAAGACCCTAGATTCTCATTTTTTGACTCCTTTGAAATGATCATTATTTCATGGAATGTAAGGGGCTTGAACAGTGGCCCTAGACAAAAATTTGTTCATGAGTTGGCAAGAATTCATTCTCCTGATGTTCTTTTTCTTCAGGAGACCAAGTTATCTGTTGAGTGCATGATGGGTTTAGTGCCTAAGTTGTGGAAGAATGGTCAATGCCAGTGTATTGGGGCTCAGGGATTCTCGGGGGGTGTGGCTTGTTTCTGGAACCCTCAGAAGATTCAACCTTTTTAGTGGTTATCCTTCAAGTCCTCTTTATCCATGGTTGCCTCATGTCCTGAGTCAGGAGAGTTTGTTCTTTTCTCCAATGTTTATGCACCTGTTGAGTTCCAAGGTAAGCTTCTTTTATGGACACATATTTGTTTTGTTCGTAGCCTATTTCCCTATCATCCTTGGATCATTGCAGGGGACTTTAATGCTATTACTGAATTAGCTGAGAAACGGGGTGGTATTGCAAGACTAGAGCCTTCTGCATTATTGTTTTAGGACAATATATTTGCGCTCAATCTTGTTGATATCAAACCTAGCCATGGTCAATTTACTTGGAACAATAGAAGGGTTGGTGATAGTTGCATTGATGAATGACTGGATCGTTTCATGGTCTCCTACTTTTGGGTTGGGGGAATGTGGTCTTCTAGTTCTGAGATATTAGACTGGAGAGGTTCGGATCACTGGCCTATAAAGCTAGTTATCTCTTCAGCTCGGATGCCTCGAACACCAACCTTCAAATTCCAGCTAATGTGGTTGCGGGACCCTGACCTTTATGGATGTGTTGCTGAATGGTGGAGGTATGGTAGACCTGCTTATGGTACTGCAATGTATAATTTTGCTAAGCTCCTTCAATATGTTAAGTATCAGCTTAAACGATGGAACTAACATTGCTTTGGAAACATCTACCATGCAAAGTTTGCTCCACAAGCTGAGCTGAGTGGTATTACTAGGTTGATTAGGGAGGATGGGGTGTCTGAGGTTTTGTTGCAAGATGAGGCTAGGGATTTGAAAGCTCTAGAGGAGTGGGAGCTGAGGGAGGAAATCTACTGGAAACAAAAATCTTGGATTGAGTGGCTTCAGGAGGGAGACAGGAATACTGCCTTCTTCTTCAATTCGGTGAAAGCCAGACGTCATGGTAATTCTATCTCAACTTTGGTGACTGACAGGGGAGAGGTTCTTTCTTCTACTCAGGATATCTCAAATGAAGCTATGCAGTATTTTGCTTCTTTATTCAAGGAGGACTCGCAGGGGGACTCAATTGAAGAGGCTTAGGTCCTCTCTTGTATTCCTTCTTTGGTCTCTTGGGAGATGAAGGAGCATCTTATGAGGGATGTTTCGCTGGAGGAGCTAGAGAAGACTATTTTCCAGATGAAGAAGGGTAAAGCTCCTGGTCCGGATGGCTTCCCGATTGAGTTCTTCTAGGAATTTTGGGAGATTATCAAGCTGGATTTATTGGCAGTTGTTCAAGAGTCTCAGAAGAATAAGCAAATGCTTTGGGCCCTAAATTCTACCTTCCTTGCTCTAATCCCCAAGGGTGATGGGGCTGATCGGTTAAGTCAATTTCGCCCCATTTCTCTTTACAATGTTATATATAAAATTATCTCTAAGTTGATTGCTGATAGGTTAAAAAAGTGGCTTTCGCTGCTGATTTCTGAGGAACAGAGTGGTTTTGTGGTGGGCCGCCAAATTTTGGATGGTGTGGTTATTGCTACAGAGACTATTCATTCTATGGCCAATTCCAAAGATAAGGCTATGTTCATCAAGCTTGACATGGCCAAGGCTTATGATAGAGTTCGATGGTCCTTCCTCCAAAAAGTTCTGGGGGCCTTTGGTTTTGAGGAGAAGTGGATTCGCTGGGTTATGAGTTGTGTGAATTCAGTTTCTTTCTCTATTTTGATTAATGGGGAGCACTCTGAACTCTTTGGTGCTTCTCGGGGTCTACGAAAAGGTGACCCCCTCTCTCCTTACTTGTTTCTTTTTTTAGTGGAAGGTTTGGGATGGTTGATAAAAAGGAATGTGGAGGGGGGTTTCATTCAAGGATGGCAATGGGGAGGTGGCTTACCAGTGCAATCTCACTTACAGTTTGTGGATGACACTATGTTGATGGGCATGGCTACTATTAGGGAGGCTTCAAACATGCACAAGGTGTTGGATATTTATCTTGCTGCATCGAGCCAGTCAATTAATGAGGGCAAGTCTTCCATCTTTTTCTTCAATACTCTGAACTCCATTCAAAGGAGAATTGCTCATATTCTCAGATTTCAGATTGGGGATCTCCCGTTGACCTACCTTGGGATTCCTGTTTTTGTTGGTAGGCAGTCTAGGGATTCTTGGCAGGCTATTCTGGAAAAATTTTGTGTCAAAGTCACCCATTGGACCCTTCGTTGGCTGTCTTTTGTGGGTCGGGTTCAGCTGCTCAAATCTGTGGTTCAAGCTCTCCCTCTTTATAGGTGTATGATTCAGGTGGCGCCAATGGGCTTTGTTAGGGATCTTGATTCCTTAGCAAGACAATTTTTATGGGTTGGTAGTTTAGTATCCTCCAAGTGGAGCCTTGTTAGATGGGATGTTATTTGTAGCCCTAAACAGTTTGGTGGTCTTGGGTTAAGGCAGTCATTGTTGTCTGGTACGACTCTGGCTGCTAAATTGTATTGGCATTGGTGTGTGGAATAGGATCGGGTGTGGGCCAAAATTTTGACTCCAAAGTACTTTCCAGGGATTCCTCAAAGTGATATCCCTCATTATAGCTTGACAGGGAAGGGATCTATGATTTGGAATACTCTCAAGAAAGGGGCTGCGCTCGTTAAGGGTGGCTTATTTTGGATATGCAAGAGTGGGTCAGAGGCACATTTTTGGCATGACGCTTGGGATGGCCACCCTCCCATTGTTTCTCAGTATCCTCATTTTCTTACTTTGTGCCAAAGGTCCTATGAAGCAGGATGGTCGAGGGTGTGCAACTTTAAGTCTCTTTCCTTTCAGGGGTAGTTGGTGGAGGCAAGATGGAAGAATCCAGAGGAATGGCCTATTGTTGGTATGGAGGAGGAGTGCGCTGAGCTTCATTACATTCTTTCTTGTCGAAGTTGTAGCTCCCTCATGGATCAGGATGTGTTGGCTTAGTCTCCTAACCCCAAGGGTGCTTACACTGTTTCTTCTGGGTATCAGGAGTTGCTTTCCCAGTAGATTGAGGGGGTGGAGGTTCATTGGTGGAAGAAAGTTTGGAATAAGTTTTCTTGGCCAAAGTGTAATTGCTTTATTTGGACTTTGGCTTGGAATAGGTGTTTGACTTGGGATAATATCCGAAAGAGAGGTTTCTCAGGCCCATCTAGGTGTGTTCTCTGCGGGTGTGGGGAGGAGGACTCTCCTCACTTGTTCTTTCGTTGTTCCTTCACCTTACAGCTCTGGCATTTCTGGTGGGGTGTTTGGAAAATCCCTTGCATTCATGCCTCCTCCTTGGTGTAGTTTTGGACTAGTCTGGGGAGGCCCCCCTCTTCGGCCTCTTTCTTGCAGGAGGTTTGGTATGTTGGTCCCATCTTTCTGCTTTGGCAAGTTTGGTTGGAAAGGAATCAAATAATCTTTCGAGGTGAAAATTTGGGGATTCAACAAGTTTGGTCTAGAGTTGTGGGAATGATCCAGGAGACAGTCGAAGCTAAGGGTGATATTATGTTGCTGTTAGAGAAAGGAGATGCTGAGATGGTTGATCGGCTGGGTATTCAGGGGCTATCTTCAGCTTTTGCTTGCGTCAGCAGAGGTAGGCATGTGAAGCAAAAAGTTCAAAGGGTGGGGAGTTGGTTGCCCCCTCCTACTGGTTTTTTGAAAATTAATACAGATGGCTCATCTAGGGGAAATCCTGGACCTGCTGGGATTGGCGGGGTTGGTAGGGATTCTTCTGGATCAGTGGTTTTTATTTTTTCTGCTAATGAAGGGATACAAACTATCAATAGGATGGAAGGCTTGGCTATTCTCTATGCCTTGAAACGGGCATATGCTTTAGGGTGGCGTAAGGTTATTTGTGAGTCAGATTCTCAGGTCTTGGTCAATTTACTTCATGGAAAGAAGATTTCTGATGTTAGCTGGCAGTTGGCTATGTTGGTGCAGCAGATATTGCAGGTTAGCTCTTTGATGGAGTTGGTATCTTATGTCCATATTCCAAGGGAATGGAATAGGGCAGCTGATTGTCTAGCCAAATGGGCGTCGGAGAATATTGATGGTGGGAAGATTGATGGGTGGGAGCAGATTCCCCGTGAGTTATGTCAGGATTTGGAGAGGATTCTTGCAGAGGATGGGAGGGCTATTGGGGAAGAGTGATTTTGTTCCTAGCTTTTCTTGTGGTTTTTGTTGGTTCCTGGGGCTTTGGCCCTTTGCTGTTATATAATGCTTTGCTCTGATTTTCAATAAAGTTTTTACCCCTTTTTCAAAAATAAATAAATAAATAAATAAATCCTTTTATTGAAAATGAAAATGAAAACCATTTTGTTGATGAAAATGAAAATTGTTTTGAAGTTGAAAATGAAAATGAAAATCCAAGATGTGATGTTGAAAATGAAAATATTTTTAAAAAAATTTGAAAAAGATGTTTTGGATAATTTTCCTGGTAAGATTTCTTGGAGACAAATAAGAACACATGCCAAAAAATTATAGAAAAAAAAAATTATTGTAAAAAGTTCTATCATTTCAATGTCATTAACTAATGATGCAACTGATGAGAATGTGGAAAATGAGAAAATTAATGAAAAATTTAGGAATTTTTGTTAAACCAAGAAGAAAATATCAATCACTAAAACATGCTATGTCTACTATTGCTAGTGCCATTGAGTCTATTGGAAAGAATAGTCGATCTAAAGATAAGAATGCAGCCGGACGAGTTATAACAACTATTATAGTTAATAAAACAACTTTGAATAAAAGAATGGTAAGCAATATTAGTGACATTCTAAAAATACATCTTAAAACATTGGTAAGAGCAGCAAAGAGAAGAGACAGTATAGAAAATGATCCAATCGACCAATTTTGGAGTTTTAGTGGTCGACTCTCGAGATCTAACGTGAAACTAAATGTTGAAATCAAATATTTTATTGGAAATAATTGGCATTATAATACAAGGGTAGATCATCTAATGCTAGAGATGTTTTAAAATTAAGAGTGGGGTCCAAATTTCATGATACTCATCCAAAAAACCTATTAGATACAACACAAACTGAATTTTATAAAAAAAATTGTGGTGATTTAGTGTTACCTAGTAATATTAGAATAAGTCAAAGATCTTTTGAAAAATGTAAACCTTGGTATGTAAAGATTAGTAAGCAACGAATATCTTGTTGTTGTAAAACTCATGTTCAATTTCTTTATTATTATGATGTGTTTTTATATATACATTGTACTTTACATACTAACATGATAATGCAAGAATGTGGTATTAATATGCGACCTGAAACAATAAAGGAGTTTATATCAAGTTTGTTTTGTGAAAGATCCAATGGGAAATTATTTTATTTAAGTTCATGTATTTCTAGACAATGCACTAGTTGTGGCAATCTTTCTTTCTTAATGTAAGGAAAGCTTAGGTGTGGAACAAACTCTCCTAACGCCAAAACCTCAGGGAAGAATGCAGAGATGACTTTAAATTTTGCAATTACAGTTCAATAAGATACACATGAAAATAATAACAGAATAGAAAAATGGACACATACACAATTGGACACCAAATTTACGTGGGAAAACCCTTACGGGAGAAAAACCCACCACACCAAGAAAAGCCTCTTTGTATTACAGTTAGGAAAATTACATACAGAGATCAAACTTAACTTTCTGATGTAAATTGATAGCAGCAACATTCACTGATCAATCTTGTAAATAATAGCTCTCTAAAAACATACAATGTATTCACACTGATCAAAATATGTTCAATCGAGAAACTCTCTCATTACCTAAATAGATCATCGTCATATGTTATAGAGAATAATTTGTTCTCTTCATGGTCTGTTGATCTTCCACATAGGAACGGTCACAACAGTTCAACTACCAATGGTTCACATTCTGCTTCTCTCATTTGCTCAGAACACACCATGTAGGATAGACATTCAGTCAAAATGTTCAAACTGAATCACATGCTGGTGAGACACTAGACCGTGTCTCCCCGATGCCATAATGCCCGCCTATCCTTATCGGCAAGAGTCACCACCATCGGCAAGAGTCATATCAAGTGCAACCCTGTCGGCCAAACTCACTCTATCGCTAAGACTTCACATCAATATCCATCTCGTGCAGATCTATTGGCAAGAGTTTTGCTATCACTGAGAGATTATAGCAAACAAAAATCCATCAGTGAGATATCCTCTATTGGCAAGAGTTCACACCGATCACAAAACAGTCAGAGAGACCAATGCTATCGGCAAGAGTTCCCACCGAACACAGACCTTTTGGCGAGAGGAAAGCCATCGACAAGAGTTCTCACCGAAGTTGTATACCTATTGACGAGACCTCCACTGTCACTTAGACTCTTATCGAGCCTTCATGTCACCCCGATGACATTCATGTGTAAAAAAATTGATGAGACATACTCTGTCAGAATGAGTCACTCTGAAGGTTCACATCTCTCCTCGATGCCACTTGTCACCAAGATTCTCCTTGATGATCACCAGGAATCAACCCATCGACAAGAGATCTGCCAGGACAGAAAGAGTTAGAACTTTCATAGCGATAGCCATGTCTTGTTGATGACTTCCATCGGCAAGATAGAACCAAAGTCTCAGCAACTTTGATCTTTTGAACACAACTGCTAGTCAATAAGACATTCTAAGGGTCTCACATATTTTTCTCTTTCAGGAGTTTCATGTTAGTAAGCTTGAGGCACATTTTCCAAAAATTTCCCACTTGACGAAGATCTTACTGACACCTCCAAACCACAACAAAACTACTAAAATTCATGGGCACTAAGGCCCATCGAACTAGCACACCACCTAAACTTGTTTGTGCTCATTGGTTTCATCAATGCATCTACAACATTTTCCAAAGTATCCACTTTTTCTAAAGATACCTTTCCATCCTCCACCATATCTCGTACAAAATGATACTACACATCAATATGTTTCGTCTTGGCATGGAAAGTAGGATTTTTTGCCAAACAAATAGCACTCTGACTGTCATAGTAAATTGTAATTTTCCCTACATCAAACTCAATGTTAGAACATAGATTTTTTAACCAGATTGCTTTTTACAGGTGTGTGTTGCTGCCATGTATTCTTCCTCTGTAGTGGAAAAAGCAACTACAACCTGCCGCTTACTCATCCAACTAACTGCACCACCATTCATCATGAAAACATATCCACTGGTGGATCTTCTGCTATCAATATCCCCTTCCCAATCAGAATCCACATAGCCTCGAATGCTGAGAGTCCTCTGTGATTTAACCAAATTTCCATGGTAACAAAAAGCATATTCTGAAGTTCCCTTCAAATATCTGAACACTCTTTTCACAACATCCCAATGTGTCCTTCCAGGATTTTTCATAAACTGACTAAGTACTCCCACTGCTTAGGTAATGTATGGCCTTGTACAAACCATTGCATACATTAAACTTCCAACTGCACTAGCATAAGGCACTCTGGTCATGTCCTCCATCTCAATTGTAGATTTTGGATAGTCTTCAACAGATAGCTTCGTTCCCTGCAAAACCGGAACAACTAGCTACTTGCAATCAGTCATACAAAATCTCTCCAGAACAGTATTAATATATTTACTCTAGCTGAGACAAAGTTTTCTACTTTATCTATCCCTAGTTATTTCCATTTCTAGAATATACCTGGTTGCACCAAGATTTTTCATTTCAAACTTTGTAGACAACTGATATTTTAGATCAGAAATCATTAATTTACTATTACCTATGAACAACATATCATCAACATAGAGAGCAATAATAAGAACATGATCATTTTCAGCTTTGTAGTACACACAATGATCAGATTTTGATCTTGCAAATACCAATGACAAAACAAAAGTGTCAAACTTCTGGTACCACATTCTAAAAGATTGTTTTAATCCATATAGATATTTTTTCAACCTGCAAACCAGATTTTCTTTACCTTTTTCCACAAAGTGCTCAGGCTAGGACATGTAAATTTCTTCTTCAAGGTCACCATGAAGAAATGTTGTCTTCATATCCATCTGTTCAATCTCTAAGTCATACGCTACTGCAAGTGACAAAAGAAATATGATAGACGTCATCTTAGCTAAATGAGAAAAGATCTCTCCATAATCAATTCCCTCTACCTAGGAATACCCCTTCGCAACCAACCTCACCTTATACTTTTCCACATTTCCATTCAGACCTATTTTCCTATTAAATACCCATTTGCAGCCAACAAATTTTCTGCCTTCAGGCAAGGGCACCAAACTCCAAGTATCATTCTTTTCTAATGATTCCATTTCTTCATTCATGGCTTCTAACCAAGAGTTTGAATCAGACATTCTAAATGCCTCTTTCACAGTCCTAGGCTCATTAGTGCTAGAAATTAAAGCATAGGCACAAGTAGAATCTAACAAAGAAAACCCATACATACCAAGTTGCTTTCTTTCACGTGTTGACCTCCTCACAGGCGAGGCTGAGGTTCTTCTTCTTTTGAAATCTCAGAACTACTTGAGCTCTCCTCAGTTTCAAGTACATTTTGAATTTTCAATTCCTCTTTATCTGGTGTCGGAGGAATTTCAACTACATCCTTTTTATTTTCTGACTTTTTCTCTGACTACAGATCCAAAGTAGAAGGCTTCAGCTCACGAAAAATAACACTTCTGTTGTACAGAACCTTCTCCGTATCAGAATTCCAAAGCTTGTATCCTTTTATGCCATCACTAAAACCAATAAAAATACATTTAACATCCTTGTTTTCCAATTTAGACCATTTTTCATTTGGTACATATGCATATGCCTCACAGCCAAAGACACGAATATGTCTCAGAGAGGGCTTCTTTCCATACCATGCTTCCAAAGGTGTTTTCTCAACAAGAGTGGAATTAGGAGAACAGTTTATTAAATAACATGTTGTTGCAACTACCTCAACCCAAAACTTCTCCTCCAAGCTAGCACTATTTAGCATACTTCATTCTCTTTCCATCATTGTCCTGTTGAACCTTTCAACAACTCCATTTTTTGTGGAGTGTAGGGTGTGGTTTTGTCTTTTAATCCCATGATCTTTACAGTTCCTTTTGAACTCATCAGAAAAAAACTCACCGCCATTATCAGTCCTTAAACATTTTATTTTTCTTCCAGTTTGATTTTCCACAAGGTTTTTAAATTCCTTAAAACGACTGAACACTTCTGATTTACTTTTCAAAAAATAAACAAATGCCCTTCTTGAATAATCATCAATGAACAATACATAATATCTTGATTTAGACAAAGAAGGGACATTTACTAGACCAAAAATATCATAATGTATATAATGAAGTAAACCAGAAGATTTGTGAGGATTGGAGTAAAATGAAACATGGTGTTGTTTACCATATATACAATGTTCACAAAATTCGAATTCACGGTTATAGTCATCAAGCCCCTCAACCAGGTTTTTATTTTTCAATGTTTTTAAACCTTTTTCTCTAATGTGGCCAAGCCTATGATGTCAAAGCATGGTCTTTCTGCTGAAAGTTTAACTTCCATAGATTTTGCACTATCAGGAACTTTTTCCTCCTTTTCTCTATGAATAGCCTTTTGTGACTTTGCAGAGACACTATTGCATTGAACAAGTAGTGCATCCAACTTATACAAAGTACCAATACGAGCACCCCTAGCTAGCACCATTGAGCCTCTAGTCATCTTGTAGCCATTTCTAGAGAATGAGACCTGCACACCAACATTGTTCAGCTTACTAATAGAAAGTAAATTTTGAGCCAGACCTGGTATATGCATTACATCATTGATTCCCTTCAATCTTCCATCAGGGAACTGTATTCTAACTCTTCCACGGGCAACTATTTCTAGAGATGAATCGCTTGCCAAATACACCCTTCCACCATCATATTTTTCATACTTAGTGAACCAATTTCTATGAGATTTCATGTGGAAAGATGCTCCAGAATCAATTAGCTAGACATCATCTAATGCCTACTTTGCCAAGGCTGCAATGAAAGTGTTTGCATCACTTTGAGAAGAATCATTGTCAGAAGAATACTTCTTCTTTTTCTTCTCTTTGCAATCCTTTCAGACATGACTAGGTTGCCCAAAATTCCAACACTTTACCTTCGACTTCTTACTAGGAGACTTTGATCTCCCCTTTGATTTGGATTTGAACTTCTTGTCTTTCTTCTTTCCTTTTTCTTTTAATTTGTCTCGAATAGTAAGAGCCTCCTTTGCCATCTCAAAATATTTCCTTCTCATCTCTTTTGATAACAAAGAAGCAACAATATCTTCCATCTTAAAATATGAAGTAGTACTCCCAATAGCCATCACCAAGTGATCCCAAGAATCTGGCAAAGAACATAACAATAGCATACAACAATCTTCTTCATCAATCTTCACACCCATAGATGCTAACTAAGCAATCAGCATGTTGAAAGCATTCAAATGATCAGCAACAAATGCTCCTTCCTACATTTTCAAAGAGTACAGCTTATTCCTCAAGAACAACTTACTCACCAAGGACTTGCCCTGATAAATGGCTCCCAGTCTTTTCCACAAAGATGTTGTCTTTTCTTCATGAACATTTAGAAGAATAGAGTCTACTAAACAGAGTCTTATTAGCCCCCTTGATTTTCAATCTGCAAGGTCCCAATCCTCTTGCTTCATTCTTGTAGGCTTTGTTCTAGACACAGCAAGCCAAAGATCACAATCAACCAACAGATCTTCCATTTTGAGTTTCCACAACTCAAAATTACTGCCATTGAATTTCTCAATTTCAATCTTTCCTGATGTGCTTTCCATCTTAGTCTATAATTCAAATTACCAAACTTCTACAAGACTCCCACTGAACAGAATTGACACAAAAAACCCAACGTACCCACAAGGAAACACAACTGGCCAGGCTCTGATACCACTTGTAAGGAAAGCTTAGGTGCGGAACAAACTCTCCTAATGCCAAAACCTTAGGGAAGAATGCAGAGGTGACTTTAAATTTTGCAATTACAGTTCAATAAGATACACATGAAAATAATAACATAATAGAAAAATGGACACATACCAATTGGACACCAGATTTACGTGGGAAAACCCTTATGAGAGAAAAACCCACCACACCAAGAAAAGCCTCTTTGTATTACAATAAGGAAAATTACATACAGAGATCAGACTTAACTTTTTGATGTTAATTTACAGCAGCAACATTCACTAATCAATCTTGTATAGAATAGCTCTCAGAAAACATACAATGTATTCACATTGATCAAAATTTGTTCAATCAAGAAACTCTCTCATTACCCGAATAGATCATCGTCATCCGTTACAGAGAATAATTTGTTCTCTTCATAGTTTGTTGATCCTCCACACAAGAACAGTTGCAACAGTTCAACTGCCAACGGTTCACATTCTGCTTCTCTCATTTGCTCAGAACACACCACATAGGACAAATGTTCGGTCAAAATGTTCAAACTGAATTGCATGTCGGTGAGACACTAGACCGTGTCTCCCCAATGCCATAATACCCGACTGTCCTTATCGGCAAGAGTCACCACCATCGGCAAGATTCATATTGAGTGCAACCCTGTCGGCTAGACTCACTCTATCGCTAATACTTCACATCGATATCCATCTCGTGCAGATCTATCGGCAAGAGTTTTTCTATCGCTGAGAGTTCACAGCGAACAAAAATACATAAATGAGATATCCTCTATCAGCAAGAGTTCACACCGATCAAAGAACAGTCAGAGAGACCAACGCTATCGGCAAGAGTTCCCATCGAACATAGACCTGTCAGTGAGAGGAAAGCCATCGGCAATAGTTCTCACCGAAGTTGTATACCCGTTGGTGAGACCTCCACTGTCGCTTAGACTCTTATCGAGCCTTCATGTCACCTCGATGACATTCATGTGTAAAACAATCGATGAGACATACTCTATCGGAATGAATCACTCTGAAGGTTCACGCCTCTCACCGATGCCACTCGTCGCCAAGAGTCTCCCCAATGATCACCAGGAATCAACCCATCGACAAGAGGTCTACTCGAACAGAAAGAGTTAGAACTTTCATAGCGATAGCCATGTCTTGTCGATGACTTTTGTTGGCAAGACAGAACCAAAGTCTCAATGACTTTGATCTTTTCAACACAACTGTTGGTCGGTAAGAGATTATGAGGGTCTCACTGATTTTTCTCTTTCAGGAGTTTCATGTTAGTAAGCTTGAGGCACATTTTCCAACACTTAAGAGTTGTTATGCATGAAAGTGTTGAAAATGATTTTGGACAACAATTAGTGGATGTTAAAATATTTAAGAATGTTGACTATTCTTTAAAAGATGGAAAATTTGGAAAGCGTTATGATTTAATTACATAAAATGTTATTGTACATGCATTCATATCAAAATTTAAGAGTAAGATTGTACCAAAATATGTCAAGCACTCTCAACATGCTCGATGGCTTAATGGAAAATTTTGTGCATGTAGAAACACATTTCCAATTGGTACTATACTGCCAGTGGTTGATTTTGTGGAAAACTATACTCTAGCTTCGTAAGAGGAAATCCATTCGCAATATTACAATTCAGTGCAAGTGGCTATGTTTGTTCATATTGTTTATAGACATGTAGATGATAGCATAGAGGATGATAGAAAAGTTTTGAGAGAGTATCATTTCTATTTGAGTGACAACTGGTTACACTCGTCAGAGTTTGTTCAATATTGTTTCCATATATTTTATACAAATTTAAGAGAAAGAGGTACCCAGATGACATAACATCTCATATAGTCATATAATTGTATAGGGTAGTTCAAGAATGCTTGAATGTTCTATTGGTTAAGTAGGGTTCACAAGGAACATAATGCCCAACATATGTGGAGTTTTTTTGAAGTTGGACATGGTAAAGGAGAACACGGTGGAGTTGGTGTGTGTGTTAAAAGAATTCTTGCAAGAAATCAATTGAAATTTGAGGATGCAGTAAAATTTAAAGATGCATGTGGGATTTTGGATTGGTGCAATACCAGATTATCTACACTTGGATCAAGTGAGTATGCTACATTTCACTAATTCTTATGGTTGGTTGAAGAAGAGAACATTCTACCTAGACTTGATTGTGAGACAATCAGTGGATCTACTAAATGGCATTCATTTAAGAGTTTGAATGCAAGCACATGGACTATCTAGACAAGGCAGCTTGCATTTTTTTGTTAGTTTTGTATTTTAGGAGATTGGAAGGCATGTGAGAATACAAAATGGGTTGAAGAGTGGAAGCAAAGATTGTTGACACCTATACAAGAACACAATCAATATGAAACAATTGAATACAATGATCAAGTGTTTGCATAAGACGACTATGACCATGTTTCAGACCTTGTACAAGAAGGTAATTTAATTTAATTTATTTCACTTTATTTTATTTTTAATAAAAAGGGGGTAAATTTTTTATTAAGTCAGAAGAGCATTACAAAGTATAAAGTGAAAAACCCATCAAGGGCCCCAACAAAACAAAATCAAGACACACCCAAGAAACACTTCATATCCTCCATAACCCAATCCTCAAGAACAAGGGCCAAGTCCCCTAGAAGGTTGCCCCAGTCAACCACATTCCAAGTCCCCATCCACTCATATGCCCATTGGGACAAGCCATCAACCACCTTATTCCCCTCCCGAGGAACATGACAAAAAGCAATGGAATCTAAAGCAGTGCTCAAAGAAACAATTTGCTTGACCACCACAGCCAACTTCCAATTCACATCCTCAAAATGTCACTTATTTATCATATCAATGACAACTTGAGAATCAGATTCATAAAAAATTCACCTCCAACAAAGAGCACAAGCATGTTCTAACACTAGAAGAATAGCTAAAGCCTCCATGAGGTTATTAGTATGTTGGCCTCTATAAATAGAGAAGAAAAAAACCATCACACCCAAACTATCTCAACCAATACCACCAACTCTAGCATGCCTAGGATTACCTCTAGATGATCCATCAGTATTAGTTATCAACCCCCCCAAAGCTAGGGGCACCAGTGACCAATACAACTAACCCTCTCCCTCCCACGCCCATGGGGAATAGTCTTCAAATATATCCTTCCCTCCAGAGAAAGACCCAAAGCATTAACCATGCCAAGATCTTTAAGATCAACAAGAATAGACAAGTAGAACTTAGCAGCCAAAGTTTCTTGTAGGAACCCCAAAATCCTCAGCCAAAGCTAACCAACAAGAAACTTCTTATCCAAGAAAATTTTACTATTGCGCTCCTACCAAATATGCAAAATTATTAAACTAGGGCTAATGATCCAAGTTATGAGAAGAAAAGAAGTCTTGATCGAAGGAGACTCATAAATTCCCCAAAAATCCACCAAAGAAGAAGCACGTCTACACAACAGGCGCCAGAGATTCCACCAGAAGTGCCAAATAACTTTCACAAATGAACACTGGAAGAAAAGGTGAGGAATATACTCTTCATGACCAACGCACATTATACACATAGATGGACCCTAAAGACCCTACTTCCAAAGATTCTCCCAGGTAAGACACCTTCCTTGAACCACTAACTAGGAGAAGAAATTACACTTAGGCCAAGAAAACCTATTCCAAACCCATTTCAACCATGAGACCTCAGTACTCCCAAATAACTACTTATCAAGAATCTGATAGCTAGAAGCAATAGAGAATCTACCATTTGGATCAAGACCCCAAGCCAGCACATCTCTCTGAGGAAGTGAATTATAAAAACAACTTGACAAAATCATAGCAAGCTCTTGACGATCCTCAACCGCACCACCAGGAGGCCACTCCTATAGATCCTTCCACCTAGCCACTCTAATTTGACCTAGAGTCTGGAAAGTTTTGAAATCAACCACACGGTGCCAACCAACATCGATAAAATGCTAACACAAAGTCTACAGGTGAGGGTGAGTAGAAAAAATGGGAGGATTACCATCCCAAGAATCATGCTAGAAGAGTGCTTCCTGACCACCATTGCAAATCCAAAACAAGCCTTGCTTGACTAGCTTGCACCCCTTTTGAGGGTACTCCAAATCATAAAACCCTTCCCCTACAAACTAAAGTGGGGAACATAAAAACTCTCAACCACACCCAGATATTTAAAGGTAAGGATTTTAGCCCACAATAGATGCTACTGTGAACACCGCCACCAATAAAATTTAGTTGCTAAAGCCTGCCCATTTAAATCAGCCTGACATAAACCAAGCCCACCTTCATGCTTCGACTTGCAAATGACATACCACTTAACCAAGCTCCATTTTCTATGAAGAATATTTCCAAACCAAAGGAACTTGTGAGACAAACTCTCAAAGTCCTTGATAAAGCTAGAAGGTGCAGAAACAACAAAGCATCTATACAAATGTAGACCCTAGACCACTGACTTTAAAAGAGTCAATCTACCTACTGAAGATAACCACCTGCAAGTCCAACGACTGACTAGATTTTGGAACTTATAAATAATCTCCTACCAAAAAAAATTAGGAAGCGAGCGAATAGCAAGTAGAATGCCAAGATAGACAAAAAGGAGAGTACCAATCTAAAAATGAAGAATGCTATCTATTCTCCTTTGGATAGCCCTAGGAGTATTAAAGAAATAAATAATACTTCCCTTCATTAATGCTTTGACCTGAAGTAGCCAAATATCTGTCTAGAATGCTATGCCAGCTGAAAACCTCCTCAACCTTGGCCCTACCCATTAGAGTAGTATCATCCAAAAACTGAAGATGGGACTGAGGGGGAATTTTATCTCCCTAGCTCCAACCTTGAATCAAGCCTCTCTCCACCTGAGATCTAATAAACATCCCCAAGCATTCAACATGTAAGATAAACAAGTACAGAGATAGAGGATCCCCTTGTTTGATCCCCCTAGAAGCACCAAACAACTCAAATGGCCCCCCATTAATCAACACTGAAAAAGAAGAAAAAGTGACACAATTTTTGACCCACTCAATCCAATCACTAGCAAAGCCAAACACTCCTAGGATCTTGAATAAGAAGGCCCATTTGACCCAATCATAATCTTTAGGCATGTCCAACTTAATAAACATGTATTTTTCCTTAGAATACACCATAGAATGTATGTTCTTAGCTTCAATAATGACTCCATCCATAATCTACCTACCAACAACAAAACCCCCTTGCTCCTCAAAAATTAACCTGCTTAGCCAAGGTTTCAGTCGCTCAGTAATCAACTTCGTAATTATCTTATACACCACATTACATAAAGCAATTGGCCTAAAAATATCCAATGTACTATCCCCTGCCTTCTTTGGTATGAGAGCTAAGAAAGTAGCATTCATTGATTTCAGCATTTGTTTATTCATGAAGGATTCCTGAACAACCTCCAAAAAATCCAACTTAATCACTTCCCAGAACACCTGATAGAAATCAACCGGGAACCCATCCGGCCCTAGGGCTTTCCATTTTTTCATCTTGAACACAAAATTCTCAAGCTCTGATAAATAAATAGGCTTAAGCAAAGATTCATTCATTTCCCTGGTGACCAAAGATGATATGTTATCCAGAATCTCATCTTCATCCTCCTCCACATGAGTGGAATCCTTAGAAAACAAAGTAGAAAAGAAACGAACTGACTCAACAAAAATAGAATCAGAGGAGGAGAGAATCTCTCCATTTGACAACAACAGAGAAGAGATCACATTATCTTGTCTACTATCCTTCACAGAATTGTGAAAGAAATAAGTATTTATGTCTCCCTCTTGAAGCCACTCAATTCTAGACTTTTGTTTCCAAAAAAAATCCTCTCTCAACTCCCATTCCTCAACTTCCTTTACCACTGTAGCTTCCAGCAAACCAAGTTCCTCTGTAAGGCCCTGGTCATGAATCTTCATGGTAATCAAATCCAAGTGAACCTAAGCATTCTGCTTTTCTTGAAAAACATTCCTAAAGTTTTTCCTATTCCAGTGCTTCAACCTATACTTCACATATTGAAGTCTCTTAGTGAAGGAGTACATAGTAGTACCATGCGTTGGCTTCCCAAGATACCACTAGCCAAGAAGTAAATCATGAAGAGAGTCATCCCTGAGCCACATAAGTTGAAACTTAAAATACTGCTTAAAATAACATCAAGGTAACACAACACTAAGCTTGATCGGCTAATGATCAGAACCCCGCCCATCCAGAATCTCAAAACTAGCCAACCACCTATCTCCCATCTAGAAACTAGACACCATGAATCTATCCAGTCTTTCTGAGATGGAAGCTTCCCCACTTCTTCTATTATTCCAGGTAAAGACCCCATTACTAGGTTTGACATCAACCAAATTCAAGAGAGCAACATTATCCAACAGGAGAGGTAACGAAGGCTCCAGATGAGCACTGTCTCCCCTTTTCTCCTCCAATGAAGTGACAACATTAAAATATCCATCCAAAATCCAAGGAAGGTAAGGATCTAAAGACCTCACATATCTTACATGGTCCCATAAAAAAACCTTACCTTGAAAGTCTGACAGAGCATAAATGTTAGAGAAAATAACTCTCTCCCCTGACTCAAGATGAGAAGCAACACAAGAAATCAAACCTTTGCAAGAAAGGCACCAAATTGGTATAACTCTATGTGGATCCCATACACAGGCCACCCCACCAGAGCTACCAAATGCCCCAACACATTGACACTGTCCATGACCCCAAACCTTCAGAGCCACGCTTAACATACTCTCAACAAATAACTTAGTTTCCTGAAGGAAAACCACATCAGGAGAATGAATAGGAATCAAATCTTGAATAGCATTTTTTCTAGGGACACTATTCATACCCATCACATTCCAAGAAATCACAATCATCTTTGAGGCTAGGAGAAGTGAGCATCAATAGTCTTCACCAAGCTTGACTCCACCAATTTCTCACTAGTAAACTTAACCTTTTCCTTATCCTTCTTTCTACCCACCTTAAGAGGTTTCTCAAGAACCCCTTTTTTGGGGGTTTTTTGCTGCAAACCCAAGACAAGGGTAGAAGGCTTATTTTTACCTAAGTCAAGAGCACCCCACACCTCAGAGAGAATACCACCAACCCCAAGAGATCTACCAAAATCCTCCAACACCACACCAATCACCCCCTGAGCAGGAGCCAAAGAAGACAAACCAATATCCATCTGAGAATCCCACCCTCCAAGCTATACTACACTTGGATCCCCAGTAGGTTGATCTTCAGGAAAATCCTTAGCAAAAGAGCCAATTGTCCCCTGCAAGCTACAAGTCCACCTAAAATCCTTCCTCTTGGACCAAGTTCTCCAACACCTCAAATCTGTTGAAGGTTTCCTCTTCCTACCTTTCCTTGAAGGTTCTCTTTTGGCCCCGACCACAATTACGAGATTTAGCATGAACAAAACCTTCTTTATCAACTGCCCCCTATATGGGAGCCTTACCCTTATCTGTCTTTGAATCATATTGAGAAGGAGCATTACTTGTACCAACAAAACCAAAAGCCCAAGGACACTTCCACTGAAGATGACCATATTCATGACACAACTGACATCTAAAAGGTAGTGTCTCATAATCTAACAACTGAGTCTAAGAGCAAGAACCAATAGTCATGTCAATATAATCTAGCAACAGGTGACTCAAGTCAATTTCTACACAAATCATCGCATAAGAAAAAATCCTCTAATTTAGAGTTTGGTGAGAAGGATCAATAGGTTTTCCCAGCAACATAGCAATCGACTGTAATATGTCACTTCTCTGAGATTCGAGTGGCAACCGAGGAAGATGACCACAAATTGGGATCCTAGAGGGTAACTCATATGTCGAGTTAAAGCCAACATTCCATGGTTTTATGAAAAGACCCACCTGATTAAAAAATATGGTCCACCCTCAAAAGCACTGTTTCGATAAAAAATACACGAGAAATCCACCATAAAAAGTTGTTTGCGGCCAACAAAGTATCAAAATATCCTTTCGAGTTCCATGTCTTGCAGATCCAAGAATCAAGAAATGGAAGAGAAACCCTCAACCACATGAACTTACAAATCAAAACGTGATTGCTATAATATTCTAGATCATCAGCCACCGACTCTGATTGAATCACTAAAACCGACCGATCCTGGGCCCTCTCCAAGCACCCATTCACCTTCTGCAATTTAAAGGTACCATTTTTTGTCACACACAACCCAGAAGAAATATTATTAGGAATCACTGTATCTTCACTATCCATAGGAGAATCACGAACTGCATTATCCAAAGCCATATGCCTTGCCATTGACCCCTAAAATGGAGAGGCCCTAAGTTGCCCTCCACACACACCAATCCAAGGCCAAACAAAACCCCCAAGAAAGCACTCAAATAATAAGAAACCAACCAAAATATTTAAAGAAAACCCTCACCAAAACATGACGCTTCCTCCCAAAGCAAACAGAGGAGAGGAAATCGCAGCCTCACCCTAGGGCACACACCCACGCCATAGCAAACAAAGGAGACCATGCAGACAAAAGTAGCATAGGAAACAGAGACAAAGAAAGATAAACGGGCCCACTTGACCCCCCCATGAGCAAACACAGACCCCCAACGCACATAATGACTACACATAGCAAGCTAGGGCACAAGTGCCTTAGCTTGCCCGCCATCCGTAAATTCTCCCTAATTTATTTGAGATCAAAAATTTTAATATTAAGGTTTGGGCCTAGGTTGTTGGCACTACAAGAAAGATTCCCCACCAGTTCACCAAGGAGCCTCCACTTAATACGAGGGTAAACAACAAACTCCATTGTTGACACAGTGGAGAGCAACCCCACGAGGTTTGAACCTTGGTTGTTGGCTCTACAAGAAAGAATCCCCACCATTTTACCAAAGGGTCGCCCTTTTATAAAGTTAATATTAAATTTTGGTCCTTGGTTTTTGGCACTACAGGAAAGAAGCCCCACTAGTTCACCAAGGAGCATCCCCTTAATACAAGGGTAAAAAACAAACTCCATTGTTAACGTGGTAGAGAGTGACCCCGCAAAGTTTGAACTTGGTTGTTGGATCTACAGGCAAGAATTTTATTTCACTTTATTACTACTTTTTAGTTCTTTTATTTATTTATATACATATGAATGCATGTATGTAGATTGGTCAAATTATATGGACATGTGCAAGTTATTGAATCAAATTTTGTTTGCAGGACATGTGTATGTTGTTGTTGCACCTGAGGAGAATGAAGAGGAAATAGAATATTCATTGGCTCATTGTGTGGAGACTAAACATAAGTTAATATCACCTTGAGAAGATGATGATGGCCATCATTATCTAACAGGTTCGGTGATCCCCTTAAGACATTCCCTTAAGAAAATTTTGATAGCAAGTGTTTGATCCCCTTAAAAAAAAATTGAGAACTTCTTTGATCCCATTAAGAAAATTTTGAGAACTTCTTTGATGATGGCTATCATTATCCAATAGGTTCGGTGATGGTTGTTTCCACTTGGCTACAAAAATACCTAATAAGGAAGAATTATTTTCCTACATTCAAAGATTATGACACATGAGAATATTGTCCACTACTCACATTTGGTGGTGGCAACAACTACAAAACTAGTGAGGTATCATGGAAGACTTGCAAATAAAGAGCTATGGACAATTTCTATGGAAGATCATGAGACAATCATAGATGTGTTTCAAAGAGAGAGGATGCAGATGGTACAATAGAATAAGTAAATACATGTAAATATAATTTTATTTTTATATTGTCCTTTTAAATACATTAAATACATGTTTTGATATTGATTGTGCGTAATTAGTTGAAATTGATTTAAATAATCTATTTATATCATTAGGCCATCATCATAAATTCATCACATACTTTGAGACAAAAAGGAGAGTCCATGTATCGATTCAACCTAGACAACATGGAATACTTGGTAAAATAGATAATTATTAGTTAAAATATATTTAAATACATGTTTTGATTATATATTGATATTGCTTGGACATTAACAGTTAAAATTGATTTATTATCCTTTTTTGTATCCTTAAGTCATCATCACATTGATCTCATACTTTGAAACAAAATGGAGAGGATGCAGATTAAACCTATACACATGTGTGAGGCACTTGTAAATATAGGTACAACTTGTGTATATAGATAGTTTTATATAAATTAAAATACATGTTTTGATGATATATTGATATTTCTTGTATCATTTTGATATCAGGTAGCACGAAGACCTGCTACATTCCCCACAAGTTTCAAATTTTCTTGACATGGCATAGCCACATTTTGTAAAAAAAATTGAGTTGGCATTTATGCACATACACAATTACAGATTCTATAAAAATTTGTATGCATATACAAAAACAATTATACTCTAAACTTTTATATATCAAAATCAATATTCTATATATTTTGTTTGTTAAATGTGCATGTTTTTCTACTTTGAATTTACTTTAAATTTGATTGTATTATTGTTAAATTTGGTTTCCTTGGGAAACTTCACCAAATTTTGAGAACTTCTTTGATCCCCTTAAGACATTGTGTTACCAATTTTTTCACCACAGCTCGATTGGCAGACCTGGTTGAACATAATTATATCATGAGGCGAAATTACAGATTAAGTTTAAGTGTTGTTTGCATCTTTTATCATTATTCATCAAGTGACAGTTGTGCATTTAAAAGAAGAAATGGAGTTTTAGAGCGCTATTCAGATATTCCAGAATTAAATGAAGTGAAAAATTGAGCATATAAACAACATATCATTTTAAATGCTTTCGTTCATTTCATGGAGAGATTCATATTTACATAGTTTCATTTGATTGCAAGAATCAAAATGATATTACAACATTGCATTGAAATGAATTTTCTTTTCAAATGAAAAGCATAAAGATGAAATCAAATATCCACACAAGCCGTGGATGTGACTGTCACAATGCACCATTAATAGTACACAACACTATTGAAGATGCAAAAGAAAAACCACATAAGTAAATGACATAATCATCATTGCCTGTTTTGGCCGATGGTCGATAATGAATGGTGCACCTTTTTCTTCCCGAGTTCCGTCGACCTGTATGAGAAAAGATGGGGGTGTCAGTGACTCCGATTATGAAGAAACCTATATGAGTTACCAACAATAGTGCAGCCTATTATTAATCATACACTGAAGCAATCAAAGAAGTAAATAAGAAATGAGCTCAAAGAAAAACATCAACATGATCATCATCTTCTATTTTTATGCTAACATTGTTTGTTTCTTTGTGCAGGTATAGGGAAAATCACGAAGTTGATCATTATTTGAAGACCAAGCATGTGGAGAAAAATGGGCTTCCACAAGGGTAGAGCTTGGCATGCTGCCCTTATTCATTACAAGTGGGTTGATTTAAAGATTACATCATCATATATTCATCAAAAGAAGTGATATACAACTGAAAGAGTTAAGCATAGTTATTTGTCGAGCTACTAAACCAACTATACATTCATAACAATCAGGTGGATATTTTCTAAAAGCTACAGGTGAATAGTGAGTTTAACTTGCACAATTAATTCAACTAAGTACCTTTATGTCAAACATTGCTGCATAGTTCACGTTCTGTGTTATTTGTTCGTCATGATCATATATGTCATGCAAGGTTCAGTTCATCAATGTTCTTTTCACAGCCAAGGATAGTGAACATGCATACATTATGCTTTAATGAGGAGTTTTGTTTCAATTTTCATCTTAAGAGAAAGTAGATTTACAGAAAAGTTTATTAACAGGAACATAAAAATGCATGAAGAGTGCCAGGCCGAAGCCCAAGAGTGTGAGAGAACAGATATTGCATTCAAATGGTAATGAACAGTCAATTCCAATTTGACTGGGAAGGAAAATACAGCATTATGAGTTATAATGAGGAAATTATTGTTCCAGAATGACAAGAAATGATCAAATTTTTTTTAAAACAGAAGGTCTCTCTGAAGTGTTAATCATGCACTCGAAGTGCACTGAGGTAATCAAGTAACGTGCAGTCTTCAAAACTACAAGACTTTAATTGAAATTTTTGCATGAAGTCAAAACAGAGTTGGGATACCAGTTGTTTACAAATTTATTCAAAAGTAAATTATGTGTGCAAAAAGGAAACAATATGAAGTCATTATTCAAGTAATGCAAACAACAGACACATTTCCAGCATTTCAAGGGCTTATGGAGGGTGTTCATCATTAATATATTATGATGTACTTTATTCACAAAGAGGCAAGTATGGGAACATGGAAATAGCTTAACAAGGCATACTGAAACTGCAGATATAAGAGGGTTTTAAATAATCTTTCAATTTTATCATATGGTGGTATACCTGTGCAATGGAATGATACAAATTTTCTAGCTTTCTAAACACTTATATGTTGAATGTTGAGAAAAACTCGAATGCTAAAAGAGGCTCAATTTTTACACAATTATTGAAAATGCAGAAATAAGAGAGGGGTCGAACCCAATTTTAGTAACAAATGCCAAGTCTAAGTTTTGCAACTGAAAGTGCAAAAGAAACAATGGTGGTCGAGCTAATTTTCATGAGAATATTAAAGACAAACAGATATATTTCCAGCTTACCCATGTGAGTTTTCTTTTCAAAGAGAATATCAAAGTAAAGCATCAGTTATAATGGGTCGATCCCATAAACTAAATACAAATAAATACACAGATTTTGTTACTCTCATAGAGGTTTTTGTTTCTGAAGGAAAATGATACAACAAACAGCAAGTACCCATGTTGGGGTTTCAAGTAAATATACAGATTTTCACCGTTTCCAACCATACATATGGGTATTTTTATCACAACAACAACAAAATTTGTTCCATCAACCCAGATGAGAATTTTATGTGAAGTAACAGGTATACCGATGGAATTATTTTCTTGGGTCGTGCTTCAGAAGAAGGAAATGCAATTTTCATTCAAATCTCTTGATACCCATGAAGGGATTCATCCTCAAGAATACTGAAGGTGAGTTTCCTATTTTGGGTCGAGCCTAAAGGCTCCAAAAATTCTTTTCTAAGATATACATGGTGTGGCCTGAGTATGGCCAAAGATTCATAATAAAAGAAGGGTTTTTTTAAGTTTTCAAGAATGAAGGAGTAAATACGTGCTTTGAGAAAAACTTACCACTTCAAGTTTGTAGGATAATGCTATAGCCACAGCCAGAGCCATATTAGAGTCTCAAAATTCCAAGCAAGTACCCAGTTTGAGTTCGCATGGGCAGCCAGTGAAGACAAAGAACACGAAGGTAAATACAAAGAGTCTAATCCACGGCTCGAGCTCTTTAAAGTAAGCATAGAGAGTAAAAATAAATGAATTAGAGGTTGTCTAAGCCACGGCCACAAGACCCAGAATGCCTCAGGAATGAAGCCATAAAACTATGACAAGAAGCTCACCTAGTGCACAGAAGAAGATAAAACCCTTAAGCAAGTTTTCTCAAGAAGCACAAGTAAAAGCTCGAGTTCAAGCTCATATCGGTCAACAAGGAAGAAGCATAGAAATGTAAAGAAAGTCAAAAACCACCATGAACAGGCTGCGGCCATAGTGTTTTTTTTCTTGCTTTAAAATGTAGAAGAACTACAATACTGCAAAAAACAAGCTTACCCATTGAGGAGCTTGACTTTCTGAAGGAGAAGATGATGATTCTTAAGCACACGAGCTCAGATTCAACTCAATCATGGTGGCGCTAGTGCTTTAGACAGAGCTCATTTTTCTTCAAAGTTGAATGCAAATGAAATGATTTTAGGGTTTGACCACAGTTTTTCTCATGCCCTAATTCGACCCAATACTATTATCATCTAGAATATTCATGTTTATCAATAGCACATGGGAAAATTTGAATTAGGGTGGCCCTATGTTATGATTTATTCAAAGTCTGAAGTCAATGTTTTAAAAGGCTGAAATTTATATGCCTAAGTCGAGCTTAGAGGGGTGATGGGTTACTTTCCTAGGGTTTAGGCTTATTTGTTATTGAAAGGAGTACTTAAGGAGAATGGTGATTGATAGTGCCTTTGAGGAGAATGAAGGATGTCTTACCTTAAGTATTTGTTTTTAATTGATTTGAAGAAAATCAATTAAAGTTTGAATAATGAATATCTTATGACTTAAGGTTAGGATAATATCATGTCTTAGGGTTTTTATTTTGATTGATTTTAGAGAAATCAATTGAAGATAATGATATGTATTAATATTTTTTTTTAATTTTTTGAGAAAATAAAAGCATTGTAATGGAGAAATAAAATGTTTTCTTTTTTGCAAAAGATTTTATAATCTTTAATTGCAAAAAATAGACAAATTGTAAAATCTGCAATCCTGTAAAGCAGAATCATAAAGCAATCTTTTATAAATTGTTTTATGATTTCTTGCTATTTTTAGCAGATTATTGTTGACTTCTTCTCTTGGTCAAATTTGAGTCTTATCTTGGAGAGATAAGGTGTTTTTTGGGCTTTTAAAGCAGATTCAACCTATTTTTAGAGGCTTGGCAGTTTAATCATAAAAGCAATATGTTTTTTCTTGCTTTTATGCAGTTTTTGAGACAGTTTGAAGCTTTTTTCCTTGAGCTTCTTTCTAAGCTCAGATTAGGGTTTCTTGAGAGATATATGTTTGAAAAGACTTAGTCTTTTCCTCTTTTTTCTGAGTTCAAATTCCATTTCTTGCTCATACACATTTTTGAGCTTGTGAACCTTTTGTACTCAGTTTTGCAGAAAAAAAACTCTTTCAGTTTCAGTAATACAACAGAGTTCTTTCCATTTTCTTGTCTCAAGATTGGTAATAGCAGTTTGATGCTTTGTGTTTTCAGATTTGAAGCCTTAATATCCTACTTTTATGAGTTTTCTGCATAGTATTTCATGTTTTTAGGTTGTATCATGTATTCGATGTCTATGAATCTTCATATGAATTATTGATGAAATCATGTATCGATGAGATTGTGAGAACTATTGTAATAGAGAAATTGTTGTGAGTGGAAAAGTTAGTTTTCTTTCAGAAATAACAAGTTAACCATCAGTCATTTTAAGCTTTGATTTCATTCTATCTTTCTATCCCTTTTCCTCTGAAGTTTTAGAATAGGATTTATCATTCAGAGAACCAACTCACTCTGGAGATTCTTTCTTCGTTCAGATCACCCACATCTAAAGAAGGTTTCCATGTTTCAGTAGGTTGTTGAATCTTGAATTCAGCAGGGCACAAATCTATTGACAATAGTTTTTGGCACACCCGGTGGGACATTCAGACCATTTTAATATTTTTAGTTTGTTGTTTGGTGTATGCAATAGATTTTCCAGCCTTCTGAAGGCTCATGACAATATACCTAGTGGCTCTGATTTCTGATTTCTGCATGCTAGTGTAGTCTGCGCATGAGAAAGATTCAAATGAGATCAAGTATAGCACAGTTAAAATGGCCTTCTGATTGTTGTTTGGTGTATGCAATAGATTTTCCAGCCTTCTGAAGGCTCATGACAATATACCTAGCGGCTCTGATTTCTGATTTTTGCATGCTAGTGCAGTCTACGCATGAGAAAGATTCAAACGAGATCAAGTATAGCACAGTTCGAGTATTAAGAGCTATCCCCACCACGAAGAAGAGGCAAAATAGCAAGGAGGATTTTTGAAACCCCTACAAGATCGAAGTCTACCCCTCTTGTTCGTGGTGCCTTAGTTTTGTCACCAGGAGTACCAGTTCCAATCTCACGAATGTCGCCAATGGAAGCACCACCAAGGCAACACCCATTCGCACCTTTTAATGGAGTTAGTCCTTTAGATATCACTCAACATGATGAAATACCAGTTGCAGCCCTCAAAAGTCTGCCATATTTCACGGGCGAGGACTTCACTACACCAATTGAGCACATTTGTGACGTGGCCATGTTATGCTCAGTGCACAATATCATGCAAGAGAATGTCGCACTAAGGTTGTTGGCAGAATCACTTAAGGGCAAAGCGTTAGAGTGGTTCAAAGGCCTCGCAGCCAATTCGATCGCGACATGGGATGCATTAGGTAATGGCTTATACCAACATTTTTCTAATAAATCTGACAGCTTGTCTTTATTAAAGGAGTTGAGCACCATTCAGAGGGTGCCACATGAGCCTTTGGCTGACTTCAACTACCAAGTTCAGAAAACCTGGGACAGGATTCTGCAATGGTAAAACCCTTACCAGCACATGCTTTTCTATTTTATTTAAAAGCTTTGAACAATAAAATTACAGTTATGACTCAGTCTATGGGTGGGCTGACACTTCCTAACGCCTACAATATAGCTATTAACGCTGAAAACTACCTCATCCAAGCTGGAGACATAGCTCCTAAACCTCCTATGCCTTTGTTTCTCGAAATACAACCACCTATTCCTATTGCTATACCTCATTTGGTTGTTGTCCCACCTGTTCCAGCAATAGGTTATCATAATATAACCCAAGAGGTTGCTGCCCCATCCCCAAATTAGGAGATGCAAGAGATTAAAAGCATATTAAAGACCTTTAGAAATGATCTTGTGACTATTGAAAAGTAGGTTGGCCAAGAACATAAGCCTTATCAAGCCCCTTATCAGCAAAACTAGCAAAATAGGCCTACTTTTCAAAATGATTATCAAGCCCAACGGAGGAATTTTAACCCTAGGCCATTCCAGCCATACAATCTAAACACAGCCAATATGTCAAAAGAACTTGTGCCACAAAATAATATTGCCAAGGATTGCGATTGGTGTTACCTGTGCAGTCAGCCCCATAACCAATCAACGTGCACCAATGGAATGAGAAATCAAGCCTTAATGGTTCAGAATAACTATGATGTTTTAGAAAATGTTGTAGATCAGAATCAAGAACAAGATAACGTGGAGGTTGCCTTGCCGAACTGGCAAAGCTCTAAATTTTGTGGTGTGAACTGCCAAAGTCAGCAAAATTCTCCTATTTCGGCTAATACCAAGTCAAAAAAGAGAGCTATGGATCCAAGACAGCAAGCTGGTAATTCACAGTAGCAGCCTATAATCAGTAAATAGCCTATTTCATCATATGTTAATGCTGCCACATAGCCTAAAATGTAGATTCTGCAAAGAGGGCAAGAGATACCTAGCAAGGAGCAATTAGGAATGCATTCTCAGCCTCTGCAGAGGCAAAATGATGTTGCTGTCACAAAAAACCAGCAGAAGGTAAACTCTTCATCATTCAATATTGTTGATCATCTCAAGAAAACCACTGTCAACATGTCGATATTAGATGCTTTACAGCTTCTAGGGCAGAAAAGTTTACTGCAGAGTGCTTTGGCTAAGTTGTCTATTTCTGACAACGCTAGTCAAGGAGTTGCAAAGGTCATGCTTGCTAATGACCTAGAGGATAAGAGTGAGCAGAAAGCAAAAGAGGTAAAACCACCCCCATTCTATTTAAGTTTGATCATTAGCGATAAAATTGTTCATAACTATATGGTTGATTCTAGTGCCAGTAGTTCAATCATGCCTAAAAGTTTAGCTGATAAGTTAGGTCTTGTTTACGAGCCTAATCCTCAAAAAGGTGTAGTGCAATTGGATGGGTTTGCTGTTAAGACTGTTGGTATTATCAATAATTTAGCTCTTACCTTGCACGCATCCCCAAGTTTTGCTATTCATCAGGATATTCATGTCATAGACTTACCGCCGCACTTTTCCTTTTGTCTCTCAAGGGATTTTATAGCCAAGTTGGGTGGATTTTGGTCTTTTGATTGGTCTCATTTGTTTTTTAGAACAAGGTATGGTATGAAAGTGACCATAAAGTTTGAGCCTCTTTCCAAAGACCATATTGAACCATACTCACCAAATCCTATAAACGCTAACCTCTATGCCACCTCTGCACTGGAGGAGCAAACCATGACCTCAGACTGTAGCACCCATGTAGGCAATATCAATCTAGATGAATGGGAAACCAAAGATCATGAGCTTGATCCATTCCAACACACAGATAAGATAGGATTAGGAGTCTATATGATCTGAGAGCCTAATTGCAATATGCCTAATCTATGTAAGGAGGAAGAACCATCTGCAGGGGGAGTGAGCTTTGGAAGCTTTTTTTTGATGGTTCGAGGAGCAGTGTTGGTGCCGGAGGTGGAGCTATGTTGATATTACCCGAAGGAGATAAGTATTTTTCAGCTTGCAGATTTGCTTTTAGCTGTTCAAATAATACAGTCAAGTATGAAGCATTGGTGCATGGCCTTGAATGGGCCCGCAAACGAGGTATTAAATGCTTGCAAACTTATGGTGATTTAGAGTTGATTGTAAATTAGATCAGAAATTTAAATGCTACCAAGAATGATTTGCTTAAGAAATACAAGCATCGTGTATGGGATCTAATGGAGGATTGTAATGCTTTTAATATCATGTCGATTCCTCATAATCAAAATAAGCATGCTAATAGGCTTGCTGCCATAGGAGCCTAGTTTGATATTCCCAAGGAGATTCATAAAGTAGAAGCACGTCAATATGTGAAAATAGTGGTTAGACCTTCTGTACCTGACAATAATATGAGCTGGTAGGTTATAAATTTTCTGATTGCTGAAGCTGAGTTCGCAGATGGAAATCAGCAAAAATGGTAGCAGCAATATGAGGACCAGATTGTGCAGTTGAAAACTAATAAGCTGCCAAAAGGATTGGTGACCTTGGAATCTTTGTTTAACTCAGATGACCAAGTGCGTAAGGACAAATGCAACTTGACTATTAAAGAGGAACATTATGCTGCCATCAAAATCTTCAAAGGCAAGCTTCTCAAGCTGGGAAAGGTATGTAGTCAAGATGAATAGCAAGCCTTTATTCTGTTATGTCAGAAATTTAGTGATGTTTTTTCCTAGGAGTACAAGGATTTGAGAGGTTTTAACCCCGAACTAGTCCAACATACCATTGAACTTGAACCCGATGCAAAACCAGTAAGACAGAAACATAGACCACTTAATCCCAAGTTAGAACACCTTATGAAGGTTGAACTGAATAAGCTAGTTGAGAGTGGTATTATTTTTCCTATCAAACACACCTCTTGGGTGTCAAATTTACTACCGGTTAGGAAGAAAAGTGGGGAAATTAGACTATGCATTGATTTTCGAGATTTAAATAAAGCATCATTGAAAGACCATTACCCACTCCCTTCCATGGAGCATATTTTACAAGTAGTTTCTAGTTCTAACAAATTTTCTTTGCTAGATGGTTACTTAGGTTACAACCAGATTCTGGTGAAGTAGGAAGATCAGTTCAAAACAACATTTACAACCAAGTGGGGCACGATGGCCTACAAGAAGATGCTTTTCAACTTATCCAATGCTAGAGCAACTTTTGAGCGTGCTATGGATATGGCATTTCACGGCCTCATGAACAAGTCCATTCTGGTATACTTAGATGATATTAATGTTTTTTCCAGAAATGCTAATGAACACCTTGATCATTTGGAATATATTTTTTAGAGGTGCAGAGAGTTCAGAGTGTCTCTCAATCCGAAAAAGTGTATATTTTCAGTGCACGAAGACAAACTGCTTGGACACATTGTTTCAAAGTAAGGTATTTCAATTGATCCTGAAAGAGTTTCTACAATTATTGAATTGCCCCTACCAGCCCACAAGAAAGGCTTGCAAAGCTTTCTTGGGAGAATAAATTTTGTGAGGAGGTTCATACCAAATATTATAGCTTTGTTGCAGCCTCTTACTTCTATGCTTAAAAATAATATGCCATTCATTTGGACCAAGGAAGGTAAAAGGAGCTTCGAGCAGATCAAGGAAGCACTCGCAGCCACTCCTACTCTCATTAATCCAAATTTTAACAAAGACTTTATTCTGTATGCTTTCAAAGGAGTTGATACTGTTTCAGCTATGTTATGCCAGCAGAACGATGAAGGCTTGGAGCAACCTATAGCATTTTTTAGCCAAGTATTGCATGATTATGAGGTAAAATGTAATTTTGTTTAGAAGCATGTTTTTGCTGTTGTAAGAAGTTTAAAGAAATTCAGGCATTTGCTATCCAACAGCAAGATTCACTTGCTAGTAGCTCATTCAACTGTTAAGAATTTTCTGATTAACAAAGCTATTAACGATAAGTGTGCTGGTTGCATTACCAAAGTAATGGAGTTCGATGTTGATATAAAAGTAACCAAGCTCATTAGAGGCAAGGGTTTGTGTGAAAAGATTGCTAGAAATGGAGATAGCAGCTTTAATGAAGCTACAAATACAGAAATAGTGCTAAATAATGATGTTGCAGGTGTTGTTCCAGCATCTCCTGCTATGTGGTTGCAGTAGATGATGCATTATTTGCAAATTGGTGAGTGCCCTGAAGGTTTAGACAGAGCAAAACGAAGGTATTACAGATTACAAGCCATTCTTTATGTAATCATTGATGGCATTCTTTATAGGAGAGACTTTCAAGGTATCTTATTGCACTATATTCAGCCTAATCAAGTTGACAAGCTTTTAGCAGAGTTTCATGATGGACCTTCAGGAGGTCACTTTGCTGTGAGAACAACAATTCTGAAAAATTATGTGAGTTGGTTATTACTGGCCAAATTTGTTTAAAGACACTATTGCGTGGGTCAGAAAATGTGAGAAATGTGCTTTATTTGCTGGTAAACAGAGGCTTGCACCGCTTCCCTTGCACCTGATTCAGGTAGAACAGTTATTTGCTAAGTGGGGCTTAGATTTTATTGGCCCTATCAATCCACCTTCAAGCATGGGTCATAAGTGGATTCTTACTGCCACAGATTATTTTACAAAGTGGACCAAAGTTGTTGCTTTAAAAGAAGCAAACGAGACCTTAGTTCTTAATTTTTATCAAGATCTTGTATCAAGATTTGGTGTTCCAGATTCAATCATTTCTGACAATGGTTTGGTTTTTATTGGTTTAAGGATTTATGACTAGTCAGTTAGAAATAACATCTATTTGAACACGTCTTCAAATTATTATCTGCAAGGCAATGGACAAGTGAAATCTACAAATAAGAATATGATTTGGATAATCAAGAAGACTGTCAAGGATAATCGAAGGACATGGCACGAAAAGCTGAAGTTGGCCCTTTGGGATGAGAGAATAACTCCTAAAAGGCCCACTGGTTGTTCACCTTTTGTTCTGACTTATGGTAAAGAAGCTAAGTTACCTGTTTCAATTGAGTTACCAACTTTAAGTTATGTTAAGGAACTGGAGTTATTGAATGAACAACCTCTTGAGGTGAGGTTTGCACAACTAGTAGAGCTTGAAGAAACCAGAAAGGAAGCTCTTAGGCAGCTGGAGATACATCAGGATCAGATGAAGAATTCTTTTGATAAAAGGGTGAGACCACGTGATTTCATTGTTGGAGATCTAGTTTATAAGTGGAATGAATTTAAAAGCAGACCTAGATGACATTCCAAGTTCGATGCAATATGGGATGGGCCTTATGTGATCACGAAATGCAAGGAACACAACGCATTCCAACTTTCCAAGATGACTAGTGAGGTATTGTCTATCCCAATTAATGGGATCCACCTCAAGCACTACCTCTAAGATAATTTATCTTGTAGTTAAGTAGAGTAGTTTGCAAATAAGTGTGTTCTGCACATTTACTTTCAGTAGTTTTTCTTTCTCTCAGAGCTGCTACGCATTGTTCCATTGGCAGTTAGGGCCTGCTAGTTTACTTTCAGTTCTGTTTTGTTTTTCTTTGCTGTTGTTTGGAGTGTTGTTGTTCAAGTTTATGAGTTTCAAGAAGCGGCAGAATTGACTCTGTACCCAATGAATTTTTTTAAGGCCAATGATCTATGCTTAGCAGGCAAGCATTTAGAAGAAATCACCAAAATGTTACCAATTTTTCACCATAGCTCGATTGGCGGAGCTAGCTAAACATTATTATATCATGAGGTGAAATTACATATTAAGTTTAAATGTTGTTTGCATCTTTTATCATTATTCATCAAGTGACAATTGTGCATTTAAAAGAAGAAATGGAGTTTCAGAGCGCTATTAAGATATTCCAGAATTAAATAAAGTGCAGAATTGAGCATATAAACAACAGAGCATTTTAAATTCTTTCGTTCATTTCATGGAGAGATTCATATTTACATAGTTTCATTTGATTGCAAGAATCAGAATGATATTACAACATTGCATTGAAATGCATTTTCTTTTCAAATGAAAAGCATAAAGATGAAATCAAATATCCACACAAGCAGTGGATGTGACTGTCACAATGCACCATTAATAGTACACTACACTATTGAAGATGCAAAAGAAAAGTCACATAAGTAAATGACATAATAATCATTGCCTATTTTGGTCGATGGTCAATGATGAATGGTCCACCTTTTTCTTCTCAAGTTCCGGTGACCTGTCAGATAAAAGAGGGAGGTGTCAGTGGCTCCGATTATGAAGAAACCTATATGAGTCACCAACAATAGTGCAACCTATTATTAATCATACACTGAAGCAATCAAAGAAGTACAGAAGAAATGAGCTCAAAGAAAAACATCAACATGATCATCATATTGTGTTTTTATGTTAACATAGTTTGTTTTTTTGTGCAAGTATAGGGAAAATCACGAAGCCGGTCATTATTTGAAGACCAAGCATGTGGAGAAAAATGGGCTCCTACAAGGGTAGAGCTCGGAATGTTGCCCTTATTCATTACAAGTGGGCTGATTTAAAGATTACATCATCATATATTCATCAAAAGAAGTGATATACAACTAAAAGAGTTAAGCATAGTTATTTGTCGAGCTACTAAACCAACTATGCATTCATAACAATCAAGTGGATATTTTCTAAAAGCTACAGATGAACAATGAGTTTAGCTTGCTCAATTAATTCAACTGAGTATCATTATGTCAAACATTGTTGCATAGTTCACATTCTATGTTATTTGTTCGTCATGATCATATATGTCATGCAAGGTTTAGTTCATCAGTGTTCTTTTCACAACCAAGGATAGTGAACAAGCATACATTATGCTTTCATGAGGAGTTTTGTTTCAATTTTCATCTTAAGAAAAAGTAGATTTATAGAACAGTTTATTAACAGGAACATAAAAAATGCATGAAGAGTGTCAGGCCGAAGCCCAAGAGCATGAGAGAATAGATATTACATTCAAATGGTAATGAACAGTTAGTTCCAATTTGACTGGTAAGGCAAATACAACATTATGAGTTATAATGAGGAAATGATTGTTCTAGAATGACAAGAAATTATCATAGTTTTTTTTAAATAGAAGGTCTCTCTGAAGTGTTAATCATGCACTCGAAGTGCACTGAGATAATCAAGTAAGGTGTAGTCTTAAGAACTACAAGACTTTAATTGAAATTTTTGCATGAAGTCAAAACAGAGTTGGGATACCAGTTGTTTACAAATTCAGTCAAAATAAATTTTGTGTGCAAAAAGGAAACAACATGAAGTCATTATTCAAGTAATGCAAACAGCAGACGCATTTCCATCATTTCAAGGGCTTATGGAGGGTGTTCATCATTAATATATTCTGATGTACTTTATTCACAAAAGACAAGTATGGGAACATGGAAATAGCTTAACAAGGCATACTGAAAGTGCAGATATAAGAGGGTTTTAAATAAGCTTTCAATTTTATCATATGGTGGTATACCTGTGCAATGGAATGATACAAATTTTCTAGCTTTCTAAACACTTATATGTTGAATGTTGAGAAAAACTCGAATGCTAAAAGAGGCTCAATTTTTACACAATTATTGAAAATGCAAAAATAAGAGAGGGGTCGAACCCAGTTTTAGTAACAAATGCCAAGTCTAAGTTTTGCAACTGAAAGTGCAAAAGAAACAATGGTGGTCGAGCTAATTTTCATGAGAATATTAAAGACAAATAGATATATTTCCAGCTTACCCATGTGAGTTTTCTTTTCAAAGAGAATATCAAAGTAAAGCATCAGTTATAATGGGTCGAGCCCATAAACTAAATACAAATAAATACATAGATTTTGTTACTCTCATAGGGGTTTTTGTTTCTGAAGGAAAATGATACAACAAACAACAAGTACCCATGTTGGGGTTTCAAGTAAATATACAGATTTTCACCATTTCCAACCATCCATATGGGTTTTTTTATCACAACAACAAAAAAAATTGTTCCATCAACCTAGATGATAATTTTATGTGAAGTAACAGGTATACAAATGGAATTCTTTTCTTGGGCCGTGCTTTAGAAGAAGGAAATGCAGTTTACATTCAAATCTCTTGACACCCATGAAGGGATTCATCCTCAAGAATACTGAAGGTGAGTTTCCTATTTTGGGTCGAGCCTAAAGGCTCCAAAAATTCTTTTCTAAGATATACATGGTGTGGCCTGAGTATGGCCAAAGATTCATAATAAAAGAAGGGTTTTTTTAAGTTTTCAAGAATGAAGGAGTAAATACATGCTTTGAGAAAAACTTACCACTTCAATTTTGTAGGATAATGCTATAGCCACGGCCAAAGCAATATTAGAGTCTCAAAATTCCAAGCAAGTATCCAGTTCGAGCTCGCATGGGCAGCCAGTGAAGACAAAGAACACGGAGGTAAATACAAAGAGTCTAATCCATGACTCGAGCTCTTTAAAGTAAGCATAGAGAGTAAAAATAAATGCATTAGAGGTTGTCTAAGCCACAGCCACAAGACCTAGAATGCCTCGGGAATGAAGCCATAAAACTATGACAAGAAGCTCACCTAGTGCGCAGAAGAAGATAAAACCCTTAAGCAAGTTTTCTCAAGAAGCACAAGTAAAAGCTCGAGTTCAAGCTCATATCGGTCAACAAGGAAGAAGCATAGAAATGTAAAGAAAGTCAAAAACCACCATGAACAGGCTGCGGCCATAGTGTTTTTTTTCTTGCTTTAAAATGTAGAAGAACTACAATACTGCAAAAAACAAGCTTACCCATTGAGGAGCTTGACTTTCTGAAGGAGAAGATGATGATTCTTAAGCACACGAGCTCAGATTCAACTCAATCATGGCAGCGCTATTGATTCAGACAGAGCTCATTTTTCTTCAAAGTTGAATGCAAATGAAATGATTTTAGGGTTTGACCACAGTTTTTCTCATGCCCTAATTCGACCCAATACTATTATCATCTAGAATATTCATGTTTATCAATAGCACATGGGAAAATTTGAATTAGGGTGGCCCTATGTTATGATTTATTCAAAGTCTGAAGTCAATGTTTTAAAAGGCCAAAATTTATATGCCTAAGTCGAGCTTAGAGGGGTGATGGGTTATTTTCCTAGGGTTTAGGGTTATTTGTTATTGAAAGGAGTACTTAAGGAGAATGGTGATTGATAGTGCCTTTGAGGAGAATGAAGGATGTCTTACCTTAAGTATTGTTTTTAATTAATTTGAAGAAAGTCAATTAAAGTTTGAATAATGAATATCTTATGACTTAAGGTTAGGATAATATCATGTCTTAGGGTTTTTATTTTGATTGATTTTAGAGAAATCAATTGAAGATAATGATATGTATTAATATTTTTTTAATTTTTTGAGAAAATAAAAGCATTGTAATGGAGAAATAAGATGTTTTCTTTTTTGCAAAAGATTTTATAATCTTTAATTGCAAAAAATAGACAAATTGTAAAATCTACAATCCTGTAAAGCAGAATCGTAAAGGAATCTTTTATAAATTGTTTTATGATTTCTTGCTATTTTTAGCAGATTATTGTTGACTTCTTCTCTTGGTCGAATTTGAGTCTTATCTTGGAGAGATAAGGTGTTTTTTGGGCTTTTAAAGTAGATTCAGCCTATTTTTAGAGGCTTGATAGTTTGATCATAAAAGCAGTATGCTTTTTCCTGCTTTTATGCAATTTTTGAGACAGTTTGAAGCTTTTTTCCTTGAGCTTCTTTCTAAGCTTAGATTAGGGTTTCTTGAGAGATATATGTTTGAAAAGAATTATCCTTTTCCTCTTTTTTCTAAGTTCAAATTCCAGTTCCTGCTCATACAGAGTTTTGAGCTTGTGAACCTTTTGTACTTAGTTTTGTAGAAAAACACTCTTTCAGTTTCAGTAATATAGCAGAGTTCTTTCCATTTTCTTGTCTCGAGATTGGTAATAGCAATTTGATGCTTTGTGTTTTTAGATTTGAAGCCTTAATGTCCTACTTTTATGTGTTTTTTGCACAGGATTTCATGTTTTCAGGTTGTTTGATGTATTCGATGTCTATGAATCTTCATATGAATTATTGATAAAATCATGTATTGACGAGATTGTGAGAACTAATGTAATAGAGAAATTGTTGTGAGTGGAAAATTTTGTTTTCTTTCAGAAATAACAAGTTAACCATCAGTAGTTTTAAGCTTTGATTTCAGTCTATCTTTCTATCCCTTTTCCTCTGAAGTTTTAGAATAGGATTTATCATTCGGAGAACTAGCTCACTCTGGAGATTCCTTCTTCATTCAGATCACCCACATCTGAAGAAGGTTTCCATGTTTTTCAGTAGGTTGTTGAATCATGAATTTAGTAGGGTGCAAATCTATTGACAATAGTTTTTGGCACACCCGGTGGGACATTCAAGCCATTTTAATATTTTTTGTTTGTTATTTGGTGTATGCAACAGATTTTCCAGCCTTTTGAAGGCTCATGACAATCTACCTGGTGGCTTCAATTTCTGATTTCTGCATGCTAGTGCAGTTTGCGCATGAGAAAGATTCAAACAAGATCAAGTATAGCACAGTTCAAGTATCAAGAGTTGTCCCCACCATGAAGAAGATTCAAAATAGCAAGGAGGATTTTTGAAACCCCTACAAGATCAAATTCTACCCCTCTTGTTCTCGGTGCCTTAGTTTTGTCACCAGGAGTACTGATTCTAATCTCACGAGTGTCGCCAATGGCAGCACCACCAAGGTAGCACCCATTCACACCCTTTAATGGAGGCAGTCTGTTAGATATCGCTCAACATGATGAAATATCAGTTGTAGCCCTCAGAATTCTGCCATATTTCACTGGCGAGGACTTCACTACACTAGTTGAGCACATTCGTGACGTGGCCAGATTATGCTTAGTGCACAATATCACGTAGGAGAACATCATGCTAAGGTTGATCGCCTTAAGCAATTGTAGTGATTAAATACGAGACATGTACTTTGAAGTAAATATGATCCCCTTAAGTAAATATTTTAGAACTTCTTTGATAAGTTAATGCCTTGACTATGAATCACTAAATTTGTAAAGTACAAATATTTAAATGTCCTATTAATTTCAACTTTAATTTCATATTTGTATTTAATTTCACATTAATCTCCTATTAATGTCTTGACTATGATTTTTTTGTAAAGTATATGTCCTATCAATTTCATATTAATTTCACATAAAATGCATAAATGCACATGTGTAAATTACCATTTAATAATTATAGACCATAAAATACTTAAATGAAATAAAGTCCATGAAAAAATATATTAAGTCCATGAGAATACAACCCATGAAATATAAACTCCATGAAACAATATATTAAGTCCATGAGAAACAATATATGTAGTCCATGAAATAATCAAATACAACCCATGAAATAATCTAACTCATATTGTCTCTATAATCAAGAGACCTCTTCACACCATGCAAACTACCCGGATGACCTAAATAACTCTGTAAAAGAGAAAGAAAGATGAAATCATATGTAAGATGATTAAAAATGATTTAATGAAAATTTAATTTAATAATTTATCATAAAATTAAATTAGCATGTGAGGCTTCTCTGCATGCTCTGATGCACTTGGACCTATCTCTACATTCTCTGAATCAATCTACATACAAGAGAAAGAAAGTTGAAATTAGATGTAAGACGATTGAAAATGATTTAATTAAATTAAATTTATAATTTATCATATTTAAATTGTATCATAAGAGTTTGTTGTGCATGCTCTATTCTAGGACTTTTCTTTGCATGCTTAGCTAAGGACATGTTTCATGCTATAAAATAAAAAGAATTTAACATGTATGAGTATATATATGTATATATTCAATTTTAAATTTAATTTAAGTTATTCACAATGTATAATTTGTAATTGACTTTAAATATAATCAAAAATTTAAATTACCATATGAGGTTTCTCTACATGTCCTAGTTGAGGTGGTGTGACCACCTAAGAGTAGAAAGTGGAACTAACAAAGTCCTACAAGGTCAAATTTAAAGCATGTGTGTACTCGAATTAGGTTAAAATATATATATTCATGTGTGCACACATTGTGTAGATTTTTTTTTTAAACAACTTGAAAGTCAGATGCATCCTGAGTTGCCTCCACATCAAATGTGTGTTTGATCACCAGTCTCATTATTGTGTCAACCTACATACATAGACATAATTCTTATAACATTTACTTGTACATGTATAGTTGACATATAGTGAATTCAAAATACAAAATTGTAAGTATACAGTAACTTTAAATTTAATTTACAATATACATGTACATGCACCTCATGTGAGACGCCTGACAATGGAGGAGCACTGAGCGACAACCTCTCAAGTTGAGCCAATGTGGAAGTCAATTGACTCCCCTGAACCAACATAAATATTTAAAACATATGTTCATGATTGAATTACAAATTAAAAAGTCAAGTTAAAAAAATATTTCATATTATTTAAAATATTGAAATCAAAATACCTCGTGAGAGTTTCCAACTTGCACTGGTGTCGACATATAAACTCGAGGAGTAGATGATTCCCCTATGATCAGTGTCATCTACACCAAACAATTTTATTGTTCAAAAATTACAATTATATATATATATATGAACACATACATGCATATTTATACCTGTGTCAAAATGTCTGCAAGGTGATGCTTTGTAGTAAGAAAATCAACATATGAACTGATGCCACTAGAATCTCCATGTCCACCCAAATTGGGTGTAGCTTGATTAGGTCCATAGCATACCTTATGAAAACTAGTACATATGTGGGGTGTTGACACTCATGGAGTGCTACTAGGACCAACTCCATACACCGCTCCTCCATGGTTGTGGTCTCTAGTTGTAGCCATCATTGCTAAAGTGTGCTCATCAAGGTTGCCTGCAAGCGTACTCAAATATCATAATGTGGATACTACTATGCAATGATGCACAGGTGCAAAAATGGCAGGAGCAGGAGGATCTGCAAGAGGTTGGGCATGCACGGGGCATTGGGGATCAACCTGTGCTTCTAAATTCTATTGTGGCATGTTGCCACCAACACCCTTAAATGATTTAAAATCAAAATAATTGAGATTTTTCCCCAAAATAAACTCTACATATAATTTCCCTAAAAAGTAAAGAGGGGCCTACAAATTAGCATGTGGTGGATGGTCAAATACCATCCACCATTTCTCCCAAAAATGTGTAGACATTTTGGATGTTTGCACCACCTCATTGATATCCTAGGTTTATTTTTAGGAATAGGTAGGTTAGTGACAGGGTCAGTAAAATAAGGTGCAAGATGGGATTTTTTTTATTTTTAGGTCCAAAACATCTTTGTAGGTGAGACCATCTAAATAAAATTGTCGCATCTCCTCCCACCATCACCAATTCCTATTTAAGTCTAAATCAATATTCCTAACAACATCAACAATGTTTTGCATCGTAGATGCAAAACACCTCAAGTGTGGAGAAACCAATGCTTCATTTTGAATAGCATTGATTTGGTTCTGAATGGATCTAGCATTATCATTGATCCTAGCTCGCAAGCAAGCCTCATCGGATCCCAGTACTGGATGTAGGAGGTTATGAGGTGGAGGGGGTGGAGGGGGAGGTGGAGGGGGAGGGGACTGAATAGGTGGATCATTAAGAATACCATTAAATATCAAATTGATCCATGATGTATATAAATGAACCTACAAAAATTATACAAAATTAACATACATACACATACATACATCACTAATTTACATGAGTGTAAAAAATATAGGATACATGTACATACACATACATACATCATTTAACTTGATAATATACATAAAAATTTATAAATGTAAGATCTAACTATGTGATTTCCATACATGTACACATACTAAAAAATAAACTTAAAACATACACAAAAAGCTCATTAATGTGATATGAAATCTCATTAAAAATTACATCATTAATAATTTTTAATAGGAGAAATTGTGATGGATTAATGGGTCATAATAGGATGGCTTAAGGGGATCTATGAATGAAGGTCCTAGGACAAAATGATGTCTTAAGGGGATAAAATTTGGTGAAGTTTCTCAAGGAAACCAAATTTCATTAAGTTAAATATATATTTTTTTTTAAATGTACATTTAAAGGATGTAATTAATAATATATGATGGATTTTAAGGGGCCCTATGTATAGTTTTAAGGGGATCTATGGCTTAACTATCCTAGGACAAAATGATGGCTTTAGGGTTTAGGATTTATTATATCAAAACAAAGCCATATTCTAGGACAAAATGATGGGTTTAGGGTTTAGTATATCAAAATAATTCTAAGTATCACAAACTAAGCATATCAAAACATTTCTAAAAAAGTTCAAAAATGTGTGAATGTAATCAATCAGAGATACACCTCTAAAAATTAGAATTAAAAAAATACCAATTAAAAAGTTAATACAATATTAATTAATAAATCCATCCAACCAAAAAATATCCATCCAACCAAATTATTTATAAAATAGAGCGATCCAACCAAATTCTTTATAAAATATCTATCCAAGGTCAAATTCTTTATAAAAATAAGACCATTGTTAGTGTGAACTACAAAATTCAATAAAATTCAATAAGATCATTGGCTTAAGATAAAGTGTTGCAACTCTCTACTACATCTCTTCATTTCTTTGTGTTTTCCTTTTTAGAATAGGACTGTCTCCTCTCCTCTAGCCATTGTTGATGCTCATCTAAGTCCACATCAATGGACCTTATAACACATCGCAGATGCAAAATACCTCAAATGTGGTGGAATACATTCTTCATTCTAAATAGCGTTAATTTGATCCTAAATGGATCTAACATTCACATCGATCTATGCTCGCAAGTGACCAACATTGGATGCAGGTGGTGGCAGTGGGGAGTTATGAGGTGGAGTGGGTGGAGGTGGAGGTGGAGGGGGCAGTGATGGAGGGCGTGGAGGTGGATTACAAATATCGCCAATATTGAATTGATCCATGATCTAGATATAAGTTCAAACCTACATTAAATTTGTAATTTAAAAATGTAAGATACACGTTTAAAAATCCCCTTAAACCATTCAATATAAATGACCTAATTAAATACAATAAAAAATGTGTAAGTCTCATTTATGTCTAAGGCATGTAAATGAAAAACAAATAATTTTTAATGTGATCTATGAAATCTCATTAATTGTCTAAGGCATGGCTTAAGGGGGTCTATGAATTAAGGTCCTAGGACAAAATGATGGCTTAAGAAAATTAAATTTGGTAAAGTTTCCCAAGGCAACCAAATTTCATTAAGGTCCTAGGACTTGAAATGATGGCTTTAGGGTTTAGGGATTAGATTTTAGGGTTTAGGGTAATAGGATGGCTTAAGGGGATCTACGAATTAAGGTTCGAGGACAAAATTATGGCTTTAGGGTTTAGGGTTTAGAGTAATAGGATGGCTTAAGGGGATCTATGAAGTAAGGGTATCTATGAAGTAAGCTCCTAGGACAAAGCATTTGATGGCTTAAGGGGATAAGATTTGGTGAAGTGCAAGATAGTGCTTCTAGCTTTAACTAATTATTTTTACATCAATTTCAAGCTAAATACATGGTAAATCACATGAAGCACTATCTTTCTCAACTTTATGTATTTACTATAAGTTAATATTTTAAAGGGTTGTCAAAAGGGTTATCAAAAGGTTTAGGGTAATAGGATGGCTTAAGGGGATCTATGAATTAAGGTCCTAGGAAAAAATGATGGCTTTAGGGTTTATGGTTTAGGGTTTAGGGTAATATGATGGCTTAAGGGGATCTATGAATTAAGGTCCTAGGAAAAAATGATGGCTTTAGGGTTTAGGGTTTAGGGTTTAGGGTAATAGGATAGCTTAAGGGGATCTATGAACTAAGGTCCTAGGATAAAATGATGGATTTAGGGTTTAGGGTTTATGGTTTATCGTAATAGGATGGATTATGGGGATCTATGAAGTAAGGTCTTAGTACAAAACATTTGATGGCTTAAGGGGATAAGATTTGGTGAAGTGCAAGATAGTGCTTCTAGCTTTAACTAATTATTTTTACATGAAATTCAAACTAAATACATGGTAAATCACATGAAGCACTATCTTTCTCAACTCTAAGTGTGTTTACTATAAGTTAATTATATTTTAAAGGGTTATCAAAAGGTTGCAATGTTCTATAAAATTCTTATTGTTTGAGCAACTCATGATATAACTACAATTTTAGCTACATAAATTGAAACATAAAATAATTCTAAAATGAGTTCCTTCCAAATACCTTACACCATTTATTAAGGGAAGGTATAACCTAGAAAGTTAAAACATAATAAGCTTTGCAGTAACCACAGTTTGAACTTATCATTATGTTCTTTGTAATGTATAGTGCTACATTCTCCCTATATTAACCCACTTTTGACAATTTAGGATATATCTATGGTCTAACCTTGAATTTATAGAAATGCCTAAATTTAGAGAAAATTGATCATTTATTAAATTATTTTAAACAACATTGGGGTTCTTCATTTTGAGCGTGATGACAACTAGAACCTGAAAATGTTGAAGCTTGGGTGGCCCTTTGAATAATGGACTTACAAGTTAGTGAAAAAGATAATGTTCATGAAGGAATGGAAAAAATGTGTAGAGCGTTTGAATTATACCTGTACTATGCAATGGCATTGATTCATTTAGCAAACCATTTTTTCTTCACAAGACAACATTGTCTTGTGGAACAGTTGATTGAGATAGCTTTGGTTTCGATTGACCAACCTCTCATGAAATTTCATTCATATTATAATCTTGCATGATCTTATCATGAGAACCCTCCATCCTCCCCTTCCATGAGAAGCCTCTCTTGAAATGTTTGAGGCCTTAACACTGCTAACAAGAGGAAGGTGGTTTTTAACTTCCTGATATCTTTCCTTACAAATGTGGTTATTTTGTAGGAAATCAAGTTGGTTTTTAACTAAATATCATGTGTATTATAATTGTTTAAAAATTTGGTTGCCTTGGGAAACTTCACCAAATTTTGAGAACTTATTTGATCCCCTTAAGACAAATCATATTAGGACCCCTTTAAGATGTGGTTATTTTGTAGGAAACCATGTTGTTTGATGAGTATACTTTTGGTTTTCTTTCTTTAATGGGAATGTTCTAGTCTATAGTTTAGTCTACTACTCAACATGCAACTAGTGGTCTTTACATGTTATACTTGATGTATTTAAATGTAGGAGCATCCCTAGGCAGTGTGACCTAGAATCTTGCATCATTTTAGAAAAGTGAGATCTTAGTTTAGTTATTTATTTTTTATTAGTTTATAGTTACCAATTTGTGGTATAGAAATTTATTTCATTTCACCTAATTTGAAATTGGATTTTTCAATTTTGAGCATAGCTTTCAAGTTAGTGTTAAGAATGGCGTGTTAATGTTTGAAGTGACTTGGATGAGAAAAAGCTTATAAATTCTTGATAGTGTTTATGGGTGGAAACGTAAGTTTTTTTGGTTTTGAAAGGCATGAACATTTATCTTGCATACCATTATCATTTGTTAGTGTAATTAATTATTTAATTACACTTTAGGATAAGTTTACTTAGGTAATTATTTATTTCCTAGGATAATTATCATTTAATTCTTATCTTATCTTATTGAGTTGTCTTTTTGCTCAAGATAAAATTAGGGTTGCTTTTTCCTGCTTTATTGCATCTTTTCCTTTTTGAAGGATTTTGTATTATTTGTAAAACATTACATTCAATAATCAACAATTCTGATTTTTGCTTGCACACATTGGCTCTAAGGGTTTATAGAACTTCTGTTGTTTTTGTTCTGAATATCTTTGCATGTGATAGGTGATTGCTTGCAGGTGTTCTTGGGGACTGTGAAGTTGGTTTTTCAACTTCTACATCATCTACTTTTACTATTTAGAAAAAAATAACATATATGGAATGAAAAAATCATATATACATGCATACCTACACATATATATACAATTTATATATATATGTGTGTGTGTGTGTATGTACATGTACATGTATGTATGTATGTAAATATGTATGTATATATGTATGTATGTATGTATGTAAATGTACATATATTTATAAACAGGTACATTCTACAACAAACATGGAGCTTCTATGTTATCTCATAATGTAATCAACTATTGCATACCATTATCCTATAAGTTTTTAATATTTAGAAAATAATAATTTAATGAAATGACAAAAATATATATACATATCTACATATATACAAAAACAGTTTGGGCAATGACCCATTTCCTAGAATATCTATGCATGCACATTATTAGGGACCTCCTTCTCCTTCACTATGAAGGTGTTGAGTCATTTCAAATAATGTTGCTTAATATTCATAAGTTCATTAACCCTTGAGCGGAAAAGAAAACTAAGTACATTATCAATATCCATGTAACTAATTTAAAGTGATGATTGCTAATAGTGGTACATTGACATGTAAGAAAAATATCAAAATTTCAAGGTTTCCTTGGGCAATTATGCTCTAAAATCTAACATGTTTTTTTCCTTTCAATTTTGTTCTGACATGTAATATTGGGCATTGAACGGATTCACGCATGGGTGTCATCCCATGGGATTTCACTATTTAATATGGATCTAATTGAAGAGTCGTAAGTTATATGATACATACATACATACATATACACATGCATATATACATACATTCTTAATTATATGTATATGTATATATATACATATACATATAATTAAGAATGTATGTATGTATGTATGTACGTATGTATATAAGAACATGTATGTATGTATGTATATATATTGAAAAGTCTTTCAATGGTTTCAAAATAGTTAAATTTAAGGGTTTTTATTTCATATTTTAGAGTTGAAAAATGTGTGCATATATACATACATACATATATGCATACATACATATGTGCATACATATATACATACATACATACATACATACATACATACATACATACATACATATATACATACATACATATATATATATGTACATACATATATATATACATATGTACATACATATATACATAAATACATACATATATCTACTAGGTTCATTTTTTTGTATGATGTTTCTATTTATTTTCTAAGGGTTTCATGGTTTTTAACAAGTTTGGATTGAGCTGAAGAAATTCATGAAAACTACAAACAATAAAAAAACATAAATTAATCATTATTCACCAAAAAAATAGAAAAAAAATGCAAAAGAAGAAATTCAAATGCCTACTTGGTGTGGTTGTTGGGTTGTTGAGGTCATTGGAGCTCTCAACTAGGATCATGTTTGTGAAAATGAGATGGGGTTTAGTTCTTTTTTTTAAATAAATACCTCCACGAAACAAGATCCTATTTTTTACAAATCAGGATCATGCTTTGTAAAGAACGGGATCTTTTTTCCTAATGGTCGGATCGGGAGGTCAAAACAAAACGGGATCTCATTTACATTTTCGGCTTGTGACCTAAACGGGATCCCATTTATTAAAAAATGGGATACCATTATATTGACCCCATTTTCAGGTTTTTAACTAAGGTCAAAACTTCCACCTTAAGTGGACTCATCTTCATGATTTTACCCTTATATTTGATTTTCATATAATTCAATATATGGGTAGATTACACATCACAAAACTAGAGAAAACATCAATGGTGGTAATAAGATGGTGCATAAAAAAGAGTTGATTTGTGGGCAAGCTCCATGGGCAGATTATGATCAAGTTTTCTTTCCAGGGTCAAATCTTAGCTTAACATGGTCAACTTAGAAGCCACACAAAAAACCATGAAGAAGGAAATTTCATATATGATGTTTCTCATATGTAAAAGACAAATACCTTCATTATGATCTTGTAAAAACATAGTTTGAAGAACACAACACAAAGTAAAGGAGTCACTAGTCAATTTCTAAATATAGTAATCAAAGAAATTGTGTCAAGAACAAGCAATCAACATGGGGTAATAATATTTACTATGTTGTAGGATTACTTTGTTCTAGTGTTGACCATGACATTATGTGTGTTGTATTAGACATTGATTTCTCCCACACACTTTGGACTAAAAATTGGGAGATCTTTGTATACCTTCACATCTCTTTATTCTTAGATGATCCTACCATAGTTTATCTCATTCCCCATGATAATGTTACAGATAATATACCCTTCAATGATGAAACTTTAGAGGAGCTTTAATATTTTATAGGTCTTGCATATTTTGATGTGAACATTTGAATGTTTAAGAGTAAGGTGTTAGTTGAGAAGCATATGTTGTGTTGACTTTATGCCCAGAGAATGATGTTGTTGATGTTAAACAACTATTTATGATTATTAGTAAACATATCTTCTTTTTTATGTATAAGATGATAATGCATATGAACTTGTTAAGGCAGTGTGAAAGACTTCTTACAAAACAAAGGAGTGTGAACATGTTGGTCACTTGGGATCTTATCGCACCTTTTGAAACCTCTTACAAAGCATCTAGATTTTGTGATTTGAAATTAACATTAGAGAAGGCATTCAAATTTGTGTATAATTGGTTGTCGAGTCATACTATGAGTGTTTATATCTTTGTTTTTTTCTTCAGTTTTTTATCTTAAACTATTACTCTAAATTATATGTTAAGATTAAAAAGGGAGGGCCTTAGAATTAGGGGTTTAGTTAAGGTGTCTTCAAACTAGTTTATGTTCAAATCTTGTAGGGTAGAGAGACTTTGAAGTTTACTCTTGATTTTTGTTGTTGTAATAGCCAAGTTTCCTATGTTTTATTGCTTTAATTTAGAATTTCTATTCAATTTCTTGATTTCTTGAAGAAACAATGAGGGTACATTTGTGTTTCTTTAATAATAGTTGGAAACTTGGAATTATGCATTAAGAAGGGCATGTCAACATTATCTTTTCTTTTACTATGTTCTAGACATATTTTGAAAGAAGTGTGAGTTTCTTTTGAAATTTTAATAATTTTTTTGTCTAGATATTTGGCTTTTTTTAAGGGTTTTGAGGGTATTGGTGGTAGGTAAGAGTATTGAAAATTTGGGACTGATTTTGAAACTTTTATTGAAATTTCCTAGAGAGTTTTTTTTGTTTGACTTTGCATATTGGGAATTTTGTAAATTCTTTTGACACTTGAGGGTATTCATGGTAGCACTGGTAGGTAATACCAATGAAATTGAGAAAATTATAATGGTATACATGCTCTTGTGGGCTATCGATGTGCCCCCATCAAGGAATATCATTTTCATTGTAGGGAATACATATTTTTCCTATGTGTTTCACAAGCTTTGGGAGAGATATTATAATGTGTTCATTGTCTATTCTTGTATCATTCAAATGCCTCATGAAATGTTAAATATAGTGAATGAATTACTAAAATGGTTCACTTTTCTACAAATGTTAGAGAAAAATGAAGAAAAGTTACAGTTTCCTAGAAATACTTTTGGATGGGGTCCTAAGCACTATCAAGCTTCATCTAATGCCTACTCTAGGTCTGCATCAATTGTTAGTACCAAGAAATGGGAATAATATCAGAATAGGTCTAGCTTTGGTTATATTACAAAGGATTCTTTCACTAGCCAATCATCTTTCATCAATGAGCAATACTCAAGACAATTCAGTATTCCTCCATTAAATGAAGTGGCCACAATAGTGGTGCAACAACCATGGAGACCTGGCTTTTGGAGGAATGCTAATAAATGCACTGAGAAACCCATGGATCCCACAAGAAATTCAAATCGACATAGGGACCAAAATCCTCCTATATTAATTGCACCTAACAAAAGGTTAGCTTCAATAGACGAATTCAGCTCATGGCTTAGACAAGTTGTAAATCATAAAGTAAATGAGAATGGTTGCAAAATTTATCACAAGCCAACATGTACATCATATAAGATTTGTTAATTTTTTATTAAATCTTTATATTTTGTTACATGTGAAGCAACAAAGCTGATAACATCTTGTTCATCTAAATGGCTTCCAGTTTATCTCACCACATATGCTAATAGTATTTTCCCTACTTCTTCATCTAGAAATTTGAACATTATCTACCACAAAATCACAACAAATAATAAATGGAAAATATTAATTTTATTTAGCTAAACAAGTAGAATATGATTCATATAACTACAACGAAACAAAAATATAAATTGATAAGATAAAATTAATATTTTTCCATAATATATAACTTATGAATTTTAATATTACTAATAACTTACAACACAATGGTTGCATCTAAAATCTTAGATTTGATAAGAAGAGTGCTTCTAGTTCTGTGGGGGCAACTTGCAAAACCTATCATCCATATAAAGTGAAGTTTGTTGCGAATGTAACCTAGAGAGAATATTTTCCAAACATATATTTTAATTCCCTCATCATTGAATGTGGTAACCAAGGACCTATAGACCGACCATGTCTTGTCTACATGCAAGCACTTGTTAACATAAGTAAAACCCTAATCGCCAACTATCAAGGGAAATCCATCTAATGCCTAGTTTAGGTTTGCATCGACTGTTAGTACCAAGGAATGGGAAGAATATCAGAACATGTCTAGTTTTGGTTATATTCTAGAGGATTCTTTCACTGGCCAATCATCTTTCATTAATGAACAATACTCAAGATAATTTAGTAAATTCCTCCATTAAATGAAGTGGCCACAACAGTGTTGCAACAACCATAGGGACCTAGCTTTCACAAGCATGCTAATAAATGCACTGAGAAATCCATGGATCCCACAAGAAATTCAAATAGACATAGGGACAAGAAGCCTCATATATTAATTGCACCTAACAAAAGGTTAGCTTCAATGGATGAATTCAACTCATGGCTTAGACAAGTTGTAAATAGTAAAGAAAATGAGAATGGTTGTAAAATGTATCACAATCCAACATGTACATCATATAGGAGGTGTTGAAATTTTTATTAAATCTTTATATTATGTTACCTGTGAAGCAACAAAGGTGATAACATCTTGTTCATCTAAATGAATTCTAGTTTATCTCACCACATATGCTAATGGTATTTTCCCCACTTCTTCATTTGGAAACCTGAACATTATCCACCACAAAACCACAACAAACAATAAATGAAAAATCTTAATTTTATTTAGCTAAACAGGTATAATACAATTCATATAACTACAACAAAATATAAATATACATTGATAAGATAAAATTAATATTTTTCCATACTATAAGACATGAATTTTGAGATTACTAATAACTTATGACACAACAGTTGCATCTAAAATCGTTGGATCTATTAAGAGGAGAGATTCTAGTTCTACAGCGGCAACCTGCAAAATGTATCATTCCATATAAAGTGAAGGCTATTGCAAATGTAACCTAGAGATAATGTTTTCCAAACCTATATTTTAATGACCTCATCATTGAGTGTGGTAACCAATGACCTGCAGACCAACCACATCTTCTCTGCATGCAAATACTCATTAACATAAGTAAGACCCTAATTTCCAATAGTCAAGGGAAAATTTGTAGCATGGCAATGAAAATACCCAAGCCCCTTGGAACTACATGCTCTCTTGCCTTATGAAATTGGAATCGTCTGTAGTCATTAATCGAGACCAATAATAGACCATGAATTTTAGACCAATTAACTTTCAAGCATATTTGCATCCCAGATTATCCACTGTGTAATAAATTTTGAAAAAAATGGAATCTGATTGGCTAATGTAGCATGGATTAATCACTAGTTACCATCTAAAGCCTCCATGATAGTTCCCTGGCAGGAACTAATCTATTCAACAATATGAAACATCAACACTAAATAAGAGAACCATGCATAAAAAAATGATGTATTATGGTATAAATTCCACCACCATAACAAGGTCCTTTAGATCATCATCTTCACGTGCTTTCATTTTTTTGGCTTGAAGTATTTTTTATAACATGAGACCAATATAACATTATGTGTTTTAGTTTACAGCAATCAAATGTTTCCCTTAGAGTTGAAAAAAAATTAAATTTATTTATCCTGCAAGTTAGACATGGAATTTGGATGCTAAAATATGTTTTACAATTGAGCACGCTCTCCATTAGGTTTGTGTATTTTAGGCCAAGACTTTGAAAAAACATCACTATAACCTCAAGCTCTATCTTAACTTTTTAACCATCAATCTTTTCTAAAAGCTAAATATTTTAAGGTCTCGATCTTTAATTATTTTAATTACTTTCTTTAATTTTACAAAAATCATATGCACTAATTTTTCTATGTAGCTTTTATTTGTTGATCCAAATTTGAAGTTTTTTAATTTTTTTTACATTCTACACTTCATTATATACAACTTGCAAAAATAATAGTTTTTTTGTTATGTTTCTCAAAATTAGAGGGTAACATGCCCAAATTTTTTTCCATTCTAGAATATGGCCAATTAGTAAAAAACATATTCATTAAAAAATTAGAAAAAATACTTAGATTACTACATGATTTTAATTACCTTTCCACTAAATAAATTTATAAAATTATTAATGAAACCCATTAAATAGGGGAGCATGCCCAACATTATGGTTAGAATTTTTAGACAAAAACATGACCACTTTGTGTGCTCTTACTAGTTGACCCTCTTAATATCCACCTTTTTAAAAAATAAGTAGTTTAGAAACTAGAACCCAAGCACTAGTATTCTTGTTCTTATCACACCTTCAAAATTTTGAGCATAAACATCTTGATTTACTAATTCAAATTTATTTTTTGTTGATTTGAGAAAAAAGGGCCTCTTTTGACCCCATTTTGGTCATTTTTTTTTTTATTCAAGGGGTAAACACTTTTGACCGGAGCTATGAACCATATACAACCATTCAACAATACCACCCCAATGGGGTTTGAACCTTGGTGGCAAGAACAACAATGCCACCTATAAACCATCACACCATGCCAATACCGGCTCCCCATTTTGGTCATTAATTTTGATGTGATTAATCTAATATGTAAACATAAAAAGGATCATAAACATGGGAATTCATAAGAACATAACTAGGAACACTTAGAATCACAAGTAGAAAACATGGAACAAATAAAATATAGGAGCAACTCATAACTGGTAAACATTGACCACAAAGACATATGAGAACCAAATAAGATGCATAAAAAGATGATAAGAGCTAAACATCATAAAATTTAAAACATGGATAAATATATACTATAGGAGCTAAAGGAAACACATAAAATTAATAAAGAGGATGTCCCCATGTGAGGGAATACATCATTTACAAAGAATACTATAGAAGGTGAAATGGCAATAAGAAAGAAATAATATAGCAATATAATATAGAAGGTGAAATAAAAATAAAAGAAACATAAAAAATATAGGATAAAGAAAATTCTAGTGTAAAGATGTAATTGAGAGTAGCAATTGATAATATAAGTATATATAAAAAAAAGCATAGGTGTTGGTACATTATTTTATTTCTTGCTTTAAGTAATTAATTTGTTTGATATTGTGCACCAAGAATAAGCTCACTTAGGTAGGTTAAATTTTCTTTGTTAAGATAATTATGAAATGTGCACACCTTGATTTTGTTAGACTTATCATGCATTAGCTAACAATTAATTAATCTTTAATTGATTATTAGTCTAATTTATTCTCATGCACTTAAGCTAAACTTAGTAGTGCTTTTATTCTTTTAGGTTTTTACTCCTATATAGCACTCAACCCTCATTGTAATTATCTCTCGAGCTTTCACATCTTTTTGATAGTCTCTTGCTTCTATAGCTTTTTCTTGTTGAGGAATATTGCATATATTGTTTGCAGATCTCTTACGTGGAAGGTGTCTTTGTTTGTTATTTGATCTTGTGGCTCATGTTTTTAATAATTATAACATGGTACCAAAGTGTGGATTCAACAAACCCCTTCTTGATTTATGAGGTTTTTTCTTCAACAAGGGTTACAGGCTTTAGATCTGAATCCCCTTTGCTTTTTATGCAAATTTTGGAGGTGGGCAATTTTAGGTGCATTTTGGAAAAAAAAATAACCTCACTATTGGATTCAGAGTTGTCGAGAAAGTTAGATTTTCCTCTTATTTGGCTTGATTTGGACTCCTAAAGGTCAGATTTGCCAGGGTTTGAAGTGGTTGCCTCTTTTTTGGATCCAGAGGGTAGCTGTGATTTCAAATCATTTTGGCACAAAAAGGACCTTGCTATTGGATTTAGGAAGCTAATTTGATGAATTTTGATTATATATTTGCCCTATTTTGACGTCAGGAGCATCTGAGGCAAAAAAAATTGCATAGGGCCCATATGGCCTCTGTACAACCCTGTGCACAAAAATTGAAAAAAAAGGGCACAAAAGGTCAACTTTTTTTTTTTTTTAATTTCTTTTTATAAATTTTAAAAATAAAAAATATATATATTAAAATTTGCATGTTCAATATTTTATGGGGGTGGATATTTTTTGGTTTGGGCAGTGTTGTGTTTTTAAGGGGGGCCGAAAGGTTATTGGGTACTCTATGTAGGCCCATTTATTTCTGGTGGCTAGGGATCGCCAGCCATCTTTACTCAGCGGCGTCCTTTGTTTGATCCTTGACGATGTCCTTTGTTTGATTGTTGATGCCCCTTGTTTATGCACCGACGACTCCAAACAATAACCCAATGACATTTTTTTAGCCGCTCAACCTTTTTTGGCCGATGCAATTTTTTTAGCTTCTAATTTTTTTTGTTAGCATTTTTCCGGTCCTTGTTGATTTCCCAACAAGCGTCAATTTTTTTCTGGCAGGCATGATTTTTTCCCGTCGGCCAGTGAATTTTTTTCCTATTAAGGAATCTTTTTCTCATAGGGAATATTCTAACAAATTTTTCTTCCCCAAGGTTTGGATTTTTTATTCCAATGCAATGGAATATTCTTAAAATATTATGTTGACATTAGCATGATGCCATGCTGACGTTAGCAATATGGTTGACTAGTTAAGGACCCCAAGTCCCCATCTTTGGCCCTCAGGAGCAGTTTTTTTCTTTTGGCCATAACTTGGGCGTATGATATTGAAAATTGGCAAACAAGATATCATCGAAAAACTGGTTTTGCCAAATTTCTAGTGGTGTGGGTCTCATCATGTGTTTTTGTTGCTAGTACATTCTACTACCTGTTGAAGTCAGAGGTGCTATTTTCAATCCTGAGCTCATAAATTTTAACCATTTTCTCTATTTTTCATGATTCTAGTGGCATTGGAACTATCTTTCAGAAATCTACACAGCCATCCATGCAATTTTTCTAGTTTTCTCTCCAAGTACATTTATTCTAGTTTTTATGTTTTTCCACTCTTGTGAATTACTTGGACGTCTTAGCTCCTGGAAACTTTTCATCTATGTGGGATGAATCTTTTTTGGATGTTTTATATGTATTTCCAGTATGTTATCCTATTTGGGCATTATAGATATATTTTCATGCGCATTCTCTTTTATAGACACACTGAGATAAAGTGTAATTCTAATGTATACTTTTTGGGGATTTTGCACATCATGTTGTGCCTTTTGTATTCACACTATGATATAAAGTTCCATGGGGGGATTGATGTTTTCCTTTGGTTTTCTATCACACCTTTTTCAAGTGAGTTCCCCTTCCATAACAGTAGTGAATCCTAGTGATTCTTGCCTCATGCATGCATGCCTTAGTTTGCACACCCTTTTATTTGTAGGTTGTTTCTCCTACATGCACTTCTTGGTTTCACATAGTTTTAGTGTTCTTGTCAAGGCTCACCTTTTTTAGTATTATGGGGGGTTTCTACTATCGGTTCTAACGCTTCCTTGGTTTCGTGTTGTAGTGATCTACATATCTAGTTCTTAATTCTATGTACTTTTGGATGCAAGGTACATTAGCAGTTGGTTACATGCATTTTAGTGAGTTGGAGAATTTAACATATGGACATTCTTCCATTCCTATTTTTGGAGGGAACCTTTCATTTTCATTTGATCAAAGACTACTAGGTACTTGTATTTTCAACTTGCATCTTGCATGTTAAGTAGTTTCATTGGGGTCACTCATACAGTTTCATGTGTCATTTGTATCTTCAAGTTCCAGATGTTTGCCTTTTTTTTCCAGCTAATTTAAGTAGTGTCATTGGGGACACTCATGTAAATTATTTTATCTCTCATGATCAATGTTCTTCAAACTATTTGGTACTTGCATTTTTGACTTGCATGTTGAGTAGTGTTGTTGGGGTCACTCCTATAGATTCATGTACCACATATATATTTGACTTCTAGATGTTTTCCTTTGTTTTCTATCTAATTCGAGTAGTGTCATAGGGGGTACTCATGCAAATTATAGTCTCCTTGGATCTTGACATTTGTATCTTTGATTTCCATATGTTTTGCCTTTGTTTGCCACTTGATTTGAGTAGTGTCATTGACGACACTCAAGAAGGTTCTTGTTATCTTGATCCTGATCATCATTTTTTTTAGAGGAGGTTCTTCATTTCAGCACCATATTAGTCATCTTTCAACAATAGTCTACATCTTCTTCTTGTTTCAGTGATGTTCTACATGTTCTTCTTTTTCAAGACATTGTTTTGGTTGGAGGCTTCTCAGTCCTTCACACCTTGATTTGGAGGCTTTTTCAGTCTTTCATTCACCTTTCTCTCTTTTGGAGAGGAGTTTTCTCCCTCTGTGGTTTTCTCTTTTTTCTCATATTTTGAGAGATCCTTTTGTTTGTACATGGGTACCTCACCAGGCCTTGTTTGCCGAGACCCATCATGCATTTTTTTTGGGCTTTTAGATACTCCCTAAGTTCATCTTAAAGGGGGTGTCAAAGTAATCATGCATTAGTTAATGATTAATTAATATTTAATTGATTATTAGTCTAATTTATCCTTATGCACTTAAGCTAAACTTAGGAGTTCTTTTATGCTTTTAGGGTTTTTCTCTTATATAGCACTCAACCCTCATTGTAATGATCTCTTGAGCTTTCATATATTTTTGATATTCTCTTGCTTCTATAGCTTTTTCTTGTTGAGGAATATTGCATATATTGTTTGTAGATCTCTTGCGTGGAAGGTGTATTTGTTCGTTGTTTAATATTGTGGCTCATTTTTTTCATAATTCTAATACATTTGAGGTAATCAAGGACCACCACTACCTCATCAATCCTTGATTGAAATAAATTAGGTATCACCTATCTTTTGTTAAATTGATTTAATTCAACTTATGATTGGAAGAGATGAAGAGTTAACTCATGACATCCTAGACATGTCACTTCCTTGATTCATGCATCAAAGAAACATATTTATTTCTATTTCATCCATCTATTTGGTGGTAATTTGATTACTATAATACTTTATTTTAGAATATTATTTCATTTTTCTATTGTAACTTACTTAGATAGATCACCTAGATCTTAGGATCATGTGCTTATTAATTTCCATTCTTGTCAAATCCTACATGGTATTGAACCTATCTAGTGGGTTGATGCTTTCTCATTTTCATCAAGAGTGTTAAGGCTTCATTTTTGGCATTGGTGTGGAAGATCAATTTTTGGAGATTCCTATGCTAGATTAAACCCTACCAACATGATTAGAAGGCCCAAAAATATATGGATTGACTATCAAATCATCAATTTTATAGATATTTGCTCAAATTCCTAAACAAATTCCCCAACCCCTATATATGACAATACCATACTATACACTTACACAATATCCTCTATGAGCTAAATATTTTGTGTACCAAATAGAGTGAGCGGATCTTCAAACATACAATGATATCACTATTTAATATTAGTAATATAATTTATAACAAGGAGGATTTGTAATATTCAATTAGTTTGATGAATCCTTATATACAATATATTTGATTTAGATGTTTAGGTTATTAATTGTTACTTAAAAAATGTAACTAATGTATTACACATATAAGTTATAATCAATGCATAGTAAGTTTCCTAGTAAAACTAATTATTCACATTTTATTTATGTAGAACAACACTCACAACTATATTGGCAGATACCTATGTCACTAGATATTGGAATATGCAAAAGAAAATCTATAAATTTAATTGGAAGTAATAAGTCTAACTACTTGTAGACACCCATTTTATTGATTATTAAAGAACAAGTAACTGAAATGTAACATGGGAAGTACTAAAAGATGGGAACCGCTCTGCAACTATTGCGTCTGGGTGGGATTGAGTGCAAATGAGGAAATTTTAATTCCTTAGAACTGGGCAACGATGGGGAGGATGATCCAAACGAGAATGAGCTTTCTCTGTGTTTCTCCTCTATGTTGGTTACTCCTACGTGGGGTTTGGCTATTGTTGCTAGCTTTTGTTGTGGGGGACATTGGTTGTTGTGTGTTGTTTCTTCCCATTTACCTATCCTAGCTATTGTGTTTGTGGCTGATGGCTTTGTGGTGGTTGTTTTTGGGATCTCTTGCCACGATGATGACGATGTTGGTTTCGTTTGGATTTTTTTTGCTTTTAAGTCCTCTATTTCTTTGGCAGAGGCATTCCTTCCTAACCACCTTTGGGCCTGTGTTCTTGTAGGCACCACTGCTAAGGTGGGCCTTGCTATTAAGCTGGACGACTAGGCTGAGACCTCATTTGTCCTCTTTTGGGGTGGGGAGGGGGTTGTGTTTTGTCGCAGTGGTAGTCTTCCCTGCAAAGAGGTGGCTTGCATTGGTAGGAAGTGGAGCATCGTTAGGTTTGCTTCTTGGCTTGGTGCTGAGAGCATGGTGTGTAAGAAAAGTGTGTGGGAGCATTTGCAACTTAGTTGTGGGGGTTTCCTATGTTCTTTGGAGTAGGGGGTGGTTGGTTGGGTCCCTTTCTTGGCTTTGTTTTGGGTCTCTTCTTGTTTTGGCATTGCTTTTTGACGTGATTCTGGTGTGGAGGCTATGGCTTCTATGTTTGGAGGGTCATTCTTGGCCCAGTGCTTAGTGGGTACTTTCCTGAGTGCCCTGTTGTTCCTTCGGTGGTTATGGAGACCCTGCTCTATTTTGTGGTGGTGGGTTTCATGCTTATGGAAGGCTTCTCGGTTGATGGAAATGGTTGTGGTGGTGCTTATGCTTAGTAATGGGAGGGGGCTCTATCCTCTAATTTGTTGGGTGGCCATTGAGATGGATGGTGTTGTAGCTATTGTTGGAGATGATGGTCATGTGGTGTTTTGGGCTGGTTATGTTGTGGGTTAGGAGGCTATTGTTTTCCTTCGTTCTGTTTCTTCCACCTGGATGCCTTGGGAGGACCTGTGGGCCTATTCTATTGATGTTCCTACTTGCTAACTATTTCTACAATCACGGTGTTCTATTGAGGTGAATATTGCTCCTATTGAGGTAGAGCTGGTGATTGTAGGCTTGGTGGGAAGTGCTTCTCTCCTTTGTTGGTTCCTAATGAGGTGGAATGTGCTTGCTCTAGAGGGCAGGTTCATTGGTAGTCTTGGTCCCCACTTCTTCCTCTCCTATAGTGGGGAGCCCCAGCCTATTGAGGTGGTCTTGGGGTTGGTGTCGGGTTGGTTGGAACTTCTGGAAGAATGTTTCTCTATTGCAAGGGATGATTCTTACCCCTTTGTGGATGAGAACACATTAGGCTTAGGTTGGTCTATTTTGAGCAGAAAGTCTATTGCAAGTTTGCTATTGCATATGGTTCAAGGCCTTTTGAATGGAAGGTTTTTTGGCTTAGGTTTTCCTATTTTGAGTAGAAGGTCTATTGCAAGTTTGCTATTGCAGATGGTTCATGGCCTTTTGAATGGAAGGTTTTTTGGCTTAGGTTTTCCTATTTTGAGCAGAAGGTCTGGTTTGTGGCCTTTTGTGTGGAAGGTTTGTTATTGCCCTGCTGTTGTAGGGTTTTGGTTCTATGTATTTGGTTGCTCCTGGTTTTAGTGCCAGGATTAGGTTGTAAATCAATAGTTGGCTTGGACTGCTCTTGGTCCTTGGTGTCCTATCACTCCTGGTCATCTATGACTAGGGGTTGGTTGTTTTGTTGTTGTGTTTTTGCTATATTTTTTTGTTGATGATGGCTTGTAAGGCCTTTTTCTAAAGGGACAACACCCTTGTTTTTCTTCTTTTAATTTCAAAAACATGGGAAGTACCTCAATAAAAATGATGACATGTTGAAAGTATACAAATGGAGTTGGAATATTTTATTAATGTAAAACAACAATTATGTAACTAAAATTATTGGTGGATAGTAGAGGGTAGAATATAACTATATTATTGCATATTGTTTAAATTGGTATGAAATATTTCATTCATTATTGGGCACAAGTTATAGGAATGTACATGGTAATATTATATTTATGTAAAACAAGAAGTATATAGCTTTAATTAGTGGTAACAACTCTAAATATATTTGTAGAAACCTATGTCATTGATTGTTAACAACTCTAATTATATATTATACTTATGTAAAACAAGAAGTATATAGCTTTAATTAGTGGTAACAACTCTAAATATATTTGTAGCTTTAATTAGAGAAAGTAGCAAAAATACAACATGGGGAGCAACTAAAGAAAAATAATGGAATAATGAAAATATAATTTTTTTACAATATTTTATTCATACAAAATAATAATTATAACTACATCTACCGGTAGATAATAAAGGCCAAAATAGTACTATAATATTACATATTTCTTACATAATTTTGAAATAAAAATTTATTACACATTATTTCAATAATTTTGAAATGTAAGCTTGATGTAAGGAGTGATGCCTCATCCATAGTACTCATAAGTGTGGATTTCTCATATAAAAGTGTAAAAAGTAGTCAATTTTTCACATGTTATGTAAAATTCATTTACTATTGATTCCATTGATTGGACTTTATAGTCCTACACAACGTGTACATCCAAGCAAGTTATGTTCACTTATTGAAGTAGCTCAAGGCAACATATTGAAATATTAATCACAAAATTTTGAATACTTATTTCTATGAATCCATTACAATTGATAAATGAACCTAATTCAATTAGAAAAATGAGACAATTTATCATAATCAATGGACAATTGTTACTTGAGATGCCAATAATATCCATAGATTGACAAGATTTTTTCATATCCTAAATGGAATACATTCTATAAAATATTAAACATTATAGTTTTACAATGATTTATAAATTATATCTAATTTTCTCTTTTATAAAAATTACTCTAGTAAAAATCAAAACATTAAATGATGCATAAATTATATCTAATTTCTCTTCAAATTAAAATTCATATTAATATATTTATCCATATTATCTTAAAGCAAATTAGACTACAAACATATTTCAAAGCTCATGAGAAGTTGTATTTGAAATGCATCTTCAAAATTAGACATACTCAAACCTTAAGTGTCATCTTCAAACTTGTTCTCTAATTTACTTTTGAATATAAACTCAAAAATAAATATATACATAAATATATATAGATTGTATCTAATTTATTTATATATATAAAATAATGCATATTGCTCTTGATTGGAATTAAGTTCCCCTGCTCTGTTTACTCATTGGGAATGTGAGGGTATACATGTATTTTTCAAATCCCAAAGGTTGTGTTTTAAAGTCCCAAAGTCTTCATATCTTGGCATCTCTATTTTCTTTTGAGCTCATTTATGACAAATTATTTGTTATATGTGCCACTGATCACTTTTGGATGTTATTTATTACAGAGGTTATACAATCTCTACAAATTTCACTCTAGATGGTACTCCTTGAAAATTGGCATGTGTGACCTTTCATCACCTTCTCACGTTGGGTTTGATAGGTGTTCCCTTTTATTGTTTCCCAAAATGAACATGTCTCATCCGAGCCAACAACTTGGAGGATTTCTTGACCCCTCCGTGGATTAATATTTATGGAAAAAGATTGAAAATAAAAACATTACTTGTTCTTGGTGGCTGTCAGAGTTGGTGCCAAATTTGGCACGTGAACGTTTTAGGAAAAAAAATATTTTCCTCCTCTTTGATGTTCACCAACAAGAATTTTTTCTTGCTGACAAACATTGGAGAGGATTATTTAGTAGAACCTTTGATGAATTTTGATATATTTCTGGTGGCTTCTTGCTATCTTTTTAATTTCCAAGGCATGGCAAGTCGCATGGCACTTGGCATCAAAAGACTTTTCGATGGTACTGATTCTGCTTACTCATTAAATGAATGCTTAATGCTTGTTTGTGTGTGGCTCTACACATGGTGTTTTAGCGGCCATCTGAATTATCTTATATTGGATTTCAGATGGCTTATTGCTCACTCTTCCTGTGGTTTTCACTTTGCCTAGTATCTTTGATGGCTTTGGATAGGCTTTTAAGAGTTTTTGTTCCTCCTAGGTGGCATGAAATTCATGATAATTCTCCTATCATGGAGGACAAATTAAGAAGGGCATTCTCTTTCAAATGCAAACAAATGATGGATATAATTCAAGTGGTTTTGGGCTTCGACTGGATGTAATTGAATGTCATGGCACTTCCATACAAACTGGCTTCATAGTTTGTATCAAATCTAATGGATGTATTATGGAATGAGGAAATGGTTAAATTTTTAGTAGGCACTTATTTACTACCACATGTTTTGTGATGGGAAAGGTCGTTGATGTCACAATTTGCATCATTTAATCAATTATGTATTGAATCGAGTGTGTCTCAGAGCAATATGCGATAAGGATAGTTGTCACAGATTCTTTGGGGGGGTTTTGCACTATAAACGACTTCAGGTATTGATTTTCCTACTTCAAGAGATTTCAGGAGCTCTCAAGAGCTCTTTAGGAGTTCTCAAGAGCTCTTTAGGAGCTCTCGGGAGCTAAATTGTAGTGACTGATTCCTAAGGTTTAATTTTATCTTATTTTCTAATTTAAAATCCTGTTGACTTATTTCTAACTTTATTGAACTTGATTTAGACCGATTCATGGAGACAACTAATGATTACTTTAATCCTTAATTTAAAACACGAAATCCAAATTAATTTTGTTTTTTCTTTTAAAAGAAATCCATAATTAATTGTTGGAAATTAAACACTATTTAAGAACAAACATGAATTGCAAGGAAATGACGATTACTTTAGAAAACATAAAGACTAATCTCCATGAACAGATTTTCAACAAACTCCAACTTCATCTTTCCATAAGTTCCTATCATTGCTTCTAATGAAACTTAATAAATAAACACCAAACTTAACTAATTCAAACAACATCTAAATCCAATAAATTTGATAAACCTTATAATGATTCCAACAACTTAATATAACCATAACAAACTAAAACTTGAAAAGTAATTCGAGCAGAAGTAACTATCCAAAATTAACATTCACTAAGTCAGAAAATGATTTAACAACTTAACAATTCAGAATTAACATCTACTTCAGATTTAATATGAATGAATCAGAAATAGCATAACTTAACAAAATACCAACACAAGATCATTCCAAAGGTTGAGTGGGGGCCCTGCTCTTCCTCAGGTAAGATCCCTTAACACAATGATTGAATTAACTCCTTGCTTTCATTCCCATTGATCAAAAGTAGAATGCAGAATAAAGTATTACTGTTGAATTACATAAATCTGATTGAAATTATCTAACTTCTAACTAAAACTGAAACATGGATATTTATAATAGTATCCTTATTATATTTCTAACATGGCGTTAATTTCTAAGACTTAAGGCGTCAAACTAAAGATTATAATCAAACTAAAACTGAACTGAAATTGAACTAAAGAGAACTATGCCAGATTGGCGTTGGAAGTAGAAGTTCCATAACCGACTATAAAGAAGTCGATTTGGACTTGAGTGAATCATCATCCAATAGGGCCCATCTATGGTGTATTCATCCATCATGATTAAACAGAGAGTTTAACCACATCATCAATCTTTAAAATACCCTGTTCAAAACCCTTAAGAAAAGGATAACAATTGTGGTAGTACAAGATCAACGCAGCATAATTATCTCATCTAATATCATCATAAAGTAACACAATTAACATAAACCATTACTTCAAATATATCCACTAATTTAGCTAAACATAAAGCAAAATAAGTAAATATGTTAATCTATAATCTACCGCTAGTCATGTCAATTAACAAAAATAACAAGTCTTTTAAACATAAAATGCTTTAAATGAAAGTATTTTGATGCTCTCATCATTTCTTCCCCACTTGTTTTGGACCATGTCCTCATGGTTCCTCATCAAGAATTATGGTGTTCTCCTTTTCCTTGTTCAATGCTTCCATCCAAATGCAACAGTCAAACACTCCTTCCCTATACTGATCTGGTAATCTGCTATTGAGTGCAAAGCCAAGGTTTTGTCTTAGCTTTTCAAACCATGGTCTTAACACTCCATCAGGTAATTTTTTTGTTTTTTTGAGGTTCAAAGTGTGGGCATAATGATTATCGGCATTCTAAATCTCATGCCGACCCATAATTATTTTTGTTGCTGAATCAAGGTGATGACATTTCTGACTCTGATCAAACTCCAACTAACATTGTTTAGACTTATTGGCTCCCTTCTTCTGACTGTCTCAGGAATGAGCTGATACCTTTCCTCACAGGACTATATAGTGCTAATGGGAGAATTTTTCCCTCAACATTTTGGAATGCAACAATACTATCGAGCAAATTTGAAACATAAAGAGGATTAACTTGATTGAGCCTTACCACTGATCATACTGCTTTGATATATTTTCCAGCATGAGGCATTTTGGTTCTCATTGGTAACCCATACCTTCTCTAAGCCTCCTTATATTTGTCCATTCTACTTGACCATTCTATCTGATTTTGCATTAAAGAGACAAATGATCTAATTTGAAGCTCACCAACATAGAGTCATCATTGTCTCCCATTAAAAATCCATGCTGGTAAAACTCACACATTAAATTTTGAATGTCAGGGTGGCTATTAAAGTAGTCCTGCAGAAAATCCTTATCCTTATGATAATCCATGCTTTTTCCTAAGATTAATTGATTTAGCTTCTATTCTAGAAACCTTTTTCTAAGAAACAAAGCATACATCCCAGCTGGTCTTCTCATGGAAAGCATCATAGAACTGATTTTTGCTGCTTGCTCAAGTCTCCTTTCAATCTCATTTTTTTCTTTTTCTAACTTTTGTACCCGCTCTTTCAACACTTTATTTTCTTCCTTAAATTCCAAGGTTGTCAATGAGAGATATCTAGACTGGGCTAAAGGAGGAATATCTGATGGAATGGAAGGAGTATAAAAAATAATGGAAGGCAGAGCAAGGTATCGCGGTGGAGCCATGGAAGTAGAGGCTTCTTGTACATAAAACCACATAGATTGCTATTTTAATTTCTCTTCCTTTTGTTGCAATTCCTCTTTTAATTTTGGAATTTCTTCCGCATTTGCTAATGCTTGCACACTAGCTTGTTGCAGGGCATCCTCTGTTTTACTCAATTGTTCTCTAAACCTTGCTTCATTTTATCCAATTTTCCTTTCCATTTCTTGAGTTTTGCTAAAAGATTGTTGCAATTCTTCTTCTTTTCTTCTCAATTTCTCCTCAAGGAATTGCATGTTTTTCCTTGTTCCAATTTAGCTTGTAGTCGGGACATTTTCATAGCCCTCAATAATTCTTTAGTTTCTAACTCCTCTTCATTCAATTTTTCATGGGATTCTTCTTCTTCAATCAACAATTCTTTTCCTTTTCTTTGCTCAACGGTTGGAGGAGGTGTAGGGGATCTTACAGTTTCCTCTTCTTCAAATTCCTTAGATGCTTCTTGCTCTTCGGTTTGTTCTTCAGACTCTTCAGCAAAGTCATGGATTTCAAAAATAGGGGGTCTTTCAGGAGGACTTTGGGGCCGCTCAGGAGATTGTACTAGTGTACGGGTTTATTCATGGCCTACAATAGTTTCTTTTGGACTTTTTGAAATAGGGGTTTGAACTTTAGGTGTTTCTTCAGGGGTGGACACTACAGTCTCAACATGGCTAGGGCTTTCCTCATGTACTTCTTGCTTCCTTTTTTTGGAACTAGTACGCCCTACCCTAGAAAATTATTGTGATTTTCTTTTTCCCCTTTTCTTAGAAGATTCACTTTTCTCAATTCTTGCCCTTTTAGTTGCGGGTCTCCTTGTGGGTTTCCCTCTTGGCTTTTCTACAGGCATAGACAAAAATTCTAACTAACCCTACTTCCCAGTTTCTTTTTTTAAGAAATGGTGTTTAATTATCAAATGTATTAATCCTTGGTATTTTATAGAAGATTCCCCCTAGCCTTTACTCTCAAAATAATGGAAGAATTTTTTTGGAACAAAAACACTGTTAGATTTATCCTAGCAGAAGGTTTTGTCTGACCATACCTCAAATGTATTAATAACCGCATTCGAAGACCCAATATCATGCCATACTATTTGTCACAAGTGAAGAACTTCATGAGCCACATCACAACAGTTCTCCATGGCTCATCCAAATTGTTACAAGCTATGTCGCACTGGTCTCCTTTATGCATTTGAATTTTTGGCCTTCTTTCTAGCTCCTAGTGAAACACAACTACCAATTTCTTAAATTTAACCCAACCTTTTTTAACTGGTTTTCCTTCAGTTGGGATCCCAAAAATTTCACTTATAATTTTTGGAGTGACTTCAATTATCTCTCCCCTTACTTTGGTGACATTCACATTAAAGTTTCTCACAAATTCCCCAACCATTTCTGGCTAGAAACCTTCATACTTCATTACAAAATTTAGCTACCTAGCTTCTTCTAACAATCTTTTGGTTTCATAATCAAGATTGAAGTTCTCAGGCTCAACATTTCTCTTATCTCCCATCTCCCTCTGTCAACAATGGCAGACTTCAACTAGTAGTTTGAATTACTTACCAAAAATTTGGAATGATTCCTTTCTTGATTTGGGAGTAGCCAATTTGAAAATGGCATGACGTGCCATTAACTTTTTGCATTAATTTCCTTTACTACTCTGGACGATTCGCACGCCACAACATGAAGTTTGCAATTCAATTTGCAAGGTTGGTGGCATTCATTACACATGTCAATATGTACTTGGGAGGATTTTTGAAAAGACAGCCGAATCATGAAAAGATCCGTTATCATTGACTGACATCATCCAATGTCACATCATTCCTTACATCAACCATTTGTCACTTTTTGAAATGATTAAAAGTTATTTATTATCATCATTAATTAACGGTATGGCAGAGATGTCTAGACTTATAAATATTTACCTATTTTAAATTAGTCTAACTACCTTAGAAAATAATATTCGAAAGTAATATTCACATTAAATACACACCTTAATTTATTTCGAGCCTTTGAGTTCTTCATGAGCTTTCAAGGGTTCTTCAAGAGTGTTCAGGAGCTCTCAGGAGCTTTGGAATTACATGAGTTGAGAGCCTTCAAGATCTTCAGGATTTTCAGGAGTCTTCAGGAGCTCTCAGGAACTTTGGAACTTCAGGAGTCATTAGGAGTTGTTGAGGGAAATAGAGTCTTTAGAGTCTTCGGCCTTCAGAAGCCTTCAGGAGCTTTTTGGGAGCTCTTCAGGAGCCTTTAGGAGCTATTGAGCCAAACAGAGTTTTCAAAGTCTTCAATCTTTAGGAGCCTTCAGGAGTTAACTTAGATAGATTGTCATTTGTTGGTTTTCAATCATCTCTCTCTTTTTTTTTTTGAAAGCAAATCACCATTTGTTGGTTTTCAATTTACTTCCATTTTTCTCAAGGTAAACTGCCATTTGCTAGTTTTCAATTTACCTTGTTTATTCATGCCTTCCTCAAAGGTTTAGAGACCTTCTCTCATGGAAGAAATATCTTCCATGAGAAAATGTTCAATTCTGTGTTGTAGATCATCTAAAAAATTCTTCCTTTGATGCAGGCTTATGATATGTTTTCAGAAAATGACCATTCACCAGCATAACTCTCTTTTCTCCATCAATTGGTTCTAATTGGACAACTCCATTTTCAAATATCTGATTTATCTCATAGGGTCCTAACCATCTTGTATGGAATTTCCCCTTAAACTCTTCAAATCTGGAGTCAAATAACAATGCCCAATCTCCTGCTTTGAACTGTCTGGACACAATATGTTTATTATGCCATTCCTTCCTTTTCTTTTGAATCACCTTTGTATGTTGAAGTGCCTCCATTCTCATTTCATCAAGTCTATTAAGCTACAAAATTCTTCTTTTCTCTGCTTCTAGTAGATCAGTTCTAATTTCTACTGTTGTCTTCAATGTTTTTAATTCAAATTCAGTTAGCATAAATGGTTTCTTTCCATACACTAGTTCATAAGGAAAAAATCCAGTTGTTGTTTTCCACGTGGTATTATAGGCCCACACTACTTCATCCAACCTATCTACCCAGTCTGTCTTCCTCAATGAAACTATTTTTGTCAAAATATTCTCTAATTCTTTGTTAGTAACCTCCACTTGTCCATTCACCTAAGGGTGATATGGTGAAGATTTTCTATGAGTCATCTAATATTTCTACAAAAATGCTTCCATCATTACTAATACAAACTGTGGTCCTTGGTCTGAAACAATTTCTCTAGGTGCATCAAATCTCTGTAGAATTTGCTTGTATAGAAAATTTGCAACCTTATCTTCAGTTGTTGCTGGTAATGCCTTCACCTCAGCCCATTTTGTTTCATAATCATTACAAACAAGGATGTAATGTTGCCCTCTTGAAGGTGGATCGACAAGTCCCACAAAATCGATGCCCCATTTTTCAAATGGTTCCAGAGTTGTTTGCGGTTGAAACGACATCTCCATGATTAGCGTGGGTCTTCCCATCCTCTGGCATTCATCACAATGTTTGACAAAGAATGAAACATCATTTGTCATTGATGGCCAAAACTAGCTAGCTCCTAAGATTTTGTGAAATTTTCGCACTACTAAATAGTGTCCTCCTTCAATCCCATGATGGTAGGCATGTACTACATCATAAACATCTAACTTAGATACACATCTACGTAAAACATGGTCGGGGCATAATTTAAACAAAAGAGCATAAATCCACTGAAATCTAGAACTTTCACGAATTAACCTCCTTTTTTGTTTCTGACTAAAGTGACTTGGACATTTTCCTGTTACAAGGTAATTTGCCAAATCAGCAAACCATGGTGGATGAATTGATATAGCAAATAGATGTTCATCTGGAAATGTATCATCCACTAGTTCTTGATTATCCTGTGAAACAATTCTGGAAAGAAATTCAACAACAACATTGTCTTTTCCAGGTTTATCAATGATAGTAACATCAAATTCCTGCAACAACAGTAACCATCTAATGATACGTCCACCTACTACAACCTTGTTTATCAAATATCTAATTGCAACATGGTCTGTATGTACGTAAAATTTGTAACCTATAATATAATGCCTGAATTTGTTTATTGCATATACTACATCTAAAATTTCCTTTTCTGTTGTATAATTTCTTTCTGTAGGATTTAATTTTTTACTAACATAATAAATTGCATGCATGGCATCATTGTAATCTTTTTTTCCTAACACTGCTCCAATAGCTAGATTGGATGCATCTGCATGTATGTGTAATGGCTCTCCCCAAATAGGTCCTTTAATGATTGGAGAAGTTGTTAAGGCTATTTTGATTGTCTAAAAATATTTTTGACAATCTTTAGTCCATACAAACTCCTCTTCTTTCTTGAGTAGGGTAAACAGTGGTGATGCAATTTTACTAAATCCTTCTATAAATCTTCTATAATACCCAACATGGCCAGGAAAAATTCAAACTCCTATTTGGTTCTTAGGGATTTCAATGTTCTGTATGATCTCAACTTTCTTGGGATCAACTTTTATCCCCTCTTTTGAGATGTGATGTCCCAAAACAATGCCCTTTGTCATCATAATGAAACTTTTTCATGGTTGAGTGATAATCTATGATCCTTACATCTTTTTAAGACCTTTTCTAAGTTTTGGAGTACCTCATCAAATTTTTTGGCATGGATTGTAAAATCGTCCATATAAATTTCAACACAAGAAGTTGTGAAGTCTGCAAAAATGGCTAACACTGCTCTTTTGAAATGTGGCAGACACATTACATAGTCTGAATGGTAAAACTGTATATGCGTATGTGCCTCAAGGACAAGTAAAGGTAGTTTTTTCTTGATCTTCAGAGGCTATTTGGATCTAGTTATATCCATTGAAGCCATCAAGAAAAGAGAAGTAGTTGTTGCATGCTAGGTTATCTAGTACCTAATCGATGAATGTCAATGGGAAATGGTCTTTCTTTGTGGCTTTATTCAATTCTTGATAATCTATACACACCCACCATTTACCATTCTTCTTTGGAACAATAACCAGTGGAGAAACCCACTGACTATTAGAGATTGGGTATATGAACCTGTGATGTCCCCTTCTAGCTAGATACTTTAGTCTAGTTGTGGTTTAGCCTATTATTGGACCCTCGTAGGCTATTATAGATGGATAGGGGGTCAGTTTGGACACATGAGGTTTGGGTTGTTCAGTGTTTTTGGATTTCTCAGAGTTCAGTGGTTGGTTTGAGCTTAGAGAGTTTGATTTAGGATTCATTTGAGTGATTCTTGCTATTTTTAGCATGTCTTTTCAAGCACTTGGGAAATAATTTCTTGGACTCTAGTTTCAGACGGTTTGGCCAGATTCTCAATATTGAGAGAGTTATGATTATTTAAATGAATTCCAACATGTTTAATGATTAATGATTAAATATAAAGTTAAATTGACTTTATATTTAAATCACTTAAGTGATCGGTTTATAACACATCGAATGGGGCCAATTGAGTATTTTATTTTGGAGGAGAATTATCAAAAGCTTTCCCTAAGTTTAATTCAATTAAATGTTAATGATTTTATTTAATGTTATTTCATTAAAAAAATTGCAGGCTTGAAGAGGAATTTTGATTAGGGTTTTTGGAGGCATATATTTGCTTGAGAAATGAAGAATGAGGTATCCATTGTTATTGCTATCATTTTGAAAATAGGTTTTTATGCTCTAAGAAGGGTTTCAGCCATTGCCATTGAAGAACGTAGTTTCTTTTGTGAGTCTCCATTTGAATTGGTGAAATATCCATCGAATTTGGTATCCAGAGAGTTTCATATAGAGACTCTAATTTGTGCTTCAATAGTTGTGAGGAAGATTTAGAAATTTATAGGGGTTTCATTGCAGATCAGAATATTTAAAGATTAATCATTTGCTTATTAAAGTTTGTACCTGCTGCTACAGTATGGCTGTGAACAATAACGTGTGAATAGTGACGTGTGAACAGTAACATGTGAATAGTGATGTGTGAATAGTACCTATGAACAATACGCAAATAGTGCGCTATAGTTCTCGTGAACAGTGCGCTACAGTACTTGGATTAGCAGTTTGGGCATTTATATCAGGTTTCCTATTAGTTACAGTTGTTTTGTATAAGCATTCAATAAAAAGTTATAGTTTTCCATTGTAAGAATGAGTATTTGTTTGCATTCAATATAGTTGTCTATCATTGCAATATCTCTTCCTTATAATCAGTGTATTAGAAGTAGTTTTCTTTTTATGTCAAAACCCTCAAAGCACAAAAAAATCAAAAAATGCAAAAACAAAAAAAATACAAACAATAAAGCACAGTTGCAACTAATAGTGAGTTCAGTGATTGAACCAGTTGGGGTTCTTACATTGGTATCAGAGCTAAATCCTGCCATCCTGAGGGTTTATCAATCACGTGCAGCCACCTGAGGTTGGCATTCATAGATATTACACTCGTAGGAAAGCATTATTTGACAGGGAACTGGTTGTAGACAGGCAGTCAGACATCATGGGTGACAAGCAAGAAGGTAGCCCACCCCAGATGGCTCAAGCCTTGCAGGCACTCACCACCATGGTTGAGCTTATGAACCCACAAGACAGACAGAATAAGGAGCAAGGGGATAACAGGAGTGCATTGGGATTGCCTAGAGCTCATAGGACTCATTCCAGGATAGCAGATAGGCCTATTCATCCTACCTTCATTAGAGATGAGCCTGAGGTAGCACCTACAAAAGAAGCAGGAGAGGAGATGTTCGTAGATATTCTCATGGTTGCGAATGACGAATGGGAATTATTAGCTCCACAGGTGCGTGAGAGGATGGCATTTGAGAGGTTTGTTAATCAGAGGAGAGAGCATTACAAGGTAGCAAGACATGATAGGAGACCTTGTGGCCAGAATAATGAATTAAAGCGTGCTACAGGCAAGCTTTCCTTGACTACATTTGATGGTAGTAGCAAAATGACAACACAGGCTTGGATTCACAAGCTTGATACCTTCTTAGCACTGAGACCTATGATAGAAGTGGATGCAATAAAATATGCCACGCTACATTTAGAGGGAGTTGCACATGATTGGTGGTACCATGGGATGGTTACCCTTCAGCATAACCAGGTGACTTCATATCAAGACTTTGTGGATAGGTTGGTAGAGAGGTTTGATAAGAAGGATCCAGAAGTCTACTTTAGAGAGTTGGCACAGTTGAGACAGTCAGACGGATTGGAGTATTTCATTAGTGACTTTCAGAGGCTATCCGTTATGGTGCCAGATATCTCAGATAGGAGATTGGTTGTTTTGTTCACTGAGGGATTATCCGAACCACTAAAGGGTTGGGTAAAAACCTTTGATCCATTCAATTTGCAAGAAGCAATTAAGAAGGCTAGAAGTATGGAACAAGTAGCCACAATAAATAAATTTCAGTCAAACGGTGCATCATCTAGCAAAGATAACAAACCATTCTTCAAGAAACCTGAGAAGAATGAAACAAAGGCTGAAAATAAAGACAAATCATTCGTTCCCTTGGATAGAGAGACATCGAATGATTTAAGGAAGAAAAAACTCTATTTTTATTGCAAAGGACCCTATGACATGAACCATGACTATCCTTTGAGACCAAAGGGAAAAGCAAACAGGGTTAAGTGGGCTTACTATGAGGATTCTGATTCTGAAAATTCGGACCAACAAACTGAAAATGAGGAATCCAGTGAACAAAAGGAAAGTTTAGATTATGAAAAGCTCAAGAAAATGTCTACCGATGAAGAGAAGGTTGAAGGTAGGCCTAAGGAGGCCTATCTCACTAGTGTGCAGTAGGAGGGATCATTTAGAATGAGAGGAGTGTTGACTGGACAACGAGTTATTACATTGCTAGATACAGGGGCCATGCATAATTTCATTGATTCCGGGTTGGTTGAGAGATGTGGGATCCAGAATGAGTAGTTTGAGGGCTTGAGAGTGAGGGTAACTGATGGCTACATCCTCAAATGTGATAGAAAGATCACAGGTTTACCATTGAAAATAAATAACTTTGAATTCAAGGCTGAATTTTATGTGGTTAACATGGGTGACATAGATTTAGTATTGGGCATGACTTGGTTGCATGATATTGGAGAGTTCACTCTCAATTTGAGAGAAATGGTGATGAAATTTTAGATTGATAGTAAAACTCACATACTTAAGGCCATTTGAGACAGTGAATTCAGGATGATGTCTTACAGGCACATGGAGAGTTTGTTGCATCATGACCAGGTTGAGTGGGCAGCCTATTGCACGTTCATGCCATCATAGTGGCAGCAAGAATCAAAATACCATCCAAACATACAGGAGTTGAGAATTAAGCATTACAAGGTTTTCAATGATATTCCACTAGGTAGACCTCCAGATAGAGGTATTGAGCACATCATTGAGTTAGAGGAGGGTGCTAAACCCATCATGATTACACCCTATAGGCATCTGAAGAGATTGAAGGATGAGATTGAGAAAACCATCAAGGAGCTACTTGCTATGGGGCATATTAACTTGAGTAAATATCCTTTTGCTTCTTCTGTGGTTTTAGTGAAGCAGAAGGATGGTACTCTTAGGATGTGCATTGACTACAAGGTCCTGAACAAAAAGACAATTAAAAATAGGTACCCCATCCCACAGATTGATGAGTTGTTAGATGAACTACATGGAGCATGTTTCTTCTCCAAAATTTATTTGAGATCAGGCTATCATCAAATCAGAGTTAGAGAGCAGGATATAGAGAAGACAACATTTAGGTGTCATTGTGGCCATTTCAAGTTTGTAGTTATGCCATTTGGGCTAACTAATGCTCCAACTACCTTTCAGTCCACGATGAACAGGGTCTTTTAGCTTCAGTTGAGGAAATTTGTATTGGTCTTCTTTGATGACATTCTTGTGTATAGTAAAACATGGGATGAGCACTTGTGACACTTGGATACAATGTTGAGCATTCTGAGCAGGGAGTCCTTGTATGCAAAGGAGTCCAAATGTGATTTGGGATTATCTGAATTATTATATCTGGGCCACAATATCAGTGCACAGGGGGTACGCATGGATCCTAAAAAGACTCATGCTATTGTTGAGTGGCCTACTCCAGTGAACCTTACACAGTTGAGGGGATTTTTTGGCTTGTGTGGGTTCTACAGGAGGTTTGTTAGTGGTTATTCCAGGCATGCAGCACCCTTGACAGATTTGATGAGGAAAGGGGCTTTCTTATGGACTCCTGAGGCACATGAGTGTTTTGACAAATTCAAGGAGTTGATGACTTCTTGTCCAGTGCTAGCATTACTAGATTTTAGCAAACCATTTGAGCTCCATTGTGATGCATCTGGTGAGGGTGTTAGAGCAGTGCTTATGTAGGACAAGCACGCAATTGTATATGAGAGTAGGAAGCTCAAGGGACCTGAGAGGAGCTTCAACATTTACGATAAGGAAATGTTGGCCATAATGCATGCTTTGGCCAAATTCAGGTAGTACTTAGTAGGCAGCAAATTTAGCATAAAAATAGACCACAACAGCCTGAAGCATTCCCTGGGGCAGCGAGATCTTAATGACAGGTAGCAGAAATGGGTAAGTAAATTACAGGCATATGATTTTGATATTACCTATTTCAAAGGGACACTGAATGTTGTAGCAGACACCTTGTCATGGAGACCTCATTTGAGCTTGATGACAGACATATCAGAGGACTGAAGGCATTTGATCCTTGTAGAGTATGCAAAGGATACATGGGCATCAAGATTCATAGATGGATTGGTCCAGGATAGTGATTTCACCCTTGTGAATGAGCTCATCATTTACAAAGGGCACATTTATTTGGTGCCAGGGTCAGAGGTGAGGAGGATGGTGTTGAGAGTTTATCATGACTCACCTATGGTAGGACATCCAGGTTTTATAAAACCTACCGGCAGATTCGTGAGCATTTTTCTTGGAAAGGCCTCAAAGCTGAGGTGTTACAGTATGTTAGAGAGTGTCCTACTTGCTAGTAGAATAAACAAGAGCACTCTTGTCCAGCCGGTTTACTTTAGCCACTTCCAATTCCTGACAAGAAGTGGGAGTGTTTGTCCATGGAATTCATCATAGGACTATCGAGAGCCCATGGAAGAGACTGTATATATGTTGTTGTCGATTGGCTTACGAAGTTTGCCCACTTCTTCTTGATCACCGCTACATACACTACTACGCAGGTGGTAGATTTATTCTTCAGAGAGGTATTCAGGTTACATGGCTTACCTCAGAGCATTGTCAGCGACAGGGACAATATGTTTATGAGTCACTTCTGGCAGGAGTTGTTTAGATTGTGTGGGATAGAGCTCACTCCAAGTACTAGCTACCACCCCCAGATAGATGGTCAGAAAGAGATAGTGAACAAATGGGTGGAGGGGTACCTTAGGAATTACATAGCAAGGTAGCAGAAGGCTTGGGTTAAGTGGATATATCTATGTGAGTATTGTTATAATTCCACTTATCACATGTCTATCTAGATGCCACCATTCATGGCATTATATGGATATGAGGCACCCAGTTTCATGGATTTTTTGCTATCAGATAGTAGAGTGCCTAGTGCTAGAGACTTATTACAAGAGAGCTAGGACATTGTAAAGGCTCTTAAGGAGAATGTCACTAAGGCACAAAATCAGCAGAAGCAGTATGCTGATCATAAGAAGACTGAGTGGACCTTTGAGGTAGGTGATATGGTATATTTGATGTTGCAGCCTTACCGTTAGTCCACTCTCAAAAAGAGTGGTGCCGAGAAACTTAAGCCACATTATTATGGGCCTTTTAGGGTGATCAAGAGAGTTGGAGAGGTGGCTTATGAGTTAGATTTTCTGGCAGATAGCAAAGTGCATAATGTTTTTCATGTATCGCATCTCAAGAAGGCATTAAGACATCAGATTGTTCCTTCCACTGTGCTTCCTCCCTTGGATGATGAGGGAAAGTTGGTGTTAGTACCTGAGGCTATCATTGAGTTTAGGGAAAGGAATTTGAGGAGGTGCACTATCAGAGAGTATTTGGTCAAATGGAGGGACATTTCGGTTGAGGATGCTACTTGGGAGAGTGAGGAGATTTTACGACATCCAGAGTTGAGATTGCTTGAGGACAGGCAATTTCAGGAGGCGCAGACTGTGATGTCCCCTTCTAGCTAGATACTTTAGTCTAGCTATGGTTTAGCCTATTATTGGACCCTCGTAGGCTATTACAAATGGATAGGGGGGTCAGTTTGGACACATGAGGTTTGGGTTGTTCAGTGTTTTTGGCTTTCTTAGAGTTTAGTGGTTGGTTTGAGCGTAGAGAGTTTGATTTAGGCTTCATTTGAGTGATTCTTGCTATTTTTAGCATGTCTTTTTAGGCACTTGGGAAATAATTTCTTGGACTCCAGTTTTAGACAGTTTGGCCAGATTCTCAATATTGAGAGAGTTATGATTATTTCAATGAATTCCGACATGTTTAATGATTAATGATTAAATATAAATTTATATTGACTTTATGTTTAAATCACTTAAGTGATGGGTTTATAACACATCGAATGGGGCCAATTGAGTATTTTATTTTGGAGGAGAATTATTAAAATTTTTCCCTAAGTTTAATTCAATTAAATGTTAATGATTTTATTTAATGTTATTTCATTAAAAAAATCGCAGCCTTGAAGAGGAATTTTGATTAGGGTTTTTGGAGGCATATATTTGCTTGAGAAATGAAGAATGAGGTATCCATTATTATTGCTATCATTTTGAAAATAGGTTTTTATGCTCTAAGAAGGGTTTTAGCCATTGCCATTGAAGAACGTAGTTTCTTCTGTGAGTCTCCATTTGAATTGGTGAAATATCCATCGAATTTGGTATCCAGAGAGTTTCATACAGAGACTCTGATTTGTGCTTCAGTAGTTGTGAGGAAGATTTAGAAATTTATAGGGGTTCCATTGCAGATCAGAATATTTAAAGATTAATCATTTGCTTATTAAAGTTTGTACCCGTTGCTACAGTATGGCCGTGAATAGTAACGTGTGAATAGTGATGTGTGAATAGTAACATGTGAATAGTGATGCGTGAATAGTGATGCGTGAACAGTGCGTGAATAGTGCACTACAGTGCTCATGAATAGTGCGCTACAGTACTTGGATTAGCAGTTTGGGCATTTATATCAGGTTTCCTATTAGTTACAGTTGTTTTTGTATAAGCATTCAATAAAAAGTTATAGTTTTCCATTGTAAGAATGAGTATTTGTTTGCATTCAATATAGTTGTCTATCATTGCAATATCTCTTCCTTATAATCAGTGTATTAGAAGTAGTTTGCTTTTTATGTCAAAACACTCAAAGCACAAAAAAAATAGAAAATACAAAAACAAAAAAATTACAAACAATCAAGCACAGTTGCAGCTGATAGTGAGTTCAGTGATTGAACCAGTTGGGGTTCTTACAGAACCCTACTCTGAGCAGCTTCTCTATTTCTTTTTTTACAATGTCATGAAGAACAGGATTGATACGTCTCTATCCTTGTCTGATTGGTCTCACATCTTCTGTGTAAATGTGGTGACTACAGATTGAAGGATGGATCCCTCTCATATCCGTATATTCCCAATCAAATGCTTCAGTGTGTTTTTCTAAAGTTTCTTTCAATTCTTGTTCATGCGTTGGGGATAAGGATGAATTGATATTGAGAGGTTTATCTCCAACTACTGTAATCTCTTTGGTGTCTTTGGTGGAATCTATTAATTTCTCAACAAGAGTATTCAGAGGACAAGAGTGTTGTCCATGTAATGTTGTTTGATAGTTTCCTCTTTGAATTTCTAAAGTTAACTCTTGTTCTTCGCATTCTTGAACATGTTCAGTTATAGTAACCACAACTAACTCTACAATACCATCACCTTCTGACTCTAAATCTTCATCCACCCAAAGTTGAGTGTTTGGTTGAATTGACAGTTGTGTTGGTGGGTAGAGTGACAATTCTTTTTGTTTTTGACCATTTCAATGATCATGCTTCCAAATCTACAATCAATTAAAGCAAAAACAATAGCCAACCATGGTTTTCCTAAGATGATTGGATATCCAGAATCTTTCTTTATGGCTTTAAGAACCAAAAAGTCAACCGGATAATCCCATGTGTCTATGGTAACCATGATTTCTTCTATTATACCCTCCGGTTTTGTGGTAGATTGGTCAGCTAACTATAGAACAGTAGTTGTTGGTTGAATAGTTGTCATCCCAAGTTTTTGTACTGTATCATATGTGATAACATTTATGGGAGCTCCTAAATCAATTAGAACATTTGATATTTCAATTCCCTTAATACTCAACATTATTACAGGGCTACCAGGATCATTATATTTTTGTGGAAGCAGTCTTCCTAATAACACATCAGTAATTTTTGTCCCTACTTGAATTGTTGAAGGAATTTTATTTTTCCTTCCTGGATTTTTCATGCAAAGGGATTTAACTAACTGATTTATCTTTGGTATATCTTTGATTTCCTGCAACAGTGGTATCTCAATGTTAATCTTTTTTCAACTCTCTAAGAAGTTGAGATTCAATACATTTATGTGATTAGGAGGAGGGATTTTAGGAGTTATTTTCTCTTCCTTCAATCTCTCAGGGTAGGGAGCTTGAATGACAGTTTGTTCTTCCTCTAAGGTTTTTTTTTAGTCGAACTTTCATTTTCTTCCCAAGTCTTTCTTGAATTTTCTCTACTGGTGTAGTTTGCATAGTTCGATTTCTCAACTATATGTCATGAACATCAATAACATTCACATTATGGAGAATTACATCATCATGTGTGTTTCGTGGATTGGCAACTGGTTGATTTGGTATTTGAGGTTGGTTCACTTGATCATTGTGAGGATTAGGGGTATTAAGTGGTGGAGGTGTTTGTCCCCTGGGGCATTTTTGTCCTTGATTTTTCCATGGCTGGAATTGGTTTTGATTCTATTTCCATGAGTATTGATTGGCTTGCCACTGTGGTTGCTGATTCCATTGAGGATTCATCCATTCAGGTTGATCCCAATAAGTAGGTGGTTGATATTGAGGGGTCCATTGGTTCTAGTTTTGCCAAGGGTTTTGGTTCTAGTTTGGCATGGAACCATATTATCTCTAATTAGAATTGTACCCTGAGTTTTGAGGCCTTTGACCAACATAATTCAGCTCTTCTTCGATTACTGGTGGTTTCTTTAGATTGCTTTTTATGCCAGCCAAAATATTGCAGGAACCCATTGAGTGTGATTTTTCACAAATCTCACATATCTCAACCTGATTTAATGGACATTCTCTTAAAAGGTGTTTTCCCATACATTTGGAGCAATAAATTGACAATGGTTTAGTGCTCCTCTTATCTTCTTGCATGTTGAGATGCAAAAGTAGATAAATCTTCATGTTTGCTAATTCCTCCATTACCTTTGATACATCAGTGGTATTAGCCTTGTTTCTTCTAGAGTTTCTAGTCCCCACTCTAGTTCTAAAGTAGTTCCTACAGATCTCCACAATGTCATCCAAGGAGAGCTTGTTAATTTCTCCCTTTCCCATTAGATTCAAGGACTCTCTTAACTTGTCATCAATCCCTCTAAGGAAAATTGTCTTGCTCATTTCATTATCCAGCCCATTAGTACACCTATGATGCACAAATTGGAACCTATCAGCATAGTCTTCCAAAAAAATTTCCTCCAATTGCCTCATTCAAAAAAGTTCCTCCTTTCTATCCCTTACTCGACAGTAATCTTGGTATTTGTCAAGGAATTCGGTTTCCATTTGCTGCCAAGTTCTAATTGTTCCTAATCCTAAACCCATGAACCATCTTAAAGCCGATTCTTTCAAAGTAGAAGGAAACAACTTCAACTTCTGATTATTTGTTGCATAATCATAGGTTTGGCATAAAATTTTGAATTCAAACAGGAATTGATCAGGGTCTTTTGAAGTCTTTCCCCTAAAGGTAGGTATAATCAAGGGTGAAATGTTCTTCATAGGAGATTCATCAAGCTATCTTTCAAGATTGATAGGATTTGAAAAGGTCTACTTGTTGGGGGACGTACGAGTTGGTCACCCATTTCTTCTCCTGGAAATGGATTTTTGTTTTCTTCTTGATTTTCAATTGGATGTTCTTGATTATTTTCTTGATTTTTGATCTGGTATTGTTGAACGTCTTGTTCCTAATCAAAATAAATAATTCTACAAAAATCAACGTTTCATGGAAGAAACCCTCCTAGATGGTCTCTATTTCATCTCATCCATGATTCAGATCTCTCTTCCTTATCAACATTAAGGCTTCACACTAAATAGCCAGATCTTTTAAGTATCCCTGACAACGGTGCCAAAAATGATGGGCAAGGTTGTTGATGTCACAACTTGTATCATTTAATCAATTATGTATCGAACCAGGTGTGTCTCAGAGCAATATGCGATAAGGATAGTTGTCATGGATTCTTTGGGGGGATTTTGCACTGTAAACAACGAATTTAGGTATCGATTTTCCTACTTCAGGAGTTGAATTGTAGTGATTGATTCCTAACGTTTAATTCTATCTTATTTTCTAATTTACAATTCTGTTGACTTATTTCTAACTTTATTGAACTTGATTTAGACCGATTCATGGAGACAACTAATGATTACTTTAATCCTTAATTTAAAACATGAAATCCAAATTAATTCTATTTTGCTTTCAAAATAAATCCATAATTAATTGCTGGAAATTAAACACTATTTAAGAACATAAATGAATTGTGAGGAAGTAACAATTACTCTAGAAAACATAAAGACTAATCTCCATGAACAAATTTTCAACAAACTCCAACTTCATCTTTCCATAAGTTCTTATCATTGCTTCTAATGAAACTTAATAAATAAACACCAAACTTAACTACTTCAAACAACATCTAAATCCAATTAATTTGATAAACCTTATAATGATTCCAACAACTTAATCTAACCATAACAAACTGAAACTTGAAAAGTAATTTGAGCAAAAATAAGTATCCAGAATTAACATTCACCAACTCGGAAAATGATTTAACAACTTAACAATTCAGAATTAACATCTACTTCAAATTTAATACGAATGAATCATAAATAACATATCTTAACAAAATACCAACACAAGATCGTTCCAAAGGTTGAGCAGGGCCTGCTCTTCCTTAGGTAAGATCCTTTAACACAGTGATTGAATTAACTCCTTGCTTTCATTCCCATTGATCAAAAGTAGAACGCAAAACAAAGTATTGTTGTTGAATTATAGAAATCTGATTGAAATTATCTAGCCTCTAACTAAAACCAAAACATGGATATTTATAATAATATCCTTATTAGATTTCTAACATGGCGTTAACTGCCAAGACTTAAGGCGATCAAACTAAAGATTATAATCAAACTAAAACAGAACTAAAACTGGACTAAAGAGAGCTATGCTAGATTGGTGTTGGAAGTAGAAGTTCCATAACCGACTATAAAGAAGTCAATTTGGACTTGAGTGACTCATCATCCAATAGGGCCCATCTATGATGTATTCATCCATCATGATTAAACAGAGATTTTAACCACATCATCAATCTTGAAAATACCCTGTTCAAAACCCTTAAGAAAATGATAACAATTTTGGTAGTAAAAGATCAACACAACATAATTATCTTAGCTAATATCATCATAAAGTAACACAATTAACATAAACCATTACTTCAAATATATCCACTAATTTAGCTAAACATAAAGCAAAATAAGTAAATATGTTAATCTATAATCTACCGCTAGTCATGTCAATTAACAAAAATAACAAGTCTTTTAAACATAAAATACTTTAAATGAAAGTATTATGATGCTCTCATCATTTTCCCTCTCTCCTCACTTCAGCCGGCTTTGGAAGGCTATGACATTCTTCAAGGATCGAATCTGGTAGATGGAATCATTTGAAAACAACACGTTTTATCTGATAGAAGCCTCTCCAGGCTTATCTGTACCATGGCACACAGACTACTCAATGATTTCCCCCATGAATTCATTGCCTATCTCTTGAGTCTAAGGTACCGCTATGGAAACTTTGTTTGTGATCCCATTCAGGAACTTTATAATGTAGTCTGACTTCTCATCATACATGTTCTTATTGAGCCTCACGAGGAACCTTATTTTCTACCACCTGCAGATATTGCATTTTCAAAGGAAAGCTCAACTTAAAGAGCCCACATTTTCTTCTTTGGTTTTTTGTGGCACTTTGTTATCTTGATTTAGTCTATCAGCTTCATTTCACAAGCTTGCTGCTAACTCTTAGGGTGACATTTTGTTTTGGTTTTGTGGATGGAAGCCCCCTGGTTTTTCTTGTAGGTTCTCAGTGCCTTTTGGATTTATGATGCTATGGCTCACTTTATGGTCTGCACTTTCTCTAGTCTTTAGCGTTCAACTATTTTGGGTTCTTCATGTTTCAGTTTTCTTCTAAGCTCATGCTATTGAGCTTCTCTTGTATATAGTGCTTAGGGCACGTTTTTGCTTCACTTTTGGAAAATAATTTAAATTTTGTAAATGTGGGTCATCCCTTTTTTTGGATACTTCTGGTCTATGGAGTTATTCAAACTACTTCTCTAATAATATGTAACTTCTCTATTATTTAATATAATTTTTCCTGGCCTTGCCACCTTTATACAAAAAAAAAGGCATATACATTTTCTCTAAAATTATATCTAATATATAAATTTTTCAACATAATCATATATGTCACTTCACCTTATAATATTATTTTTTGACGAATTATTTGTTATATGTGCCACTGATCACTTGTGGATGTTATATATATGATCTCTTAGCTTTCACTCCAGATGGTACTCCTTGCAAATTGGCATGTGTGACCTTTCGTCACCTTCTCACGTTGGGTTTGACAGGTGTTCCATTTTGTTGTTCCCCAAAACAAACATGTCTCGTCTGGGTGAACAACTTTGAGGATTTCCTGGCTCCTCTGTGGATTAATATTTATGGAAAAAGATTGAAAATCAGAACATTACTTGTTCTTAGCGGCTATCAGAGTTGGTGCCAAATTTGGCACATGAACGTTTTGGAAAAAAAAAAATTCCTCCCCTTTGATGTTCACCAACAAGAATTTTTCCTTGCTGAAAAAACATCGGAGAGGAGTATTTAGCAAAACCTTCGATGAATTCTGATATATTTCTAGTGGCTTCTTGCTATCTTTTTAATTTCCAAGGCATGGCAAATTGCATGGCACTTGGCATCAAAATACTTTTCGATGGTACTGATTTTGCTTACTCATTAAATGAATGCTTAATGCTTGTTCATGTGTGACTCTGCATGTGGTGTTTTGCCGGCCATTTGAATTATTGTATATTGGCCTTCAGATGGCTTATTGCTCACTCTTCCTGTGGTTTTCACTTTCCTGGTATCTTTGATGGCTCTGGATAGGCTTTTCAGAGTTTTTGTTCCTCTTAGGTGGCATGAAATTTGTGATAATTCTCCTATCATGGAGAAAAATTAAGAAAGGAATTCTCTTTCGAATGAAAATAGGTGATGGATACAATTCAAGTGGTTTTGGGCTTCGATTGGATGGAATTGAATGTCATGGCACTTCCATACGAACTGGCTTCATAGTTTGTATCAAATCTAATGGATGTATTGTGGAATGTGGAAATGGTTAAATTTTTAGTAGACACTTATTTACTACCACATGTTTTCCCTCTCACCTCACTTCAACTGGATTTGGAAGGCTACAACATCCTTCAAGGATCGAATCTAGTAGGTGGAATCATCTGCAAACAACATGTTCTATCCGATAGAAGCCTCTCCAGACTTATATGTGCCACGACACACAAACTACTCAATGATTTCCCCCATGAATTCAATGGTCATCTCTTGAGTCTCAGGCACCGCTATGGAAACTCTGTTTGTGATCCCATTTAGGAACTTTATAGTGCAGTCCGACTTCTCATCAGACATGCTTTTATTGAGCCTCGAAACTTATTTTCCGCCTCTTGAGGATATTGCGTTTTCAGAGGAAAGTTCACCTTAAAGAGCCCATATTTTCTTCTTTGGTTTTTTTGTGGCACTTCGTTATCTTATTTTAGTCTATCGGCTTCATTTCGCAAGCTTGCTGCTAACTCATAGGGTGACATTTTGTTTTGGTTTTGTGGATGGAAGCCCCCTAGTTTTTCTTGTAGGTTCTCGGTGGCTTTAAGATTTTTGATGCTATGGCTCACTTTTTGGCCTACACTTTCTCTGGTCTTCAACATTCGACTATTCTGGGTTCTTCATGTTTTAGTTTTTTTCTAAGCTCATGTTATTGAGCTTCTCTTGTATATGGTGCTTATGCTTAGGGCATGTTTTTTTGCTTCACTTTTGACAAGTAGTTCAAATTTTGTAATTGTGGGTCATCCTTTTTTTTGGATACTTCCGGTCTATGGAGTTATTCAAACTACTCCAAACTTCTTTTTTAACGATATGTAACTTCTCTATTATTTAATATAATTTTTGTGGCCTTGCCACCTTTATGCAAAAAAAATGCATATACATTTTCTCTAAAATTATATCTAATATATAAAATTTTCAACATAATCATATATGTCACTGAACACCTTACAATATTATTTTCTAATAGTTTGAATATTTAAAGAAAAATATAAAAGATAGTTCTACCAAGTAAAACAACCTAAAGAGAATGCTTAAATAGTTATCAACTAGTCTTAAGACAATGCACTAGATTGAGAAATATAAATTATGAAAAAGTAACATCTTATATAGATATTATTTTCTAATAATTTGAATATTTAAAGAAAAATACAAAAGACAGTTCTACCAAGTAAAACAACCTAAAGAGAATGCTTAAATAGTTATCAACTAGTCTTAAGACAATGCACTAGATTGAGAAATATAAATTATGAAAAAATAACATCTTATATATCTAAAGCTATAGAGCTGTTTTCAAAAATAAATATAGAAGTTAGCTTTGTATGTTGTAGACATGCATATCTATTTATTATTGTTTCAAATATATGGTGTTGAACCAAAACCGTTGAAGTAATAAAGGAAAATTCTCTTTAAAATGATCATCTTTAAATGATTTTTTTATGTGCTTCAACTCTTAATAGCTTTGACCATAAAATATCTCTATTTGAGAACCCATTAAATTATAAATATTGGATTTTTATACCATGTTTTATTGGCATTAACAAAATATAAAGAGAATAAATATCAAGAGAAAAATAAACATTCTAAATAAAGAACAAAAAATTCTTTTCAAATTGCACCACCATCTATTGTATATGTGATGTAACTTGGGGATCTATAGAGGTAGAGAATAGGATGTTAGAACATCTATTTGACAATGTTCATGTAGATATTTGGCATGGCTAAGGTTGTGTTCAACACTTATTTTTACATACACATGCATCCTTACATGACAATCTCTCATATATGTCACACCTTTCTTCCTCCCTTACAATTGCTTGATTTCATGGAACACAAACAAATTTCTAATGTTGCAAGAAAATGGTCATACTAGGAGCATGGATGGTCTATTAGACTTTGGCAAGGGATAATGGTGTATCAATATGATGGACACCATATTCTAAATTTCTCTTGCATGTTAAATAAGCATTGAAGGTCAATTCCTTTATAAAGTGAAGCCATAATGGTGTATCAATATGATGGACACCATATTCTAAATTTCTCTTGCATGTTAAATAAGCATTGAAGGTCAATTCCTTTATAGAGTGAAGTCATTTGGAGTTACATTAGTGAAACACATATGGCTTGGGAAACAAAACCTATGCATAGGGGAAATTGTAGGGATTTTAAGTGCGATCGAGTGTGAATGCAAATACACAAAAAACCATGACACTTACTAGATTGTTGCACAACACCTCACAAAAAATGTGGAGATGTGAAGTCCAGATGGGTTAGGTCCATTTATGCCATGTATTTTCAAAATAAAATAGTAATATAAGAGCATTGCATGCTAATAATGTGTTACAATGTGCAGTTGTGATCACTTTTCATGGGGAGATTTTGCTACCTTTCCTACCCAAAATGGTCAAAAATATTATCCGGTGGCTCAAGGGTTCTAACTCAAATATCCAAGATGCATGTGTGTATGTGACTGGGATTTTAGCATAAAAAATATTGCATTTCTTTGTGACCAAATAATGAATCCAAATGAGATGCAATGATTCAATGATATTATGGATGTGACTTTTTTTATAAAATATACAATATCAGTAATCATCAAAAGCTAATTTTTTGAGCCAATACCAACTCAAGGTTCAAATACATCTTTAAAAAAAAAAGAAACTTGGTAGATAATGATAATCCTGAGAAGCTAGCTAGAAGCAAGTTATACACTTTGGAAATATTTTCTTTTGAGAAAAGGTAGATTAAATCTTTTAGGACTATTTTCTAGTAATTACTTTGCTAAATGACTTAAGCATGCATTACAATGGAGTTAATGTGATGACTATAAAACACAGTTGTTTCAAGGATTTACAAGAGCTTGTTGCGAGACCTACTACAGTGAGTTCATGTCATACAATACCAATGATTATGTGACATATATTAGATTAATTATCTATTACTTCAAAATATTTAGGTGAGTATGTATTTTACTATTATTTTTAGAATAAACCAAACTTACTTTTTCCCTTCAATTGCATGTTGTTCTTCTTAGTGTTGTCTCTTAAATGATCTTGTGTGACTATTTTATTTTATCATTCTATTGAAGTTTATTTATACACAATCCGCATGATGATCAAGGGTATGAATTCAACTAACTATGAACATAAAATAAAATTCATTGACATTATCTTGTATAATACATAACGCTTAGCAATGAAACAAATTTACTCATCTTAATATTCCATTGATTGTAGAGACAACTATTTGAACTACCAACAATGAATTAGACGAACCTAGATTGATATGCATTTACTGTAAAGATATTATATTTAATCTGTAAACATATTCATGCACTTTGTTATGCCCCTAACCCTATAGTTTATATTATGTTATGAGTAATCGACTTGTGGCTACCTTAACTCTTAAGTAAGTTACATAATCATTGTTATAATCATATATATGTATTTAGGTCATTCTAGGGGTTATACTTAAGTATCTAAGTTGATCTAGGTGGTATCCAAGACATAAGTATGGTATATATTAGAGGTATAGATTAGTGATTAGCATCATGTTGAGTATTGTAGAATATTGGAGCTATCCCCCTTGAAGTGACATATTATTATCAAGCATTTGTAGTACATTTCATATTATATTTTCTATTGTGTGAGTTGTTTCATAACACACACTTTATTTTGAAATTCACTAAAGAATATCAAACTCCTAATTGAATAGGTTATAGATTCATTCCAATATATTCATATGAAGAAATTAAAAACCAAATAAAGATAATTCATTATGATAGAGATACTTCAAGACTGAATACAATTTTTTTATAAAGTTTAGTAGTATAAGACAAGTTTGATAGTGTGAGACAACTTGCTAATTTTAGACACTTCTCAATAGATGTGTTGATGTGGCGAGTTGCATGATGAGTCACACCTCCAAACTTTAGTTATAGATGGATAAGAGGCCAGTCCACACTTCAAAAAAAATGAAGGTTCTATGATATTCGAGTCAATTGCTACAGGTTGACAAGGTTAGCCTACACACTAGTGACCCCTCTCCCCTAACCTATCTGCTAAAAAATTGAAAGCTTTAAAAATAATAATTTCTATTTTTTACGCAAAAGGCGTATCCTATTTGAAGAAGACAACTAATTTTTCCTGATCAATGGTTGGTATCAATCTGCTGGCCATTAAACGAATCTCAACTGTTCATCATTTTAAAAGTTTTTTAGTTTTTTTTTTTAAATTCTAAAGGCTTTGTGCAGAGCACAACCTGCATGGCGCACTGCCTAAGCAGGGAGTACCCTGCTGCGCAGGCAGTACCTGCACAAGTACTGCATTAAAAAAGTTATTTTCCTCTACACCCCGGTAAGAACAAGCAGTTTACGTGGCATTTATACCTATAATGAACTACCTATTAATGGCTGCGTTAAATGCTTAACAAGAAAAAATCATCGGCGACAAAAGCTCGTAAATCTTTCGGAGGCCTCCAAGGTTCGTGGCAGGATTGCGTAGGGGAAGAACTTGAGTGAATAATTACTTGTAGAACTTGAATGAATAATTACTTGCATACTCCATCGATGTCGTCGTTTATATTTATTTACAGTTTACTCTTAAAAATTGTAGCTGGGATTCATAAAGATTGAGGTTGAAGCGAATGAAGAGGAGCTCCAGGAGAAATTGACAAAACTTTACAAGTAGGCTTTTTAAATTTCTTTTTTTTATATGGATTTTATTTATCATTATAATTTTTTAAATTAACTTTTATTTTTTTATATTGATTTTATTTATATCATTAATAATCTTTTAAATTGATTTTATTTATATCATTAATAATTTTTTAAATTATTATATGAAATGTGGATTATATTTTAATTATAAATAATTTGATTATACATATTATTTTATATTATATTTTAAAATAAAACTATTAATTACATAAAATGATTAAAATAGTTTTATATATTATAAAAATAGATCAAAATTTATTTTAATTGACTTATCCATTGCACACTAAGGTGCAATTGCTAGTTTTAAAGAAAATTTCAATTTATCGCGGTCTTTAATTGTGGATCTAAGCCTCGCCGCATGGGACCGCTGCCTTATTCAAAGCGAAAACTGAATCTATTCTGATACTCCCGGTTTTTGACTGCGGGCTTGTGAAAATATCCACCTCTAACACATGCTTTAATCATTACCGTTATTTATGTGGCAAATATGGTTGGAGAAGCAGTGACCCACAAACGACACGGAGGTTTAACATAGAGGAAAGCGTGGGCTTTGTTCTGTTCCACGTGGAGGCAAGATATCAAAGGTCTGATTCCCGTCGGCTTTATTGCATACATACTTGCCAAACACGAAGGGATTGTTTGTGCCGCAACATGAAGCGCAGGAGGTAAGGGCCAGTAATAAAAATGGTGACGGCCGTTGCGTCGATGGCACCGCCGGCTGCTTCTTCAATTTTCTTCAACTTGAGTTTGGTGAGTAAAAGTAGAGTGAATTCTCTGGGGTTTAGGGTTGCCAGCTCCAATGGGTTGCTTCCGATGCGCGGCGAGTTTGCGAGGAAGAGGTTCCGCGTTCAATTCTCATCAGGGACTCGGCAAAAAGAGAAGGAACGGATTGGGAATGAGAAACGGTCGTTTGCTGTTGCCACGGGCGAATTCTTCATCAGCATCGCTTCCCTGCTGTTGAAAAACAGAAAATCTGAGCAGAAGAATATGATTCTCTCTGTGAGAGGACTGGAAGATGTGGTGAAGAAATCGGGGTTTTTTAGTTTTGTTAAAACGGATGAAAATGAGGAAGACGAAATAGCGTCGGTTACCAAGGATGAAATTGATCCGTCAGTGTTGTGGGAGCAGAGGAAGAAGGACGTGGAGGCGGAGAGAGAACGACGCGTGATTATTAGCCCCGGTTTCAGCTTCTCTGCCGCGGGTTTATTATTTCCTTATCATCTGGGCGTCGCAGAGTGTCTCATGGAGAAAGGATATATTACGGTAACATACTCTGCGTTTTAGCTTCTCCAAGCCACTCTGTGTATGTTTGGAATTTGCACACCGTTTGGCTGAATAGTAAATTTCATGACGGGTGGATTTCCTACCTGCCTTTCAATATAAGAATTTATTTTACTATTATATTCCCCTTGCGGAGCCCCCTATCGAGCTGTATCTCCTCTCGAATTCAATAGCTGTATCATTACAATTCATTTACCGTCAATTTCCCCTTGCGAAGCCACCTTCGGCTGAGATATTACACCCTCAAATTCACCTGGCATTTTAACGGTTAACCAATCTCTACTGTTCAAATTGGGTGTTGCGCCCCTCCTCCGAGCTGCCCGTTAAATCCATTTGAAACTTTTACCAAGCCTCACACAGTTCAAACTGGAACTTCCACCATCGTTGCACCCATTCAAATTCCTCTGAAACTTCACCTGGTCTGTTGGGGTATACCACATTCACCGAGTTGGATGTGCTATTTTCCCCAATTTGAACGCTTTTTAGAGTATTTGAACCTGGGGATTTACTTGGAAAGCACCCATCTTCGCAAACTCGTTATAAGCCCTTCAAGAGATTTTATTGAAGCCTTCCACGGTTCAAACTTAAACTGGAATATCCACCATCCTCGCGCCCATTCAAATTCGCCTAAGACTTGCACCTGGTCTGTTGCGGTACATTACAGCTGCAGAGTTGGATGTGATTTTTTGACAATTTCAATTCTTCTCCGAGGATTTGAACCTGGGGATTTATTAGGTATATTTGTCAAATTTTATAACATTCTATGCAAATTTAACTGTCTTTCCAAATGGAGCCATTGTAAAGCTACATCGATATAAATTCATAAAATCCATATAAGCCCTTAAAGAGATTTTATTGAAGCATCTCAGGTAAAGTTATTCTTCGTCAAAGGTAGTTATTCTTCGTCAAAGGTATGAAACTACCGGATGATAAAGCTTTTACGGAAGAAAGCACAACGAAATGGATATGTGTGATAAAACATCAAGGCTTTTCCATTTAGTTCAATGGACTTATGAAATATGCAGAATGAGTGTCTTGCACAGGAAATTCAATATTGAATTTTCCGTGAGCCTTCTGTTTGAAATCATGAATTAACATACATGATAAGGTGAATAAAACGATGAATAGGTATAAAACTTAAAGAGTGATGACAAGGCCTAAAGATCACTATTCTTCCAAATTTGACCATTTTAAATTAGAGGTAAGTTTCTGATCAATAAAACCGAATTGCTAGGAAGAACTCTTATTTTTGTGGACCAAAAAATTTATGGTTTATTTTGAATTCTACTTCCTAACTCTATAGCTATGTCAAAGTGGAGCCCGTTAAAGTTTACAGTAAGTTCACAATTTCTCTAGTTTATGGTCTTAAACCTTGAAAAAGTGCCATGGAATTTATCATTTAATTTTGTAACTGAAAACTTAAAAAAGTTAAAATATTTACACGTGGAAATCTAAAAAATATAACATACTTCACATTTCTAGGTTTTGTATCTATGTTTTATCATGTAAAATTTGGCTGTTGATTACCACGGCTACGCTATTCTTACTAAATTTGTTTTTGGAGTTGTAAGTTTGTAACTATTATCCCAATTACAATATAATGAATTTAATGGAGCATTTATTCTGGTCTCTTCAAAGTGAGGCTATATACCAATGTTTTAGTATTTATGCTGTACTTTTCAGAGAGTCTGGGCCAATTACATGCTTTTGATTTTTTCAGTTTGTTTATGGATTATCAAATTAGCTCAAAGGAACTTCAAATTTACATCTAATTACATAGAGCAGTAGTAGGGTAGAAAAGAACCCTAATGACTTAAAAAGGGATTTTTTTTCTTTGACTGAGATTAAGACAATAAGTTTTGTTGATGCTTAAGTATTATATTCCACATGATTACCAAATGAAATATACATGACATACAACGAAGAACACAGCACAAGATATTATGTATCAAAGAAATGCTATCTCATTCACATAAAGTGTCATTATGAGCATATGACTATAAACGTGCCTAACATATATATTATAATCTGACTTGTATTTGGAGAGTTGCAGAGAGAAACAACTTGTCAATCTTCTCATACCATCGACTAGGTGCTTGCTTCAATCCATGTAAAAACATCTGAAGCCTACAGATAAGGTTATTGTCTCCATCATGTTGCATGAATCTTTTTGGCTTTTCCATGTGGGCTTCTTACTTCAAAGCCCTTATTGAAGAAGGCACATAATACATCCATTGGATGTACCTCCCATCCAAATTTTGTTGTACGAGCAAGATTAGTGTGAGCTGACTCTATCTTAGCAATAGATGCACAAGTATTCCAATTGTTGATCTTCTCCTTCTATGAATACCACCCAGCTACCAAGCATGCTTTATATCTCTCCACAGAACCATCAGAAGTGAATTTTATTTTATAAATGTATTTGCAGTTGACAATGGTCTTTCTATGTGGATGGTGTACTAGCTACAAAGTTGTCTACTCCATCAGTGAGTTGTGCTCTTCCTTCATTGCCTCCTCCCACTATCCCTTAGCGTCTTTGTAGGAATATGGATCACAAGTTTCCATTGCTCTAGAAATGGGAAGATAATTGGATAATTGGCCTAGTGTTATCACTTATCACTTTGGTCTACCAATTGTGAGTCTCAACCCTCCTATCATTCTTAGCCTCCTCAAGAGTTTGAGCAGCCCATTAAGACCACAACCTTTTTCTAGAGCCAGAGCTATCTTGGTTGGCAATATCACCTACACAATTCCCTTGTGTTAGAGTCTCCTTATGAATCTGAGCATTTTTGAAATGGTTATCCTATGTAGGAATCTCATCATCATGAGCTCTACCACCTGAATGTGCCTTACCAATTAAATCTCCTGTTATTTCTAATGCATCCTTAATTGAAGCAATCTCCTCGATAGTGACCAAAGAAGGATCTTGGTCATTAATCTTGGATGCCTCCTCTTCATCATCATTAGAATAAGATAATGGGAAATCCGTAGAAAATTAGAATCATCTTGACAGTGTGCATCTCCAGGTATCTGCATTTGCCGCCTGATCAAATATAACATCTCTTCAAATGAGAAATTTAATAGCATGTAAACCTTCATCTAGTCAAAATAATCTACCATGGTACAATTATGACTCTTTAGATCATGTTTCTTTTGCTTTTCAGCTAGAGTGGGGGTTCATACCAAATTCTAGACTCTAATATGTGTGACTGTGGGTTATCTCCCATTCTGTTTCTCATGTGGAGTAACATCATGAATTGCTCCAGTAGGAACCTAAACCCAAATGTAGTTGGCACAGTTCGCAGCTTTGGCCTAAAACAAATCTTGCATTCCTTTAGTTTGTGACGTACATCACACCATTTATACCAACGTGTGTTCTTCCTTTACAATGCACCTTTATGTTGAGATGAATATGGCTTGCCTTTCTCAAATGTTTTCTGGAACGTTTCCCTAGAACACACCCCTGACATGTGCCTTTGGCAAGAGTAATAGAAGGAAGGCCATGGATCTTTAGGCAATCTATTGACTACAGGCTTGGAAAGTTAAGGGTATGCCTTAAATGCCAAAGGTGGCTACCCTCATCTATACTTGCTACCAGTTCAAATTGTTCCCAACTCCTTGGAACATCCTGAAATCTAGGGAACAAATAAGTTAGCATGATTATCTAGTGCCCCCATCGGCAATTACCTAAAGTTCATTAGCAATATTATTCACAGCAAATTGTTGGGCCAAAATTCTACCTTCTTACTCTTCCAAGTGATTTGATATATGGGCAACAAAAGATAGGGCACACGATACATATAATTAATAGCCCCACTAGGTAAAATCTTCATTGCTGAATTATCTGCAATTTTAAATTTGTCATTCTCAGGTCTCTCAAGTGATGAAAGCAAATGCCTATCCTTGCCATGTGATGAGTATTACCCAAATTGATCACCTTCGCAGATTTATAAATATGTACATAAAAACTGTAGAAGTGCAAATATTGAATGTAGAATCATCATCAGTACAATTTTCATTGGAACTCATGAGCTTCATATTCTTTCTGATGAGTCTTGTACGTAGGTAGGCATTTTCTGGATGTCCCATTTTGTCACAGCAGTAACATCTTTTTTTCTCATTTACTTCACTAAATTTGCTTTGAATTGCCTTTGGCATCAATTTGATAAGACCCCTTTTTTCTCACATCTTCACTGATACCCTTGGTAATCCCTTGGGTGCTCTTGCTTGTCACCATTCCACCTGAACTTTTTCTTGTCTTTTCTATGAGTCATGTTCCCCTATTGCTTGGATCTGATTTTTATGTCTTGCACCTGAACCAACATTTTGCATAGCTCATCAAAAGAAGTTTTAAATTTTACCTTTAATTCTTCTTCATGATCTTGTTGAGTGAACGAGGGCAGAAATATATCAAATTGCTCCTTCAGACTCTCAATCACAATCTATATCATTCTCTGATCCTATCTTGTATTCTGCTCCTTATTGAGAAATTTGATCCTAAAGTTCCCTGCCTCTGGCTAGATAATTATCAATCATCAAGTTTTGAAGCCTCAAGTCTGACTAATTCTTGCTGCAACCTGAATGCTTGACCCTGCTTGGAAGATTGAAGACCTTCAACGCCTCCCACTTTTTCATCAGACTGTCTTTGCCTTGTAGTTGTAAATATTGTCTCGATTAAGAAGCAATTTGTAGCCCCAACATTGCTTCTGCTTGTTCTGGCAAGTCTCCCTAACAATTTGCAATATTCCCAGGCCATGAAGATCAGTTGCATTGACTTAACCTATATTTGGAAGTTATGTTTGCAGAGTGTAGGTTCAGAAACATTAGTCATTGTTTTGGATCTCAGGAGTGAATCTGTTTATTATAAGTCTCAAAAGGCAACAATGCTATAGCCATAGCGAAGAGCTTGAAAACACCTTCGCAACTCTTCAATAATGGGGAAATGTAGTTCATTTCATACCTATACTATATCCTCATTGGAGTTTGGATATCAAGTGGAGCTTGAATCCCACAAAAAAGGAATTTTTTTTTTTTTTAAATTTTGGTAGGCAAATACATATATGAGTCTCAAGCTTCCTGCTGTGCTCTTCATTGATGTGTGGCTTTATTACTCACCAAGATTTCTTGATTGGATTGCTTATAGATAGGCAAAAATGTGGTCCGATGACACTTCAATACAGTGGCCAATTTTTCAAGCATAGAATCATTTTCA
>VDFB02179234.1:60672592-60811302 GCA_007258455.2 Sequoia sempervirens
AGAGGAAGCTAGTGATAAGATATATTCAGGATCTAGATACAATCCAGATGAGGATGCCTTGCTTATTTGATCACTATACCCTCATGAGAAGAGGTTGACAATGATTGAAAATACTAATCAAGTATTTGGACACCTTTTGGTCAAAAGAGTTGCGGACACTAATCCATTAGAAACTATAGAGCTGAATGTCAATGTGGAAAAATTCACTAGAGCACAAATTGAAAATTTGGTCAAAGAGAATGACAAATTGAAAAAGAAGTCATCACATCAAATGGAGATGCCATCTTCCTCTTCTGCTCCAGAATTGTACACTCCATGGCTCAAAAAGGATAAGAGAGTGTTAGATGCATTAGTTGATGCATCCTATTGGAAAAAATCCCATTTGAAAGCCAAAGAAAAGTGTAAAACACTAGAAAAGGAGGTGAAAATCATTCAGTACAATGTTGCATCCGAGATAATCAAAGAGAGGTTCAATAAGTTGATAAAGAAAGCTGATGATTATTGGGGAGAACTTAAGCAAATATAATCAGCACTAGAGGAGAATGTCTGGTTACAAGGAAGAATGATTGATAAAAAGAAGGAACTTCTGGGTAAACAAATCCTGAAAGACCAAACACTACAAAGATATAATGACTTGGTGAGATCCCACAACCAATATCAAGAAAGACTCGAAAAAGAACTTGGTTGTTTTAATTTGGTTCCTACACTCCATGATGATACAGGGAATCTTTGAGAAAGGGATGATTGGAAAGCAGAATTTACAGAGTTTATAACAATTGCATTGTAGGAGATCAATGATGAGGATATGGTCTTACAAAATACTCATAAACAATTTGATAAATTCATGTACATAGAGTATGATATGAAGGTCATCATATCCAATGTCGACACTCATGTAGAATAGGGGTACATTAATCACCTCTCAACTTTCAATTTTTTTTATAAATCAGGTAGTGGATAATCTAGGCACAACTGAGCAACAGTTAGAATCGGTCGGTGGTAATGATGTGGACCCTATCATACAATAAAATATTTGAATAGGTCTTAGATGACCATGGGATTTTACTCAGAGATTAATGGATTGGTACACATGTTTATGATTGTGTTAGTTTCTTAAATTAAGTTCAAAATCATGTTTTGTTATCAAGAGTCATGTATTTTGGTTTGAAGCTCATTTGCTCTCATGTATATAAGAGAGACCAAGACCAAAAGAAGGATATAGGATAAAATAGTAGGTGAATAGGGATAGATATATAGAAAAAAGCTTCCATAATTCTTCCATTTCAAAAGACTATGTTGTAGATATAATTTTGAGGAAATCAATGAAAGATCTTTGATTTTGTGGCTTTATATTGGTATCAATTGTTTGTTGAAAAAATTCAATTATATGGTTGTCTCCAGTTTAATATTTCCTTATTTAATTTATCAATGCACATTTGTTGTTCGATGGAGGAGCATCTATTTTCCTTATACATGCAAAATATTTCATGTTGCACTATATTTAGCAATTCTACAAAACTTGACAAAAATGACCTGCAACAACTTTTGATAGTTTGCAATTTTACAACTTTTTTGCAACTTTGTCTCTTTTACTCTAAATTCATCCTAATTCATAGTGAATGGTCTCACAAGACCTAGTTAACAAAAAATGACCTACTCAAATGATAAAATGACCTACTAAGATGCAATGGCCTTCAAATTTGAAAATGGAAGCTTAGGTGCTCCTACACCAACATGTATGCTAAATGTGGGATCATAGACAAGGCACTTTAAGTGTTTGAAAAAATTCCTCAAAGAAATTTGGTCTCATGGACTACAATAATTGTAGGATATACACAAATTAGATCTATTGAAAAGGCTTTAGAAACTTTAAAGCAAATGCAATTTGCAGGTTGTTCCAAAAAAACCTATGGTGAATTTGGGATATGTTTTAGAAGTCATTTAAGTGTATCTAAAAATGGTTTTATATATTTTATATAGTGCTTGAAGATTGAAGGAATTGAGAGATTGAAGCCTATTTTTTTTTAAATTTGTCTAATTGAGGTTGAATGGTGCTCCTGATTTCTATCAGCTCCATGTTGGAGATGCCCATGCTAACAATAGAGACCTTTTTGGCAGATCAATATATGGATATTTAACCCACCATTCCGGTCTACCAAGATTAATTGATATATATTTCAAATCACTTAAATGAAATATAATCTCAACCTATAACAAGTCAATGAAAGAATATAATAGGAAGGTGAAGGCAGAGGAAAAGTTCTTGGCCTTCACATAAATTTGATGAACCATTTTCCATTAACATAACTCAAGAACTCAACCAAGGTAGCAAAGAATTAAAAATCCAATGAGGGCAAGGAGCCAATTCTTTGGAAAAGGATTTAGCCAACCACATAACAAGTGGGAGCACATTGTACTAGATAAAGCTTATGCAAAATAATGCAAGGGAAATCAGTTCCATTTTTTGTAATGCGGTAAGAGTCATATAGGTAACACTATGTCAGGCTAGGGAACTCTTCTTGGAGGTTCTAAATGATTTGCCTCTTTTTTATAAGACTGTGTTGGTAGTGCCACCTGGATCATAGTTGTTTGGTGGGATTCCAAACCCAGACAATGAGGTGTAGTTGTGGAAATCTCATAGAGAGAAGCTACAAGCTACCATGATGATTTTGCTGAGCGAATTTATATCAAAGTCTTGCTTAGCATGGCTTAAGACATGTGCAGATGATATTCTCTTTGTAGATATGCTTGGGGGAAAGTATTTGCTTGATCTTGTGAAAAGTGGAAAGGAACTTGTAGAGAATGAGTCATTGATTAGAGAAACATAATAATCTTCCCCTGTGGTTCTTTTGTCATTTAAAAAATTCATCAGACCATCACAGGAACAAGAGCCCTCAACTTTCGGCCGATAGAAGATCCTCAGCGTCGCATGAAAAAATAGAACCATTGACGATCACTGAATCCAGAAGACACGCTCGATTGATAGACCAATAAGGTAAAGTGCTTAGTTCCATTTTCTATAATGTGGTAAGATTGGCATAGACAATGCTATGTCAGGTTGGGGAACTCTTCTTGGAGGTTCTAAACAATTTACCTCTTTTTTATAAGACTATGTTGGCAGTGCCACCTGAATCACAGTTGTTTGGTGGGATTCCAAACCTAGACAATGAGGTGCAGTTGTGGAAATCTCATAGAGAGAAGCTACAAGCTACCATGATGATTTTTTTGAGCGAATTTATATCAGAGTCTTGCTTAGCGTGGCTTAAGACATGTGTAGATGATATTCTCTCTGTAGATAGGCTTGGGGGAAAGTATTTTCTTGATCTTGTGAAAAGTGGCAAGGAACTTGCAGAGAATGAGACATTGATCAAAGAAACATTGGACAGTCTAGATGCAGTTGAAGGGAGCTTGGAGTGGCTAAAAATAGTTTTTGGTTCAAATGTTGAGTTTCCATGGCAATGCATGTGTGAGATTGTTTTGAAGCACTCAAAGAGTCTGTGGGATGAACTTTTTGAAAGCCTATTTGTTAGTAGGATGAAACAAATAATAGCTAATGGATTTGCATATCTGTGTGAGAGAGTTAAGGTTGGTAAATGCCTTGACGCCATAGTTACATCTTTGGAAAGTTACAAAGATGTTGAAACCACATGCAATTAAATGCCTGGTGGCTTATCAGAGAGGGACCTAAAAGTGTCAATTTACGGGTTGAGTTTTAGATTTATGATGACAAATGATGAAGACTTGTTTGGTGGCCATAACGCTTATTTTAGAACTAAGGTTAGTCAAATAAAAGATACCATAGATGAGGGGTCTAAGAATATTCTGGAAGACCTCCTAAGTTTTCTTCATGCACATAAATCTCCTTCAAGGATAAATGATTTAGCACCTTATTTGCAAGAGCAATGCTTCCATTTTATCTCAACATTGATTGTTGACATTGAAGGACATCTTGCACATCTTTCAGAAGCTCTCTATCAAGAAATGAAAAATGAGGAGATGCTAGAAAAAATGAACAAGGAGACACTAGAACCAATAGTTATAGTGGAAAGGGAAGTTTTCTTAGGAAAGCTTTTAGTTTCTCTCAGTTTTCATTCAACTTCCCTTCCACTAGTTCTTGGCTCATCTCAGCTCTGGTTTATCGAGAACAAAGCCTCAATTTGAGGAAAGGATCTTTGACTTTTAGATATTCTAGTACTAATTTTGACTACCCTCTTCTAGACAGTTCTAGAAGACAAATACTAATGAGAGGGGTTGGTTTGAAGCCCAAATCACATGATAAAAATAATAGCACCAAATTGAATAAACTAAGAAGAACTATGCATAATATTTGTATCAGAGCTCATAGCATGTGGATATTGTGGATAACTAAAGAGATTTCATGCATTCTCACAAGAGATATAAGGGATGATGATTCTTTATCCATGACAACTCCTTTGAAGGCTTGTATTCTCATTTGCATTGCAAATTTTGTTTGTTGTGGCTTATGGAGTTGGTTTCATTTCCATGATTCATCTAATCACTGATCTCTTCTAGTAGTTTTCATGAGATTTATTCTAGTTCTGATTTAAGTCATCATGGTTTATATCTGGATATATTATGCATGAATAGAATAAAGCATCTAGAGTAAGAGCTACATTTGATTTATTCTTTAGGTCACTTCAAACTCTTTATTGCTTAATAAATAGAAAAGACTAATATTTTTCCCTTTCAACCCTTCAATCCATAATCCTTGGAGACATGTAATATGTAAGTATGCGAAAAAGCTATCGAGGAGCCAAAAAGTTAAGTTTTCATAGGGCCTATGAATCAGCGCTTGTTGTTTTTATATGAAAATATTGTTGTTTGTTTTCTATTTATAATATCTATTGGTGTCATTTGGGAACTCCTATTTTTGGGAATTCAGTAAGAGTTCTCAAACAAAGTAGGATGACATCCACTATACAACTGAACTACTGTTCCACTGCACTATAAATGTTAAACCCCTAGCATCCCTGCACTCCATTCATTATACTCTACATGGTTGATAGAAGAGCCACTTTTCACTTTATTATTGTTCATCCTTTTTCTTTACGTGCTACTCTATTTTTTACACTCAACTTCAAAAGTGATTTGCATGCTCCCTTAGTAAGTGGAAGCTAATTTTAAGAGTTCAGATTCTGAAATTCGTAGACAACTCAATCTACATGTCCCTCAATATCATTTTTATAGATAAAAGTAAGTTCTCCTATGAACTAGATGCAATTTGATAGTGGAAACTTTGAAAATAAAAGATCTTTTAACATCTCATAACAGAAAAGAAAAGAATAAACAGACCTCAATTCCAAGTTCTCTATATAAATCCTTAACTTCTGCAACACAAGATGGATCTTCTTTTCCATAATTAGCCTAAAAAAGAACATAATCATTGTCAGTCAACATGAAACTAAAAATTATTAAAAAGAATGGATCATATGGATCATATGGCCTGACTGCGTACAAATTTGAAAAGTAAAATTAACTGAAACCATGGAAAGTGACTTACCACAAGATTCTGCACAAATTGTGTCTAATGCAGAAAAATGGGCAAAGGTTGCAATCCAAAATCAAGCGTCATGCTTTACTTCTCCATTTTGGCGGGCTACCTTGAAAATAAGGTTTTGACTCACTGCTCCATTTTGATGGGCTACATTGAAAATAAGGTCTTCATGAAGGTTTTAGAGTATGTTTATTAAAATGAAAATTATGCTTATAAAAAAAATTTGGTCCTTTTTCCTCTTAGATTATTTGGTTGCTTATTCTTATCTTTTTTCTTTTTCTTTTCCTTTTGCTTATTTTTTGTTTTTCAAGGTTTTTGGGTTTTAGTTTTTTAGGTTCTCTTATGGTTTTCGTTAATTTTTATAATTTGGTGGTTTTTTGTCAATTTAGAAGAAAATTTGGTGTTCATATGATGACACCACAAAACAAAATATTTATTCCATAAAAAATATTTATTAGTAATTTATTTGTAATATTTTATTATTAATTATGGCGGGCTACGATTGAAAATAAGGTCTTGACGAAGGTTTTAGAGTATGTTTATTAAAATTAAAATTATGGCCAAGATTTTAATAATGAGCACATCTATTTAGTCATTTTTATTTGTTTGATATTAGTCATTTATTTAGTCATTTAGTTGTGATTTTACCTGATGACCAAATTAGTCACTTATAAATGACCAAATTAGTCATTTATTTTCCAAATTCTACTAGTGCACACTCTTTTCCTTCATTTCCTCTCTCACACTTTTTCTCTTCTTTACCTACTAAAACGTCTCTACCCCACTAGAATATGGTCTTCGTATTTTTCCCGTCTTTATCATAGGGACCTTTCCACTTTCTATCTGTTGACACTCTAATCTATTATGTTCATTTGGTTTATGCTAGTAACATATACTAAGTTTAGGTAATAAATGTGATTTTAAAAATAAAAATTGTAACTGAGCACTCTTAGTGGTGTGATTGGCAGTTTTAGTAGGCATTTCATTTTATAAGTTGTTTTGATCAATGATAATTTTGGGGGCCATATGTGAAAAATATATTTTTGTTTTATGAAGTTAAATAAAATTGTGGAGACATCTGTGGATTAAAGTTGGGAAATGTTTAAAGCAATAATATTTACATTTAATTTCATGGTTTTCCATGATTTTTATAACATTTAAAAAAAAAATGTGGACATATACAAGTTTTATTCAGATGAGTAATACCTATTGCACTTGTGTATTTATTTTGCTTTTAGTAAAAAAATATTTAAGTAATATGAATTGGGGACAAAATGATTATAAAGAATGTAAAAAAACTTTTAAATCAATTCAAGTGAGATGAAATGGTGAATGTTCACACAACAAGATTATTTTACTTTTTCATAGTTTTAATTCATGAATAAGTCACAATTTGTTATGATAATTGAATTTATATTTTCACTCTTCACTTTTATTTTTACTCATAAATATATCGCAATTTAGAATAATAATTGAATTTATATTATATATATGGAAATTAAATCTACATTTAACTTTGTTAAGCATTCAAGCTAGGGAAGAGAGGGACTAAAAGAAATGTAAATTGAAGTTTCATGCTCATAGATGTTTACCCTAAAAACTAAAAATAAAGTTACAGAAGAAGTCAATGGGAAGTAATTGCAAGCATCAGACGTCACGGTTAGTCACGTGTTATTAACAAATAGGAAATAGACTAAATCTCCATTTGAAGTTGCAGTGGGGCCCATAACCACGTTTGAAAGTTAGACTCACCCCTTTGAAGAGCTCTCATATATGTTAGAAAGGATCATTTCTTAAATTATTTAATGAGTATATTGGAAGGAGTTTCCTATTTCTTAAAACATTTATTGATTCCTCTCCTTTCTATCATATTGGGGCATGGTAAGGTGCCAAAGTGGGGAGTTAGCAGTCTCCAATCTCCAAAGACAATTAAGGATGGCTCAGAATTGAGGAAGTTTCTACATGGTTTCACATCTAACTAACATTATCCGTGCTTCTATAAGCTTTAGTCTATTGATGCAGATCTAAGAGTACTCATCCACATAGCCTATACTTGCATTTTTTATGTTTTGTATTTCTAGATGTATCATGATAACATTCATGTTATTTGTGATTTGTTTTATCCTATGCATATAAAAATATTATTGTTGGATCCCACATTTTATCAATGAAAATATTAAAAGGTTTTGATGGCTAGTGGATTTACCCTTAGTAAATGTTTATTAGTAGTGAAGGAGAACTCAATCCATCTCATAGGTATTCAAATATGTACCAAGTTTTTACTAGCATTGCTCCTTTCTCATGGTTAAATAAGTGTAACAACTATCTTTTTGACTACTACTAATTTTCCTTTTTACAAGTATTAATTTAAATGATCAAACATCTTTTATTTATTAATTTAATTGATTAAAGATATTTCATCTATATTAGAAGTGTTGACTTCACAAAATTTCCATCCATAATTATGAGGATAACTCTATGCCACCACTAAAAATTAGACCTAGGTCTTGAAATCTATTACTTGTGTGTTATTGTTGAAAGTTAGCTAACCCTATGATACAATGATATGCTTATTTTGGTAGAACATACACACTAGCTCCTTCCAAGCTAGAGCAATGAAAATATTATTGATAATTGGGCCTTAGGTTTTATAATTCTAGTGACCAACTTACAATGAGTAGGATAAGCTAGTTTAAGAGAAAAAATATCCTCTACCTATGCCCTTGTAGAGTACTTCACTTAACCCTAGTTTTGGATCTAAAACATACTACTTGAAGGGTTTGTGACTCTAGCTAGTTAATCTAGTTACATTACACCAAAGGTATCTATTAAATTGTTCAATTTTTTTGTATTGGTCTAGGGTCAATGAAAGGAAGTCAAGTAAGTGGAAGAAACTTATTACACCATTCTAAGTGGGGGAAATACTACAAAAAAATTCTTATGTAAACCCTTAAAAATTATAGTTATTAGATGCAAATATATAAAACAAAACAAACATGCAATAAAATAATACACCATAACACTAGATATACATGGGGAAAATCCTTTTAGGAGAAAAAACCCACAATTCAAAATAACAACCCTTTGTATTATCAACAATTGAATATGGTTACAATACAATCTCCATAGCTAATTTGGTAAACATGATTCTTCAATCAATGACAATTTTTTGAAAATAATTCGACAACATAACGATACTTGTAAATAATTTCATCCTCTACATATAAAGGCACAAGTACCCAATATATAATTTACAATGCACTTGATCAAAATACATCCAATGCTAAAATAACCTCCTTGACATGTATAGTGCATACATACATGTAATATCCTTGCATGTAATGCATTGGGTCATAGCTAGGATCCACCTATCATAGTCTTCTTAAATTCCAATGCCTTCTTAACATGCACTTGACCCCTTTGAACATGCAATGTACCTTGCATGTATGAAAACCCCTTTCACACATAGGCACCTAAATTACATGAGACTAACCTATCATTAATTTTTCATACTTGACTCTTACATCATCATAATCTATCATTAAATAAGTTGATCAATAAATATATCATAATTAGTCATAAGAACTCTTACAACATGACATATGCCACCATTTTAGCTTCAAATTTGGGTCCACCAAGTGGGATACCTATCTCCACATAATTACCTTGCATGTCATCCTAGTCACCTTCATGTAGGATGCCACCTCAACCAGTAGGTCCCACAAAGTCGCATGACATAGTAGGAAAATAAACTTAGGCATAAAATAGTTAATAAATCAATAAATCAAATTCTAGGACTTGCAAAGGTGAGACAAATTAATCCTAAAAATTTATAAACACATAAGAAAAACATTGAATTCACATGACTTGACATCTGTCCATAAACATATACATATAAACCAATATAAAATAATAAGGAATCAAAGTCTATTCATTTCATTCACGGTTAATTTAAAAATGCATAAGTTATAATTAGACAAAGATTAAAACCATAGTATTATAATATCTTAGTTCTAATTATATAATCTTTTCATATAGTACCACTTATAAAGCTTATCATATTATTGTCCACCTAACCAACATAAAGAAAAATATATAACATATTGGTAATACTTACCATTAATTGCCCCTAGTCAACAATGGCCATCCTAGAGGCTATATCCTAAACTTAACATAGATAGAAGTACATAGAGAAAGTACATCACCCATTCATACTGTGTGCAACATGTTTTCTACCCTAAAATGATGCAAAATGAATGAAATTCAAAAGAAAGAACAACACAATACAACACCTCAAGATTAGCCTAGTTAAACTTGAACAAAACAAAGATGAAACAAATATTTTACCTTACCCAAGTCAATTTTCTGGTTGGCCCTTTGGATCTGATTGCTTGTGTTCTCCTTGATGGAAAATCACCTAAAATGATATGCAAAATGATGTGGATTCAATAGAGGATGCAATGATGGAGTTGGGTATTGGATAAGTGTATAAAAATTCATGCAAAATGAGCTTGAAGAGTGCAACAATGGTGAATGCAAGAGCTTGAATGCTTGAACGTGAGCATGAGTGCTAGAGTGAATGCTTGTAAATTGTGAATGTATGAAAATAAGACTAAAATCCTCTATTTTAGGGGAAAATTCTCTAGAGAAATGGATGGTTGGGATTTAGCCACTATGGACAAGATGAAGGGCTATGGTGAGTTGAGGACTGACAAGCCCTCACATCTTTCCATGTGGAAATGAGTTGGAAAGGGGGAGTGTGATGTGGAGGTACTTTGAAGTACCTTGGGATTGGGAGAAGATTTCCTCAAAAAGGAAGTTATTGTTCCCATGTGGGAAGGATGTGACACATGAGGAATTTTGGAATTCCTCAATAATCCTCATGGGAAGGAGAGAAACATTGGAGCAATAAATGTAGATTTTTAATTAACATGATTGGAGGGTACTTGGAAGTATTTTGGGGATAATACAAGGTCTCCTCATAAAGGAGGTCCTTGTCCCCATGTGGGAGATGTGACACATGAGAAATTTTAGAATTTCTCAACAACCCACATGGGGAAGAGGAAAGCATTGGAGCAATAAATGTGAATTTTTAATTCACATGGGGAAGAGGTTGTCTAGGATAAATGAAGAAAGCACTTATGAAGGTTGACTTAGAGGCATGCCATAAATGGCATGATGATTAGATTAAGGTTGTGCAGACAGGTGATTAGGGAAGCTAATGAAGGATTAGAAGCAAGTTGCAAGTTATGGAGGATGTGACATTAATCTTGATTAAAAGTGTGCACATCTTAATCATGGATTAATTAAACTAATCCATAGTAGAAGAGGATTATGGAGGATGTGACAAGGAGAGAGAAAAGAGAGAATTTAAAATTGATTCAAATTCAAAAGGCCAAATGACTAAATTAAATAAATTGATATATTTATTTAACTTAGGGAGGAAGGGATGAAAGGTAAAGTATTTAATTATTAAATTAAATACTTTAGGAACTTCAAGAAAAGGGGAAATATTATTTAATTAATATTGATGGAAATATGAGATAGACGAATAAAGGTGACGAATTTGACCATATGGGAGTGGTCAAATTTGGATGTCTACACATACTAAAAAAATTTCACACCATCAAATCACAATGGATTGATTTGACACCATCATTAAATGTAAGATAGTAGGTTTCCATAACTCATTCATAGCCAAGTCTTTGCCAAGTTTATCATGCTTTTATTTCTTGGAAGGACGGGCCTCCCTAATTTCAAGAGGCCAACCTATATAATCCTATACTTATCACAAAGCTAAGACACCATGCCATTTTTTTTTTACACATAAAGCTTTGATTATTTTAGTTCCAAAAATTTTATAATTTTTTAATGCCATATTTTTTTCACACTCAATAAAACCAAACAAGGATAATTGTATATATTATTCATGGCAATATTTTAACTTAATGAAAATGTTATATTAGTGAAACTATATGTATTTTGGGACTATCTCCTCTATATTTGTGTGTTATGGAATTTTTAAGTGACATTAAATTATCATGAAAAGACTCTTATAGGATATAAGAAGTTAGCCAATTCGTGATTACTATCTTGTAAGAGCAAAATTTTAGAATTCTACATGAAATGATCTTAGTCTTGATACTACAATTTAAGACACTCTTACCCTTGATGAGATAATCCTCTTAACTTTCATGGATGAATTTTAATTAATTCCTAACAACAAGGTGGAAACCTTCAAAATACAACAAGAAAAAATGTTCCAAAAATATTTCCACATTCAAACATCAATAACATAGTAAAATTCTAGTTTTCTCTTTGCAACAACTATAGGGGGAGTTTGATATCATGCATCTCATTGTCAAACCTTGTGATAGGTGTTAAGCTCCTACTTGACAATTGTAATTTGTAGCTCTATCATGATAGCTAGGTGAGGATTTTCAACACATAAAAATCTATCAATCTTAGCCCTAAAAGCATTGAGAAAATATAAGGTAATTAATGATCGAATAGAGATCTAATGATACATTCAAGGCAAGCCATATATCTGATGGTTCTTGCTCAAACCTTCATTCTAAATTACCTTCTTACCATCCATTAAATTTAAATTCTTGACACCAAATATTATTTTGAAAGATAATAAAGGGTTTTGATGTTTCAAGGAGAGTTTGTAAGGGTTTTAGATACTCCAAAATGATTTCCAAGCCATTTCCAATACTATTTAATGGTTTCTTGAGAGTTTTAAGGGTTTAATCTCATGTTTTAACACTTGAGGATTTTATAATGTGAATGATAGTATCATAGCGTAAATATTCTCCTTAAACACTCAAATCAAGAATTCTAAAGATAGTGACCTAGAAACTATCTAGGAAAGAAAATACAAACAAGAGGTGGAATGAGAAACCAAATCACATATTGATACCACAAAATTAATAAAAAAAAGACTTGGTTGCAACCACCAAAGAGAGACAAAATTTGGGAATGGTAAATGTTGAAGCATGTGTGCTAGAAATTAAGGGGGAGTGTTGGAGTAGTAATTTCCCCCACACCACAAATATTAAATGTTATGGGTACAATTATTAAATGAGGAAGAAATTATTAAATGTAATGCTTTAGAATAATTTTAGAGATAACGATAAGAAGGAAAATGCATTAAATATTTGTTAGTGAGGCAAGTCAACCCAAGATCTAGTTAGATCTAGAATGATCACCATATCTCTCTAAGACCTTTGTAAAAAGAGGCACATGTAATCAATTTGAATCAAGAAATGGAATACATCTGGTGCAACAACACATTGGGAAAATCATTATTTTTTGTTTGATTGCATTTTCTGAGTTTATGTGTGTTAATCTATCTCCATCCACCACCATCACTACAAATTTTAAAATTTATTAAGAGATAATAATGTAAACCCCAATGGATAAATCATCAAAGGAAATAATAAAAAAACTCTTTGAGGTAAATTCTAACATAGTCTTTTAAACCACTATCTTATGGCTCAAAGTTGTAAGATTCAATGATCTAAAGTCTAAATAAATTATGTGAGGTTGTCAAGCTTGAATTAGTTATAATAAGTCTTAGAGTCCATTCACAAGAATTTCTCTATCAAATCTGTCCTTCAAGACTAGCTTCCTTTATAATATTGAAGCTTAATTTACTTTCTAAGTCTTAATAACTCCTAACCATAAATTCCTTAAGAAAATTCTTGATCATGGATGTCTTAGAGTAAATATCGAGTTGGAAAGAGTCCTAAGTCAATATAAAACCATATTCATAATCTCTATCAAGTGGGATCTAAATCTTTGATTGACCAAATTTAATTATGCAGTGATGTCTATTGTCTAAGTGGAAATCTGAATGTTTCCCTTGTTAAAAACTAGAATTAAAGTTATGCTAAGATAAAATTACAAGGAGCCTCACATCCACTAGGAGTTTTAGCAATAAAGAATTCTCAAATTCAAACCTGAGATGTTGAGTAAAATCAAATTTATAAATACATATATTCATCAAAAAATTTAAATAGAATCAATCACATGTCAAGATTGAAATTGAGTGCTCTAAAAAGTTAAACTTTTCAAGGATTCTTATGTCCATGGTATGCTATTATTCATACTTCCATAATTATTTTGGAATTAAAAGCCTGGGAATGTCAGAATTAATGAAGTTCCCACATTTGTGGCAAGTACTAGTGGATTTTCTAACTATTCATGCCCCCAATTGAATTTGTATCCTTTGATCTACTAGAGTGAATCTTCACACACATGTGTTCATAGATAGATGAGGGTTGGACGATAATTGTTAGTAAGTTCAAACTCGAGTGCACAATTTTGTCAAAGTTAGTAGGTGACTTAAGTCTATGGAACTCTAGAGACAAATCATTTAAGTTCCAAAACCAAGCTCCCAAATAGATTAGGATTGATAATATGCTTGTGCCTGAGATGATGAGAGTCAGGAAACCTAACAATTGGGTGCATGTCATGTGTGTGTAGTTTTTTATAAGACTCTTGCATCCACTGAGCCCACACATCTAAGGCCATTAAATTTATGGACCTAGACACCTAATTAAACTAGGTTGTATAAAACACTTTCACATACATAAGCATAATTAAAGTATGCCAAATATAATTAGGATTTAATGAATGTGAGAATGTACCAATTAGAGTTAGGCACATGTTCGAACCATACCAATTCTATTAAAATTTGATGGTTCAACCAAACTAAATCTTGTCATAAGACCCATCTCTTAGATGTCACCACATGTTAAGATACCACAAGGAATTTTTTAGACCTAAACATGAGTGCCTAATATCAATATTGTTATGAAACCTAAGAGGCCAAGTACGTTGATCCAAAAGAATTTTTGGATGAATTTTTATAGGGATTTATTGATGTTGTAAGACTACATTCCTTTATATAATGTGGAAAAAAACTTAAGAAGTTCAATTAAACCAATAGTCTAATTTTTGCCGTGTCCATTGGGCTGTCCGATATGGTATCAAAGCATGGTTTAAAACTAAGAGCCTAAAGAATAAAATTTTAGGTTTAATTTTGAAATTGATTATGAATTGATCATACAACTAGTGATACAAGTAGTAAGAGAGTTAAAGTTCAAAAGTTAGTCTTCTCTAATATATCAATAGACAACACTTGTTTATATTTATGATTTCATTAATTTAACTTCAACTTAAGAAAGAAGAGAGAAAACGGTACCACAAGAGCGGTTCTAAGATGAGTTACTACATTTTTCATGCATGTCTACCTGCAACTACCTCTACAAAATGGCTTTACACTTTATGCTTTGATGTATGTCCACACCTTGTTCCAAAGATCCCATTTGACATAGACTGGGAGGATGGTAGCAAAGGTTGTAGAGTCTGGTTTTACACCTGTCAATTGCATTTGGTTGGAAGTTTCTAAAGCATTTCAACAAACCCATTTTGTTATAATCCTGCAATCAGGGCGTTCCATGAGAGCAGTGCGTTTGAGGCATCCTGTCAAACAGTTTAGGTGCCTGGTCTATGCTTCCACATTTTTGCATATCTTACAATCATGTCATTCTGTAAGTAATTTTTGGAGGCATTCTGTGAATAATTCTTGGAGTCATTCTGTCAAATAGATCACGTCCCTTGTCTATGCTTCCACATTTTGCATACATATCTCTCAGGGCAGTTGCAGCTACAACATCTGACAAAATTTCTCCATCATTTATCTTGTAATGGATGTCCATACCCCGTTCCAAAGCTCTCATTTTCGCATAGGCTGTAAGGTTGCTGGCAAAGATTGTGGAGTCTGGCTTTAAACCTGCGAATGGCATTTGGTTGAAAGTTTCTCAATCCTTTTTTTCAAACGCATTTGGTGCAAATCCGGCAATCATGGCATTCGATGAGACCTATGCTTCCACGATTTGTATACATGTCTACCAGAGCATTTCCAACTGTAATATCTTGACAAAAATCGTCCTTCCATTATGCTTTGATGGACGCCAATACCCTGTTTCAAAGCTCCCATTTTGGCACAGGCCGGAAGTACGCCGACAAATGAAGACTGGTCGGAGTAGTTGTACATGGAGATCTTACGGGTGGGAGACACTGTTTGAATTTCAACTTGCGCGGGATAACAGCCAACGGAACGGAGAAGGCTTGGGGGGATGGGTATGGAGGGACCCACACCAGCCACCTAAGCAGTCAACGCTTAGAGTGTGCTCGTTAAGCCCGGCCAGGGGGAATTCGCATAGGAACCGCATATAAACTTGGAGAACACACGGAACAATGCAAATTTCTATTTGTAACGACTCATGTAAAGTAGTGACTAGTGAGTACCTCGCTAGTTTCTCTTTCTTTTGTCAAGTTGCTTATAAGAGCCATTTTATAAAACACATGTATTTTTCGAGATTCCAACACTCCTCCAGATCAAAAGCGATATTAAATGCAACAGAAATAATTTGATTAGTCGGCCAGGTTTCACATTGGAGCTCAAATCTCGACAAATTGACTATTAAACATATCTGGTTATATAAAACAAATTGATTCTTCAGCTGAAGGTTATCGTTAAAAACTTATTAAATCACAGTGCACCTTGCACGAAAAATGAAAACTTAATCGTCTGCCTTGCCAGCATATACTTGTTTCTTAAAATGGCAACTGGGAAGGCAAGAGAATCCTTCCTCGTGCAAAAACAATCTCGCCTGAAGAGCACCGCACGCTGACTTGTTTCTCTGATTCATCTGAAATCATATCTCAATCGAATCTATCGATCAATATAATTTAAGATGAATCAATTAAGTATTTTTTAAGCATAATGACAACTACCACGAACAAACAATTCTCAACATATTCTTCGGGCTAATTACATTTTAACGGTAAAGCCCTGGCAATCTTGGAACGTGTCTTTCAGATTTTAGCAGATGAGTGATGAATTAATTCAGATTTTAGTTTATGAGATTGATTATGGATGGGGGAGGCCATTGAATGTGCAGGCAGCGTCCTTGAATGCGATCGGAGGCATGTTTGTGGACGGAAGAGGAAGCATTCTTGTCCCCACTCGCCTTCCTCCACGCCAGATGGAACCCCTAACAGCACTCCGCTTTCTCCCAACACACTGAATTCACGGCCGGTCTTACTTATCACACACTAAGCTCCGACCGGTCAAAGTTTTAATTCCTTTTCCGTTTTCCGTTGGAGGTAGATGTATTTATTCCGCACTGGCTATGTTATGGTCATCCGATGCCTCATGCATAGTCTTACGGATTTTGTCAGGAAAGTACTGTAACTCAGCAGCGAATTCCAAGTTGTTGGTAGCTAGCAAACTTACTCTGCAGTAAACTCCAAAAGCCACCTGCTATTATTAATTTCCAACGCGCCTAAATTGAATTTCAAACCCGCCTAGATTTCCCCCTGTTTCAACGAGATTCAAATTTGAACAGTTTATCTCTACTTTTTAGTTTGCCTTAGCGATCTCCCTTCTCTGCTTGGGCTGCGCGGCATGCACAGAATGTACTGATGGTTTTTATTGCAATACACTGCGTAGTGGATGACTGCAGGTCGGGGTATAGTCCACTCTGAAATGCCGGCTGGAGCAGGAGTGCAACATGGTCTGCAGTTGTGGGTAAATCTTTCTTCCAAAGACCAGATGTGAGTGCCCTTTCAATTCAAATGTCCTAGATTATCAAGGATCGATTTGAAAAAAAAAAACAATTTTCATGTTTATAACTGTTATGTTGATTTGATGGTCAGGATTGAGCCTAAATATCAAGAAGTTCAAGGGAGAAACATACCCAAAGTAGAGAAAGATGGAGTAAAGGTGAGTGTTATAGCCGGAGAAGCTTTGGGCATCAAATCTGCAGTGTATACCAAGACTCCCACAATGTATTTGGATTTTAGGTTGGACGCAGAAGCTGTGCTTCACCAGCCAATTCCAGAGACATGGAATGCATTTGTGTATGTGTTGGAAGGCGAGGAGAGCTTTGGTGCTCCCAACTCACCTGCAGTGAGTGCTCATCATACACTCTTATTGAGCAGTGGTGATGGGTTGAGTGTGTGGAATAACAATGTGAATAACAAGCACTGCAGATTCGTACTAATTGGAGGGCAGCCGTTAAATGAGTCGGTGGTCTAGCATGGGCCCTTCGTGATGAATTCCAGAGACCAAATTACCCAAACATTTCAAGACTACGAGCTTGGCAGAAATGGATTCGAGAGAGCCCCTTCCTGGCATTTTCATATTGTTGAAGACGGGCAAATGTGATTCACACTATTGATTCTGATGCTCTGTCTACACTCAACTTGATTCATTCAGCATGCCAATATTTATTTGTTGATTAATATGAAGTTCTAAAGTTTTTCCAAAAAATGTGTTTTCTTCCTTTATGTACACCTTTAGAGAATATTATATTCTTTCTAAACAGTTTTGTTATGCACATTTAATTAAGTTTTATGAATATTACTGCATATGAATAAAAAATTCATATATACATATTTGAGGATTAAACTATTAACTAATAATAAATGAGTCGAGTCAAATATATTGAAATAAATTTTAAAATTGACAAATAAGGACAAGGTGTGAAGATTTGTGTGTACAAGGAATATTGTAATATGTGCATTGCGATTCATTTCAAATATCTACACTAAAATGTTTTGACAGATAGGTAAATGAATTGTTAGATGTCTAGGTTTAATCTAATGTGAACCTTGAATTTGAAACTATATCTTCAAACTTGAGGTGTTTGTCCTTATAAATGAATTTATTGATGCAATTATTTAGATGTCTAATTGCAAGCACTTTACAATAATGTGATATGATCTCATGTGATCTCCCTGTGACTAAATGACATAGGCCTTTTCCTTTTTCTATACAATACTAGGGAGCATTCAATTTTGAATATTTTTGGCTCAAGTCAATGGGTAATGGCTACTTGAAGTCAAGAAGGCTTGGACCCATATAAAAATTAATTTTGGCAAATTGATATCAAGGATGTACTAGTAACTTCTTAAATTAGGTTCATGGTTACTCCTATTGTCTTTGCTCAAGACTAGGAAGAAGAGGATTAGGGGTCACGTCTAGATTCATGGGGAATGAGAACCTATGTTTAGCTCAAGAGTGGGATGAAAGTTCAACTTTTGTATATAAATATATGTCATTTACACGTTAGACAAAACAAGTGAGAAAATATATTAGTGATGTAATTTTCAACTCTACATTTCCAAAGTTTTATTAATCTTATTGCATATGAATAAAAAGCCCATGCATAAAATATCTAGGGATTATATTAATCAATAAATAATAAATAATATTTAATTGTAAGTTCTAAATTCTAAAGAAATGAACTTGATTCAAGATAATCAATAAAATTAGTGGGATAAATTATGAATATATATTTTTTAGCTTTACATTTAATGCTCACTTTGACTTACATGTGAATTATCATGAACCATCCATGCCAAAGTAAACAAGTATCCAATACATGAATGCAAATGAAAAAATATCAAAAGGATATAGATATGGATTATTACACTAGGGGATTCACCTCTAAAGTAATACTTGAAAAATTACATATATACAAATTGGGGGTTCTTAAACTAAAAAATATGAACCAATATAATGCTTCAAAAATAAAAGGAGATAATTTAATTAATGTTATATGGTTAGGTATTAGGGATTGAGAAGCATGCGTAGAAAGGGGATAAGTATTTTACATTAGAGTTCCAAATCCTCTACAAGTCACTTTACATATGCCAATCAAAGGAAATTCTATTCACTATACTAGTCTCGTCAAGGTCATGAAACTATCTTTTTTACACCACATAGTCTTAACACTACATCAAAGACTTAGTAGCCAAGGGATTCCTACTTAATCCCAACTATAATAGCATTAATAACTTGAAAATGATGTTCAAACCTAGTTTGTTTAAGTTTAGTATAATTGTACCCAAGTGTCTTAAAGCTAATGTCATTAAAAAAGGAAACAATGGACATTTCTTAGTAATTCCACAATATTATCCAAAAGAATCACCATGTATATCTAAAAACCTTCTATTATAATTTAAATTAATATGTATAGTATAGTTGAGACATATTTTACTATGAGGATTCATTGCTAGAGTTGGCATGACAATGATTTATAGGCTGAGATGTATAAGTTATCTTTAAATTTAATCTTTCTAGAGGATGACACATTTTTCACAATTTATCTAGCTTTTTTCTTGAGGCTTTAATGTATGAGATGACCTTAAAAACTAGTTTTGAGTAAAATATAGGTGTGGGTAATGCCCTTGATTGATATGGTAGAAATAACAAAGGGTTACAAAAATATAACAAGGAAATTGTACACATGTAGGGGAGAGGGGCCCATAGTGGGTTAAAGACCAATAGTGGGGATAGAAGTAGTCTTTAGTGGGCCCCACAATACTTTTAATGCATAAAGTACACAATCTGACAAATCATGTGATGCCACATCAATGAAGCATATTCACATGACTTAGTGCCCCACTATTGGGCCTGATGTGGTTTTTAAACTTTTTTGGATACCTCAACATAAAGCATGCTAATGTAGCATCATATTTGATGATGTGACCCTAAAATTATTTTTTTCAAGAAGGTGAGTTGCCAAATAAACTGTTGTACAAAATTGGGACTAATTTGAAATATTATGGTATGAAATTTAAAAACCCAGAGGTACGGTGCTCCGCTATGGGCTCCTCACCCCTATTTAGTTAAAATAGGGAGGTATTTTAATTACACTAGTCACTAGCTTATGTAAAGGAGTATCAAAAACATAAATTTAAAGGGTAGAAAGGAAATTAATGGTGTTTTGTTGGTATCTTATGAGTGCACATTTTATGTCATTGGTTTATTAAGTGAATCCCTAATGATGATTCCCCACTTGTATTTTATGAAATGATATTAAATTTAGACTTGCACACATAAAACTCTATCAATAACATTTGCTAAAAATATTGAAACAAGCACAAACAATGACTACTTAACAAGTTTAAAAACTAAAGTGCATAAAAAAGGACATGTATGATTGTTGAGAGATAATGGTGTATGAGCACAAAATGGATCAATGTAACCAACAATGGAGGTTGTATAGGATTGTACAATGAATCACTATAACCAAAAAAGGAATTAGTGTTGAATCTTTGAATAAACCATTTTAACAATGTTCCTAAATGATCAAAACATGATACATGGATGGATCAATATAACTATAATCATGAAATTATTAGTGATATAACATTTCCCCCTAAAATGAATTGTATGCATGGCGATATAATGGATTTAACGTGATGAGAAAAAGTAATACATAAAAAGACATAATTGAGCATTGTTATACCACAAATTTATAGCTCAATAAAGTGTAGATGGTAAAACCGTCATATCATGCATTCATGAATGACCTAATAATATATTATATTTTTATTTTCCAAAAATCATGTGGAAAAGAGAATTAATACTAATTAGGCTCTAGTTGTAATAGGAAGAAGGGTGATCCCACAATACTGGTTTACAATTTTTGGCCAAATTGGAAACTGAAATAATTTTTTCTAGCTAAATCTTCACTTTCGGGCACCTATAGTAGCTAAACCGTGAGGAATTTGAAGATGATGCAAACTCATGATTTGTGACATTTTGTCTATAGATTCTAAATATATTTTTTTCAATTTTTTTTGAATTAGCTTGCACTTTTTTTCATCTCCTTTGAAAACTAGTTTTTTTTTAGTAAACAACATTTTTAAGGAGTGATGCTCACCGTATAATGCATAACTTTTTTTCCATGAAGGATAAAATTCTATTTTTTTTGAATTTAGATTTGTAACTACGATATCTAGTGCTTCTAAATGGTTTCATAGTGTTTTATTTAATATTTTTTCCTTAATCAAGTTTCAAAGTCAAACCAATTACAATTTAGAGATAAGCAGACTGTATAATGCTTAACTTTTTTGTATGTATCGAAATTCATTTTTTTTGTTAGATCAAGGACTTCAATATCTGGTGCACTCATATTTTTCAAAATTTGTTTTTGATAATCTGCTATTTTTGCACATGTGCAAAAAAAAAAGATTGATTTTTGGTGAAAAACTTGTGTATAAAACTAAAAAAAAAAATACATAATAAAATCAAAACATATTAAAATTATATTTGTTGGATAGCTCATTTCGAGGACTATCATCATCCAATTGGGTCTATGAAGTCTCCTCCATTTTCATCCTCAAATATGTAAGAATAGAATCTGTAGCAAATTGAATATAGTTTCTAAACTACTAGGTTTATTTTTATTTTTTTAAATTATTTAGTGAAAAATTGAAATTTCAATGTAGTAGTACTTAAATTTCAAGGAAAAAATAAGTAGGTGTTTGTCTGACCACCCTAACCACAATAAAATGATAATATTTTTTATAAGATTTTAAATATAAGTAGAGGACTCATGTCATGATGTGATGCATATTTTTTTTAATTTTTTCAAAGTAAATAATTAATTATGAACAAATTTAAAAAAATATAAAAACTCGTATGTCTGACCACCTTAACTTGGTCAAAACTTCATGAAATTCATTTTTTTTAATCCTATAGTATGCAAAGCATAAAAAGTGACACATGTTTGGATTTAAAAAATGTGATATCGTTTGAAAGCTATATATGTTTTTCAATCAACCTATCAATTAGGACTTTAGTCATAATTCAAATAGAAAATAAATAATAATTATTTATTAAATTCAAAGTAAAACATAATTTATATTGGTGGAATGCTGAGAATATCCTTTAAAAACCCTTTTCGTTTCATCAATTTTGGGTAAAAAAAAGTCGTCAGCCACATACCCTACACATACCCATCATATCACCACTTTTTGGCCCATCATGATCCTGCACATACCTGTAAGGGGAGTACCCTCCATCATCATGTTTCATATTTTCATTTATCATCAAGGTTTAATTACCAAACTTGGGTTTTGATTGAGGAAAACCCCTATCCACCACCAAAATGCCAAATTTGTTTTGCAGATTTTTAGTAGATCTGGATTTGAAAGCAAAAATTTCAAGTTACAGGAAGGAATTTTAGATTTGGAACTTCAATTTTAGATTTAGAGTTTTCTAGAAGAGCCTACCAAGACCCATTTTCCATAGGGTGAATGAGTCCTTGTTAGGGATACAAGGGTAGCAATTTTTCACAGTTCGTAAGCTTCAAGCTCATATTCAAAGTCTCTCAGAAAAGCATACTAGGACCCATTCACCATAGGGAAAATGAGTCCCTGTTAGGGTTGCAAAAACAAGTTTTGATAGGTGCAGAACATTTATTATCCCTAATTTTTCTAGAAAGTTTATTGTTTCCAAGTTTTGTTTTATGTTAAATCTATGAATGCACTTTATAGATCTAAATTTGGAGTTATTTTTCTATTTCAAATATTCTCCCCAAGGTGCTATTTGACATAGCCCCTGTCCTAACAAAAAGGGAAATTAGTAGATTCACATCTTGGGTTGACTCACCTAAGGGTTGTTAGTTAATGTTTGATGTGGATCTCATTTCCCAATGAATTAAGGGAAGATAAGACCTCTTTTTCTCTCTTTGGATCCCCCTTTCCATTTTGGGACATCCCCTATACCCTATTTTCTTTATTTCATTTTGCTGAACCTAACCTTGTACAACAAAATTTTGAAAATTAGAGTCCCTTTGACCCTAGATCTTAATTTTTCAATAGATTAATTTTTCAATAGATTGCATTAGATTTTCATTATATTTTCATTACATTTAGGGTTCTTTAATTTTGCATTAGTGAACATTGCATTTAAGGTTTAAATTTGCATGTTTACATTACTTAAAATCACTAAAAAATTAAAAAAATTACATTAGATCCAGGAGTTTATTTTGCATAATGTTAGCATTGAAATTTTCATTCAATCATTTAGATTCATATTGCACATTATAATTAGTCACATTTCTCATCATTCAAACTTAGTCAAACTTGCATTTAGAAGCATCAAATTTGAAAAATCTGTTGCTAAATTGTTTGCTATAGATCTAAAACAACAAACACATAGGATCAACTCAAAAATACAAAATTCAAATTTAAAAACCCCTAATCTAGGACCCATTCGCCCTAGGGTGAATGAGTCCCTATACAAACATTTTTAGCAAAAATTATGAGTGATTTTTAGTCTTTGATTTGCATTTATGTTTTTGTTATTAGATCTGAGAATTAGTTTCCTGAAACAATTTTTTTTGCATTGGAATTGTTGTTCATTTAGTTAGATTTTGTATCATTGATAAAAACATTTCTTGCATATTTTCAATTAAAAGTAGCATTAGAGTTTTGCATTTTTTTTTCATTTCCAACATTATTGCATCATTATATATGATAGCTTACATTTTGCAATCATTATAAAATGAAAAAAAACCAAAAACATCAAAAGAAACAAACAAAACCCTTGGAGAAAGCATAGTTATTTGATTATGCCAAATCTCTTTTTCAATGTTAACTTATCCCTCAAGCCCTTTAGTAGTGATGACTTTGACATGTTAGATGAATCCCTTGAGGATTTCATCTCACAAGGTTCATCCACTAAGGCTTGTTATGACAAACTAAAACATAGAGACGTTAACACAATCACACATCAACTTATCATTTACCCTCCTTCACAATAACCTCAAGTTCAAAAAAAACCCATACTCATCATAGAACCACCTAGAAAAAAGCCTTCATTTGACAATAACAATGCTTCACAACAAATGAATTACAATATTGTTGCTCACACATAAAATACAGGGAACAATAGGCAACAACAAACCACTCCTATCTCATTACCTTTACCTCAACCTATCTTGCCTAGTGATCCTTTTTACCTTCAAATAGTGGAAAGAAGTACATGATCTTATTGAACAACTTAAGAATACACCTGCTAAGATATCCTTATGGGATCTTATTCAAGCCTCACCAAATTACCATAGTATCCTTCAAACAACCTTGCAACAAGTTATGGTTCCACCTAATACAAATTCAAACAATGTGGCAACACTAGTTCAAGGGATGAATGAGATTAATTTAGATATTGTTTTGCACCAAAGAGAGTTACCGTCCTTGGAAGTTTAAAACTGACATGAAGTATTTATGAGAATAGCTCACATTAATCGAATTGGGATAAAGAGAACCCTTGTTGACAATGGTTTGACCCTTAATGTGTGTAGTGTGATCCTTTTGGAGAAGATTGATATGGATAAGAGTGACATTGTCCCTAATTCTTTGTCTATCCATGGATTCGATAACATAAGAAAACAACCACTTGGAGTCATCACATTACCTAGATGAAAGTTGGGAAGGTAACCATACAAACTCTGGTCCATGTTATGCCTCATGATATTTCTTACAATCTCCTCTTGGGGAGACCATGGATTCATGAAATGCATGGGGTGCCTTCTACCCTTCACTATGTAATGAAGTACATCTATAACAAAAAAATTTACACAATCAAGGTCAACCCTAAACCTGAAAGTTGTTTGCATGCTGAGAAAGAAAAATAAAGTCCTGTGAAAACATTGATACCAATTGCAAAAGTGGAAATCACAAAGGAAGAAGAAAAAAGAAGAACATTGAGAAAGTCACTCAATTATTAGAAGATGATTGGGTTTCCTTAGATTTCACACCAAAAAATTAAGGAGAATACAAAATTATAACAAAAGAAACTAAAAAAAAAAACAACCAATTATGGTAATGTCAACACAAAATTCAAAAGAAAACTCACAAGCATCTACTTCATCTACTCTAGAAGAAGACACAAGTTATACTAATAACTTTGATGAGATAGACTACCAACAACCACTGAACCCGAAATAAATGGAGAAACTTTATGGATGAGGTTATAAGCTTGTGAAACAACTTGGTTACAATGGTAAAGGATGTGGAAGAAAAGAACAAGGCATCTATGTTCCTATAGAGTCTAACACACAAGAAACAAAAAGTGATCTTGGATATTGTCCTTTTAAGATATCGAAAGCAACATAAAGACCATAACTTAACATCAACACTGTCATGTGTAACTCCCCTAAGACAACTCTTACTTTGAAGCATCCTGAATTGATTGATACAACATGTGAAGAATCATTGGAATACTTTGAGAATGATGAATTTTTGAAAGAACTATTAGGATTTTATGACAAGTCATTTACTCCCCCTAAGAAAAAATGAGTCACTTGTGCTATGGTTAGTGCTAAACAAGTGTATAAAGAGAAGGAAAGTAATGAGATTAACAATGACAAAGACGAATATAATCTCAAAATTTTGAGACAAAATGCACTTCCTTTGGGAGACACAATCAACATAGGTCAATGGATACAACTAATGAAGAAATAGGGATTCAAATAGGAAAGTTCCTTGATGAAGATGAACAAGAAGATCATGCAACATTACTACATGAATTTTATGAACTTTTTGCTTGGACTTATTTGAACATGTTGGGTATTGATGCTAAGATAGTGACACACAACATAGTTCTTGAAGAAGATGATAAACCGGTAAGATAGAAGATACAAAATATGAATCCTAAGATAGCTTTATTGGTTAAGGATGAGATTGAGAAACTTCTTGAAGCTAGTTTTATACGGCCTATAGATTATTCTCCTTAGATCTCGAACATTGTTGCAGTCGTAAAACATGATAATCATATTAGGATGTGTATGAACTTTCGTGATTTGAACAAAGCATCTTTAAAAGATGTTTTTCCCCTTCCTAATATTGACATGATAGTAGATGGTTTCATGCCCATTTAGCTTATCTTTCTTCACATTCCTTAGTAATAATTTACCATCAATCCTAAAATATTTTTATATCACACTACATTTAATTCATTATGTTTATATCCCTTGTGTGTTGAATAATGACAATGTAGCCCTAGTTTATAGCAACACATATAGGGTGAAGCTTTGTGTGATTAAGTTATGCTTCTTATTTAGCTATTCTTGATGTTGTTGAGTCTTGTGAAGATTTTATTTCATAGTGTCAGGATAGATTAGGTATTTCTATTCCTTTTCATGTATCATATTTTGATCCTTACTCATACTCTTCACTTGATGTTCATATTGTTGATATTTATTACATTCAAATGAGACCTAGTGTTTTTATTTGAGGAAAACATGATTCCCCTCCACTCATTCCAAAAAAATTAGTGCATAGGGTTCATACTTCATAGAGCAATCATGATGTTAAGTACAATTATCAATGAATGTATACCCACCAATCTTAATCTCCCTCTCAAACCAAATATTTCAACCAAGGAACATATGGAATATAATATTACTTATCAAATTAAAAAATAGCTAAGATGTGTCTTTAGGATTTATCATGTATATCACCTGTATATAAGGATAAAATTTAAAAATAATAAGATAATATCCAAGTGCATTTTAATATTCCACCAAAATTAGTTGCTTCTATGATAGAATCTATATCAGATAAACACAAGCATGGTATTTTATTTGATATAATAAATCTCCCTTCTTTGAGTTATCTATTAATGAGCATTTAACTTTACATATCATGGTAAAATACCAAGATATAAAGATAAAGTATAACTTGGTTGATAATGGATCTAGCTTAAACATATGTGGTGAGGATTTCTTGAAAAGCATAAATATAGATATGTCATAGTTGTAAAAGTTGAATATTAATATCAAGGGATTTAATTAAATTCTAGATAGTATAAATGGGTATTACTATTCTTCCTATTACAACTAGACCCTAATTAGTATTAATTCTCTTTTCCACATGATTTTTGGAAAATAAAAATATAATATATTATTGGGTCATTCATGAATGTATGATATGAGGGTTATACCATCTACACTTTATTGAGCTATAAATTTGTGGTATAACAATGCTCAATTATGTCTTTTTATGTACTACTTTTTCTCATCACATTGAATCCATTATATCAGCATGCATACAATTCATTTTAGGGGTAAATGTTATATCACTAATAATTTCTTGATTATAGTTATATTGATCCATCCATGTATCATGGATTGATCATTTAAGAGCATTGTTAAAGTGGTTTATTCAAAGATTCAATACTAATTCCTTTTTTGGTTATAGTGATTCATTCTGCAATCCTATACAACCTTCGTTGTTGGTTATATTCATCCATTTTGTGCTCATACACCATTATCTCTCTCAACATATCTATTTTTTGTTATAATTATATGGTCAACAATCATACATGTCCTTTTTTATGGACTTTAGTTTTTGACCTTGTTAAGTAGTCATTGTTTGTGCTTGTTTCAATATTTTTAGCAAATGTTATTGATAGATTTTTATGCACATACAAGTCTAAATTTAATATCATTTCATAAAATGCAAGTGGGGAATCATCATTAGAGATTCACTTAATAAACCAACAACATAAAATGTGCATTCATAAGGCACCAAAAAAACACCATTAATTTCCTTTCCACCCTTTAAATTTATGTTTTTGATACTCCTTTACATAAACTAGTGACTAGTGTAATTAAAATACCTCCCTATTTTAACTAAATAGGGGTGAGGAGCCCATAGTGGAGCACCGTACCTCTGGGTTTCTAAATTTCATACCATATTATTTCAAATCAGTCCCAATTTTGTACAATAGTTTATTTGGCAGCTCACCTGCTTGAAAAAATTAATTTTAGGGTCACATCATCAAATATGATGCCACATTAGCATGCTTTTTGTTGAGGTATCCAAAAAAATTTAAAAACCACATCAGGCCCAATAGTGGGGCACTAAGTCATGTGAATATATGTTTCACTGATGTGGCATCACATGATTTGTCAGATTGTGTACTTTATGCATAAAAAGTTTCTTGCAATTGGATATTAATGTGCTCTATTGTGGGGCCCACTAAGGACTACTTCTATCCCCACTATTGGTCTTTGCTCCACTATGGGCCCCTCTCCCCTACATGTGTAACTTTTCCTTGTTATATTTTTGTAACCCTTTGTTATTTCTACCATATCAATCAAGGGCATTACCCACACCTATATTTTACTCAAAACTAGTTTTTAAGGTCATCCCATACATTAAAGCCTCAAGAGAAAAGCTAGATAAATTGTGAAAAATGTGTCATCCTCTAGAAAGATTAAATTTAAAGATAGCTTATACATCTCATCCTATAAATCATTGTCATGCCAACTCTAGCAATGAATCCTCATAGTAAAATATGTCTCAACTATACTATACATATTAATTTAAATTATAATAGAAGGTTTTTTGATATACATGGTGATTCTTTTGGATAACATTGTGGAATTACTAAGAGGTGTCCATTGTTTCCTTTGTTAATGACATTAGCTTTAAGACACTTGGGTACAATTATACAAAACTTAAACAACCTTGGTTTGAACATCATTTTCAAGTTATTAATGGTATTATAGCTGGGATTAAGTAGGAAACCCTTGGATACTAAGTCTTTGATGTAGTGTTAAGACTATGTGGTGTAAAAAAGATAGTTTCATGACCTTGACAAGACTAGTATAGTGAATAGAATTTCCTTTGATTGGCATATGTAAAGTGACTTGTAGAGGATTTGGAACTCTAATATAAAATACTTATTCCCTTTCTACGCATGCTTCGCAATCCCTAATACCTAACCATATAACATTTATTAAATCATCTCCAAGTTTATTTTTGAAGCACTTTATTGGTTCATATTTTTTAGTTTAAGAACCCCCAATTTGTATATATGTAATTTTTCAAGTATTACTTTAGAGGTGAATCCCCTAGTGTAATAATCCATATCTATATCCTTTGTATATTTTTTCATTTGTATTCATGTATTGGATACTTGTTTACTTTGGCATGGATGGTTCATGATAATTCACAAGTCAAAGTAGGCATTAAATGTAAAGCTAAAAATATATATATTCATAATTTATCCCACTAATTTTATTGATTATCTTGAATCACTTCATTTCTTTAGAATTTAGAATTTAGAATTAAATATTATTTATTATTTATTGATTAATCTAATCCCTATATATTTTATGCATGGGCTTTTTATTCATATGCAATAATATTAATAAAACTTAGGAAATGTAGAGTTGAAAATTGCATCACTAATATATTTTCAATTGTTTTGGGATCATTATGACCCTTTTCCCTTAATGCAATAGTCTAACGTGTAAATGACATATATTTATGTACAAAAGTTGGACTTTCATCCCACTCTTAAGGTAAACATAGGTTCTCATTCCCCATGAATCTAGACGTGACCCCTAATTCTCTTCTTCCTAGTCTTGAGCAAAGACAATATGAGTAACCATGAACCTAATTTAAGAAGTTACTAGTACATCCTTGATATCAATTTGCCAAAATTAATTTTAATATGGGTCCAAGCCTTCTTGACTTCAAGTAGCCATTACCCATTCACTTGAGTCAAAAATATTCAAATTTGAATGCTCCCTAGTATTGTATAGGAAAAGGAAAAGACCTAAGTCATTTAGTCACAGGGAAATTGCATGAGATCATATCACATTATGATTGACAAGTGCTTGCAATTAGACATCTAAATAATTGCATCAATAAATTCATTTATAAGGACAAACACCTCAAGTTTGAAGATATAGTTTCAAATTCAAGGTTCACATTAGATTAAACCTAGACATCTAACAATTCATTTACCTATCTGTTAAAACATTTTAGTGTAGATATTTAAAATGAATCGCAATGCACATATTACAATATTCCTTGTCACACACAAATCTTCACACCTTGTCCTTATTTGTCAATTTTTAAATTTATTTCAATATATTTGACTTGACTCATTTATTATTAGTTAATAATTTAATCTTCAAATATTTATATATGGATTTTTTATTCATTTGCAATAATATTCATAAAACTTAATTAAATGTGCATAGCAAAACTGTTTAGAAAGAATATAATATTCTCTAAAGGTGTACATAAAGGAAGAAATTTTTTTTTTTGGAACAACTTTAGAAATTCATATTAATCAATAAATAATTATTGGCATGCTGAATGCATCAAGTTGACTGTAGACAGAGCATCAGAATCAATAGTGTGAATCACATTTGCCCGTCTTCAACAATATGAAAATGCCAGGAAGGGGCTCTCTCGAATCCATTTCTGCCAAGCTCGTAGTCTTGAAATGTTTGGATAATTTGGTCTCTGGAATTCATCACGAAGGGCCCATGCTAGACCACCGACTCATTTAACGGCTTCCCTCCAATTAGTACGAATCTGCAGGGCTTGTTATTCACATTGTTATTCCACACACTCAACCCATCACCACTGCTCAATAAGAGTGTATGATGAGCACTCACTGCAGGTGAGTTGGGAGCACCAAAGCTCTCCTCGCCTTCCAACACATACACAAATGAATTCCATGTCTCTGGAATTGGTTGGTGAAGCACAGCTTCTGCGTCCAACCTAAAATCCAAATACATTGTGGGAGTCCTGGTATACGCTGCAGATTTGATGCCCAAAGCTTCTCTGGCTATAACACTCACCTTTACTCCATCTTTCTCGACTTTGGGTATGTCTCTCCCTTGAACTTCTTGATATTTAGGCTCAATCCTAATTACCAAATCGACATAACAGTTATAAACATGAAAATTGTTTTTTTTTTTCAAATTGATCCTTGATAATCTAGGACATTTGAATTGAAAAGGCACTCACATCTTGTCTTTGGAAGAAAGATTTACCCACAACTGCAGACCATGTTGCACTCCTGCTCCAGCCGGCATTTCAGAGTGGACTATACCCCGACCTGCAGTCATCCACTACGCAGTGTAATGCAATAAAAACCCTCAGTACATTTTGTGTATGCCGCGCAGCCCAAACAGAGAATGGAGATCGCTAAGGCAAACTGAAAAGTAGAGATAAACTGTTCAAATTTGAATCCCGTTGAAACAGGGGGAAATATAGGCGGGTTTGAAATTCAATTTAGGTGCGTTGGAAATTAAGAACAGCAGGTGGCTTTTGGAGTTTGTTGCAGAGTAAGTTTGCTAGCTACCAACAACTTGGAATTCGCTGCTGAGTTACAATACCTTCCTGACAAAACCCGTAAGACTATGCATGAGGCATCGGATGACCATAACATAGCCAGTGCGAAATAAACACATCTAACTCCAACGGAAAACGGAAAAGAAAGTAAAACTTTGACCGGTTGGAGCTTAGTGTGTGATACTTAAGCCCGGCCTGAATTTACATTATCAGACTTGATTCAGTCCTCATTGGATTTATTACATTTTAGGGTAAGTGGTGTAATTATTGCTGAGGTGTTGTGCTCAATATTAAAATGAAAATAAATATTCTGCTGTATAAATTGTTTTAAAATTGATTGTGACATTCAATTTAAAATTTAATGATGGAAATATATTATAGTAGATGTTAGAAATTGATTTTGTTAAATTGCTTTATTTTTTGAGTTTATCAAATGAAGATATGAGATTCTATAAGTCTATTACTGTAAACTATTAGATTATGAGGGTCACATTCTTCTCAATTAGACCTCTAGTTGGACCAAATTTTACAACAAATAAAAGATTGATGTAATACTTTAATAATATTGTTAAATTCATTTTATCCCCTTTGCAATTCAAATTCTAGATGTGTTTAATATACTTGCACTTGCACCTAAAGAAGGTTCAAGGAATACGCCAATAGAAAATTATATGTATGTTAATATGTTAGAGAGTAGTGTTTGAAGGTATGAGATTCTATAAGTCTTACTGTAAACAATTAGATTATGAGGGTCACATTCTTCTCATTTAGATCTCTAGTTGGACCAAATTTTACAACAAATAAAAGATTGATGTAAAACTTTAATAATATTGTTAAATTCATTTTATCCCCTTTGCAATTCAAATTCTAGATGTGTTTAATATATTAACACTTGCACCTAAAGAAGGTTCAAGGATTACGAAGATAGAAAATTATATGTATGTTAATATGTTAGAGAGTAGTGTTTGTGTATGCATGCCTATGGATGCAATATTAGATTTTTTCCACTTAAACAAATATAGATTTTTTCCTTAAAGACTTTAGGTATTATTTGATTTTGAAATATTTACATGCAAATTTAAAACATAAACCAATGCAAATGGAAAGAGCTTCTTGTCATCAAATTGGGAAAAAACTCTCAAATAGAAACAAAATGTTCTATCTCACTTTTAAATAATAAGTGAGATTTTGGAGGCTTTGATATTTTGGAGACTTTTACCATTAAAGGAGAGCTGATTTACCATTTAACGATAGCTAAAACTTGTTTTCCCATGACTCAACAATTGTTTACAAAGTTGATACTTGTTTTAGGCTCAAATCTCAGCCTATTACTTAATTATTTTGTATAAAAATTCATTCTTTGTTGTTTCTACAAAAATGGGTGTTATGATAAGCATTTCCCACTTTTTTTAATTTAATTTAATTTTTTATTTTCTAATATGCTCTCAATAAATTAGATTCGTTAAATGGTATTAATGTGGATTGAATGTTTTACAATGGTTGGAGTAGAGAGAATCCTTTGGCTTCATCAAATTCAAGCTTCATTGCAAAATAATCTATTCGTTTTATGTTTGATTCAAGCTATTATTTTTGGGGTTCTAGATGGCGAGGCAATAGAACTACAACTATACTTGTTACAAGGGTGAGGCTTGAAGATTGCTCAGCTAGACCCACATAAAAAAAACTAAAAAAAATAAAATATTATTCTAAAATTACAATAAAGAAGCTTATTGTTCCATAAACAATAAATTATTATTCTAAAATTACAATAAAGAAGATTATTGTTCCATAAACAATTATGGCTGAACATGAAGTTCAAAAAGAGGAAAAAATACCAATACATCCAAAATGGCCTAAAATCTTAGGATCATTTGGCTACATAACATTCAACATATTTTTTAAAAACTATTGTCCATTTCTCACAATCACACAGCTCAATAAATTGCAATAGGAACACAAGAAAAATAATATTTTAACATATAAAAGCAATGGTTCCAACAAATCGCAACAACTAGATAATTTTTTCTTTGCTTGCAACAATGAAACAAACCTTTGACCATTCCTTTTTACACTAGTCTCAGTTCTGCTCATCCTCCTATAGCCACTAATATTGCTGTAGTAAACCAATTCTTCTATAGCCACTAATATTGCTATAGTAAACCAATTCTACATAAAATAACATGTAGTTTTGCAATTTTGTCAGGCTTATAAATGATTTTTTTCAATATTGAATCTTGTTTATATCATTGACATATGAGACCATTTACAGAGTTGGAATCTTCTTAAATAAGATTATATTTAGAATGTTCTTATTAGACAGAGTGTCTCTAGACAAGGCATTGCTCTTTATGTGTTTTCAAATTCTATATTTTAAAAAGAGATTATTTTTGAATTGGCCTAAAAAATACAAAATAATTTAGATTGCCCAATGAATGAATTATAGGGAATTTTGGGTATGGTTGGATTGTCACTGACAAAGAAGACTAAAAATCACAATCCTTACGGGGGTTACGCAGTCCTAAAGCCATCCAAGTGATAAGTAACTAAGAATTTTCAATTGACTAATAGAATGAATAAAAAATAGGATGGTTGAATCCATTTACATCTGTAACTAAATTGGATCTGTTTGGTGCAAAATGACCTTGTTATTAGGCTTGCTTGGATCTAGAAAGACTACATTACTGTTAGCTTTAGTTGGAAGATTAGAGGAGGACTTAAAGGTCAAACAATTGTCCCAATCATATTCATCGGCACTAAATTTAGATAATCTTTATTTTGCTCCTAAGTTATAACTACAGGTAAATGGTTGTATAACTTATAATGGCCATTCAATGGAGGAGTTTTTCACTTAGAAGAAAACTTATATAAGTTAGAATGACTGACATTTAGCACTGATGACTGTCTGAGAGACATTGGATTTCTCTGCAATGTGTCAAGGTGTTTGATATCTTTGCCTGCTATTCACCCAATAATTGACATTACACTTATAGAATTTATAGTTGAATTAGAGCACATAGGTGTCCAGGGTATTGTCGACTATGACCTTTACCACCACTTCAGTTTCAATGACATGTATAGTTTAGATGGAAAAGTGTTGTGTAATCTGACTTTATATATGCTTTGTTTGTTAACATTTTGACAACTATTTTGCTAATAGTTTAGTATATGTCTTTTAGAATAGGTCCTTCTCATACATTTATCTACATGAATGTGTAGTTGCAACATTTGGTATCATGTTACATTCAAACAAACTTGTCTTTTTTTCTTTTTTTATGCAAGATATTTGTGGTTGCAGATCGCTAAGACGATAAGGAAAAATGGTCTAGAAGTCCAAACAGGTTTTTGCATCCAACTCCATTGCCCCAAAGCTACCATTACCATATTTACTAGTATATATATCTTAAAAATTAATCTATATAATATACGCCGAGATATATCATTTTGAAGACTTGTTTTATTTTTATTTTTTAAAAATGAAATACTATTAGGGATTAAGGTTACCTATTTAATTTTGTAGTTAGGGTTAGAGTTAGGTTCAATATTATATTATTATCAATATTTTATTATTAATAACTCTCTTTTTTTTTATTTGGATAATGTTTTAGATAAGGATAAAAGTGTGATGGTGGATTTTTTAAAATAAATATTTCTAATATGTCTCGTGCTTTTTTATTTTTTTAAATAAATATATTATTGTGATATAAGAGGGATTCACTACACACGGGTCTCTAATTTCTCGAGAGATCACTAGGGAACGAACTGCCCTTATACACCTCAGAATAATAGATTAAAAAAATAGGGGAGAACTAAGATTCAGTTATGCTTCAGAAAAAACTATTAGAGATCCTGAGAGAGAAAAACCAAAAGATTCTTGTCTCAGAAGTGGGAGCTCTTAGCCAGAAGATGTCAGCGCAGTTCTAGGATGCCAGCGTGACACACTGTCATCTGAAAGATGCACTAACGACTTGAGCAACAAAGAACTTAGGAACTCAATCGACAGAAGAAAATTCTACTTTCAGGGGTGATCTGTACGAGACTATCTAACTAGCCAAGAAATTGAAAACTGAGATAGACACAAAGATACTTGGGGAAAGCTTACCTTTTTCTGGACGTTTGACTCTTCACTCCAAGCTTCTTTTCATGACCTACACACAAAAGAACAAGAAGAAAGTTGTTGGGTGGCTATATAGGGGCCTGCCTCAGTCAAACCCCACTTTGGTATTCCCACCTCCACGAACAACCAAGTTCAAAAGGAATGCTAAAGAAGTAAACAAAGTATGTGGTGAAAGCAAAACCTACTTAGGAGTAGAACCTGCACCACGATAAGCATGTGGTGAAAGCAATACCTGCTCAGGAGTAGAACCCACACCATGAAATAGTAAACGAACAAGTATGAAAGGAAAGTGAAAGGGAGAGAGAGTATTACCCACGGGCCTAGGCCCTCTCCAGAGCACACAGACACACCACTGAGTGCATGATTGATAGTTTTTGCTACTGTTGGGAGGATCTCAATCCAACATGGCTTCACCTGTGAGTGCACTGCTATCAAAGATGAAGAGATCTCAAAGTTGGAGCAAGTGGAGAGAGACCTAGTGTGATGTCTTCCAACCTCCAAAATGAGAGGTAAAAAGAGATTTTAATGCTTGCAAGGGTGGCAAAGAGCTGCTACTTTTGGAATGTAACCGCTAAGACATGTGTCTCAAGGGTTAACCTTCTATATTCCGTGTTTTGAACTTGGGAAATTGATAGGACGTTAGCGCGCCACGCAGACATCTGCGTGCCGTACATTCATTCAAAGCCTATATTCTTAGAAAATGTGTCACTAGGCTTTTGTTGCTCAGCCACTTGTCCACATGGAGTTAGAATCATGAAATTCTGACCCATGGGATCTTGTCATTAATATTTCAAGGTGTCATAAATGTTAGGAAAATATGCCAAAATATGGAATTGCCCCTAGGTGCAATTCTGTGATATTATATTTTTCCCCCACTTTAGTGGGCTTGATTTTGAAAAATCAGCCTCACTAAAGTAGAAAAGAAAAATTTCATCCAAAATTTTGAATTTCATCAAAGGGCCTTTCTTCTGGCTACATTTCCATTTTGTTATCCTCCATTGTCTGCCTACTCACATCCTCTGTGGCTTTCATAACCTCATCCTCAATTTCTTTTGTAATATGTTTTTCCCCTTTGTTCGCATTGTCCTCTGAATCCTAAACCACCACTTGATCAACACTCTCCTACTCTTCATCATCTGTTGGTATGTGGCAACTAAAATTCTTTTCCCCTTTTTTGCATATCAAGGGGTCGATAGTTAATTTTTTGTTAACCGACAAATGAAAAATAACTTTGTAAAACCCTAGTTCTAGAAGCTTCCAAAAAGCTTGTTATAAGTGGCTAGGATGTATGTTGCAAGATTGTATTCACAAGATTGTAATATGTTTTGCACTGGATAATAAAATCATTGGGTGGTTGAGTTTTAGTGGATGTAGCCCATATTGGGTGAACCACGTTAAAATTCTGTGTTGATCTCTTTTGTGTTATTCTTCATTGTTATATTTATAGGTTATTTAATTTGCATATAATTGTTAATGTTTATTGCTTTGATCTGCCTGAACCCTAACAATCATCTTCACTCCTAATGGAGTCCTCTAAAAGTTCCTCCCCCAAAACCATTCAAATTTCCTTCTTGCTGATATTTAAGGGAGTTGAAGCCTCAACAAAGGGTTGTCTATTGGTTCTTCATAGCTTTTCTTATTTCCCTTGGTAGATTGTCTAGCTAGCCTGGCTGACCTCCCACCACCTTTCCCACTGCTAGAGTCCTCCCCTTTTCCTTTTTCTTCCTCATCCTTTATTTCAATGGTTACCTTCTTAGCCATTTTAGGCTAAAAAAAATCATGACCTTTCCTTTCGCACCTAAGGGATTACCAAGAGGGTTGATTATACACTCCTTACCTTTCGCGGTAGAGACAATTAGGTCCCCTTTAGTTAGGAGGCCTTTAACTGAAGATTTTTTCAGAACAAAGGGGGCTCCTGGGGGGTTTTTCAAAGGAGGCTTAGCTGAGGAGGTACCCTCACTAAGGGTGTTGCCAGAATGAGGAAGAGGGTAGGGGTTCGGCTGGTTAAATTGAGCAGCATTCATGTTGGGGTTAAACTCCAAAGAGGGGTTAGGAAGGGGCGTGATAACAAAAACATAGTTATAGAGGCACTAAATGAGCCCCTAGTGAAGGGGTGGTGCAGTGCCTCTAACCTTACATTGCTTGAAAAAAGATAACAAAGGAAAAAAAAATAAAAAATTCTCATTTCTCCTAATATGACAGAAAAAAAAAAGTGATAGCCATGAATAATAGTAATTTAAATGTTTTTTATTAAAATAAATTGAATTTTTGACAAGACCCAAACCCTGTGTTGCAGAACCTAAATGTTTCATACCCTTTCTTTAGGGTTTTCAGATCAAATCATCAACAGTTATTGAAGGTTACAGGTTTTGAGGGAGGGAGAATTCGCATAGGAACACATATAAACTTGGAGGACAGATGGAACAATGCAAATTTCTATTTGTAACGACTCCTGTCAAATTTCTATTGCTCTTTCTTTTGTCAAGTTGCTAATACGAGCCATTTTATAAAACACATATATTTGTCGAGATTCCAACACTCCTCGAGATCAAAAGCGATATCAAATGCAACAGAAATAATTTGATTGGTCGGCCAGGTTTCACATCGGGGCTCAAATCTCAACAAATTGACTATAAAACATATCTGGTTATATAAAACAAATTGATTCTTCTGATGAAGGTTATCTTTAAAAACAGTAAGGAAAACAATATGAAATCATAGTGCAGCTTGCACGAAATATGAAAACTTGATCATCTGCCTTGCCAGCATATACTTGTTTCTTAAAATGGCAACCGGGAAGGCAAATAAATCCTTCCTCGAGCAAAAACAATCTCGCCTGCAGAGCACCGCACGGTGACTTGTTTCTCTGATTCATCTGAAATCATATCTCAATCGTATCTATCGATTAATATAATTTAAGATGAATCACTTAAGTATTTTTTAATCAAAATGACAACTACACAGAACAAATAATTCTCAACATATTCTTCGGGCTAATTACATTTTAACAGTAAAGCCCTGGTAATCTTGAAACGTGTCTTTCAGATTTTAGCAGATGAGCGTTGAATTAATTCAGATTTTAGTTTATGAGATTGATTATGGATGGATGTCCATTGAATGTGCAGGCGGCGTCCTTGAATGCGATCCGAGGCATGTTTGTGGACGGAAGAGGAAGCATTCTTGTCTCCACTCGCCTTCCTCCACGCCAGATGGAACCCCTAACAGCACTCCTCTTTCTCCCAACACACTGAATTCGCATTGTCACGGATTTATTACATTTTAGGGTAAATGGTGTAATTATTGCTGAGGTGTTGTGTTCAATACTAAAATAAAAATAAATATTCTGCTGTATAAATTGTTTTAAAATTGATTGTGACATTTAATTTAAAATTTAATGATGGAAATATATTATAGTAGATTTTAGAAATTGATTTTATTAAATTGTTTTATTTTTTGAATTTATCAAATGAAGATATGAGATTCTATGAGTCTATTATTCTAAATTATTAGATTATGAGGGTCACAATCTTCTCAATTAGACTTCTAGTCGAACCAAATTTTACAACAAATAAAAGATTGATGTAATACTTTAATAACATTGTTAAATTCATTTTATCCCCTTTGCAATTCAAATTCTAGATGTGTTTAATATACTAGCACTTGCACCTAAAGAAGGTTCAAGGATTACGCTGATAGAAATATGTATGTTAATATGTTAGAGAGTAGTGTTTGTGTATGCATGCCTATGGATGCAATATTGGATTTTTTCCACTTAAACAAATATAGATTTTTTCCTTAAGACTTTAGGTATTATTTGATTTTGAAATATTTGCATGCAAATTTAAAACATAAAGCAATGTAGATGGAAAGAGCTTGTTGCCATCAAATTGGAAAAAAAGCACTGCAAATGGAAACAAAATGTTCTATCTCACTTTCAAATGATAAGTGATATTTTGGAGGCTTTGATATTTTGGAGACTTTTACCATTAAAGGAGAGTTGATTTACCATTTAACAATAGCTAAAACTTATTTTCCCATGACTCAATAGTTGTTTACAAGGGTGAAACTTTTTTTAGGCTCAAATCTCACACTATATGTAGCCTATTAGTTAATCATTTCGTATAAAAATTCATTCTTGTTTCTACAAAAATGGGTATTATGATAAGCATTTCCCCCCTTTTAAAAATTTAATTAAGTTTTTATTTTATAATATGCTCTTAATAAATTAGATTCATTAAATGGTATTAATGTGGATTGAATGTTTTACAGTGGTTGGAGTAGAGAGAATCCTTTGGCTTCATCAAATTCAAGCTTCATTGCAAAATAATCTATCAGTTTTATGTTTGATTCTAGCTATTATTTCCGGGGTTCTAGATGATGAGGCAATAGAACTACAACTATACTTGTTAAAAGGGCGAGACTTGAAGATTGCTCAGCTGAGACCCACATAAAAAAAATTAAAAAATAAATTATTATTCTAAAATTACAATAAAGAAGCTTATTGTTCCATAAACAATTATGGCTGAACATAAAGTTCAAAAAGAGGAAAAAGTACCAATACATCTAGAACGACCTAAAATCTTAGGATCCTCTGACTACATAACATTCAAAATATTTTTTAAAAACTATTGTCCCTTTCTCACAATCACAAAACTCAATAAATTACAATAGGGACATAAGAAAAATAATATTTTAACAAATAAAAGCAATGGTTCTAACAAATCACAACAACCAAATAATTTTTTCTTTTCTTGCAACAACGAAACAAACCTTTGACCATTCCTTTTTACACTAGGCTCAGTTATGCTCATCCTCCTATAGCCACTGATATTGCTGTAGTAAACCAATTGTGCATAAAATAACATGCAGTTCTGCAATTCTGTCAGTCTTATAAATGATTTTTTTCAATATTTAATCTTGTTTATATCATTGACATGTGGGACCATTTATAGAGTTTGAATCTTCTTAAATAAGATTATATTTAGAATGTTCTTATTAGACAGAGTGTCTCTAGACAAGGCATTGCTCTTATGTGTTTTCAAATTCTATATTTTAAAAAGAAATTACTTTTGAATTGGCCTAAGTTAGCCTAAAAATATAGAATAATTTAGATTGCCAAATGAATGAATTATAGGGCATTTTGGGTATGGTTGGATTGTCACTGGAAAAGAAGACTAAAACTCACAATCCTTATGGGTATTAGCGCAGTCCTAAAGCCATCCAGGTGATAAGTAACTAAGAATTTTCATTTGACTAATAGAATGAATCAAAAATAGGATAGTTGAATCCATTTACATTTGTTACTAAATAGGATCTATTTGGTTCAAAATGACCTTGTTATTAGGCCCGCTTGGATCTAGAAAGACTACATTACTATTAGCTTTAGCTGAAGATTAGAGGAGGACTTAAAAGGTCAAACATTTGTACCAATCATATTCATAGGCACTAAATTCAGATGATCTTTATTTTGCTCCTGAGTTATAACTACAAGTAAATGGTTGTATAACTTATAATGGCCATTCAATGGAGGAGTTTGTCGCTCAGAAGAAAACTTCTTATATAAGTCAGAATGACTGATATTTAGCACTGATGACTGTCTGAGAGACATTGGATTTCTCTACAATGTGTCAAGGTGTTTGATGTCTTTGCCTATTATTCACCCATTAACTGGCATTACACTTGTAGAATTTATAGTTGAATTAGAGCACACAGGTGTCCAAGGTACTATCAACTATGACCTTTACCATCGCTTCAGTTTCAATGACACGTATATGTTGGAATATCTAATTTAGAGCTATAACGGGAAAATACATTAAATGCCCCATCCGATGAAATAAAATTTGGGTAGTTTCCCCCTTCCCGTGTTTGACCACCTTGCTGGATAGGATCAAAATTTATTGTGGTGGTTGAATTTGAATTGGGCACCAGATTTTTGAAAGGCAACAAAAGACAAGAAAAATAGAATGTTGGATTCTATAGACAGAGAAGAAGGAGACAGATAAATTTTTTTGCAGTAGCAACAGAAAGGAAGAATGTTCAGCAAAACATAATAGAAAGTGGAAGTTCAGGAGAACTTGCAGCAGCAGAGAATATTGGCAGTGCTCTAGTGCTCCATAATTTTTCCAGCACGTAGCAGCAACACATAAAAAGAAGATGTGTCAGAACTTACACAGTTTTTGTATGAAGCATGTATAGAGCATTAGCTCTGAGTTTTTGAATGTAATCCTTTTTGATGAAACAAAAAATAGAATATATAAATATTTCAGTCTCCAAGTGTGTTTTGTCTCCTTTTAGCTATGCATGTTTTCATTCTTTGCCCACTATAGTTGGGTCTATTTTTCCCCACAGTTTGGTATCAGATCCCTAAGTTTTCTAGGCATTCAATTTTTAAAGCCCTAGCTTTGTTCCTAGGTGTGCAGTTACAAAACTTTAGTTTCTGAGTATTTGGGAAAGCCCTAGTTTTCTAGGCAGTGAAGAAAAGCCCTAGATTTTATTTGGGTACTTTGTAGTTCTTTCCCATTTAGCAAAATGGCTGGAGGAGACAATAGGAGTTGGCAGTAACCACCTATATTTGATGGGAAAAATTATGATGTCTAGGCAAAGAAAATGAAAACCATTCTAGTGGAAAATGATTTATGGGAATTAGTAGCAAATGGGTTCACAGATGTGACTGACCCAAATGCATTTATAGCATTGAGTAATGCTCAAAAGAACCAGTTGAAAGAAACTAGGAAGAATGATGCAAAAGCCCTCAGCTTGATTGAGACAGCCTTGATAGAGGCTATCTTTCCTTGAATAGCAGCGGATAGCTATGCAAAAGAAGCATGGGAAACACTTCAAACCACCTGCAAAGGGTCTAAGAAAGTCAGGTTAGTCAAACTCCAGTTGCAAAGGAGAGAATTTGAGACCATGCAGATGAAGGAAAATGAGTCTATTTTAAATTTTCATACAAGGGCTTCCACCTTGATTAACCAGTTGAGGATAAATGGAGAAACCATGGAAGAGCAGAAGATTGTGGAGAAGATTCTCAGAAGTTTACCCACAAAATTTGACCTGGTGGTTATTTCCATAGAAGAGGCAAAAGACCTCTCAACACTATTAGTTGATGAGTTAATGGGTTCACTTCAAACCCATGAGTAGCGCCTAAATAGGTCTACAAATTCTTCCTAGGAACAAGCCTTCAAAGCACAAGCAAATGTAAAAGGCAAGGGAAGCTCGGAAGAAATGGCAGAGGAAGAGGTCAAAGAGGTAGAGGTAGAAGCAACTCCAGAAGAGGAGGCTCAAACAGTCAGGAGGAGGCAAGCACCTCCCAATCAGACTTCCAAAACACAAAGAAAAATAATAGCTCAAATCAAAGATCTGATAAGAGCAATGTGCAGTGTTACTATTGTCACAAGTATGGTCACTATGCAAGTGAATGCAGGAAGAAAAAATCTGACCAAGGGAGTCAAAATGCAAACATAGAAAATGAGAACAAGGCTGAAAATGAAAAATAATCTCAAGTGTTCATTGAATGCAATCTTGCAGAACAAAACAACGCTGAAGTTTGGTACTTGGACATCAGTTGTAGCAACCACATGAGTGGTAACAAAAATTTATTTTCCTCCATTGACCATAACATTAAGTCTAAAATCAAAATGAGAAAAAATGAGAAAGTTCCAGTCATGGGTAAAGGCATAGTGTGCCTACAAACCAAGCATGGTGAAGAAAGACAACTTCATGATCTCTTTTATGCCCCAGGAATGAAACACAATCTCTTGAACATTGGATAGATGGTCCAAAACAGATATAGAGTGCTAATGGAGAAAGGGGAATGCATCATCTATGACAGAGATGGAAGAAAGAAAGTTATGGCAGCGGTTCAAATGACAAAGAACTGAATTTTTCCTCTCAAAATGCAAATCTCAACATAGTCAATAGGCTTGCAACAGCCAACCTTCAAGACAGTCATCCAAGACCCATCCAAGCTTTGGAATTTAAGGTATGGGAATCTAAGTTATTCTAGTTTAAATATTTTAGCTAAAAATTATATGGTTATGGGCCTACCAACAATTATAGAGCCCAATGGAAAGTGTGAAGCATGCATCCTAGGTAAACAACATAGGAAACCTTTTCAATCAGGCCATTCTAGGAGAGCGAGAGCACCATTAGAGTTGGTGCATTCAGATTTGTGTGGTCCCATGAAGACCCCAACCCTAAGAGGAAATGTTTATTTCATGACACTCATAGATGACTATAATAGAAAAATCTGGGTGTATTTTTTGAAGAACAAATTAGATGCATTTGAAAAGTTTAAAGAGTTTAAGGCCTTGGCTAAAAAGAAAAGCGGCCACTATATCAAAGTCCTCAGAACAGACAGAGGGGGAGAGTATATCTCTCATGAGTTTATGAACTTTTGTAAGTCTCATGGTATTCAGAGACAACTCATAGCCCGATATACTCCACAACAAAATGGAGTGGCTGAAAGAAAAAATAGAACCATCATGGAGATGGTAACAAGCATGTTGAAGGAAAAAGGTTTGTCTAATGAGTATTGAGGTGATGTTGTAGCAACAACAATCTACATCTTGAATGGTGCCCCACAAAGGTCGTTCGTAATAGAATCCCACAAGAAGCATGGAGGAAATGCAAATGGAGTGTTGAGCATTTGAGAATATTTGGATGTGTGGCATATGCACTCGTGCCAAAAGAGAAAAGGCAAAAATTTGATGACAAAGGAGAAAAATGCATTTTCATAGGCTATAGTGAATAATCCAAAGCCTATAGGTTGTATAATCCCATCACCAAGAAAGTGGTGATCAGCAGGGACATTGAATTCATTGAAAATGAGTCATGGGATGGAACAATTGATAGCAACACAGGTATTTCAATTTCAATACCTCTTGAGGATGAAGAAGTTGCAGAAGGGAGATGCTCCAAAACTTTACAGCATGGTAATAGTTTAGAAAATAGCAGCAGTAACTCCGGAAACTTTTAGCAGGAAAGTTGCTCCAGAAACTTCCAACATGGCAGATGCTTCGGAAGTTCACAACAACAGTCTTCTTCATCAAACCAATAGTCAAGTAGCTCCAAAAATTCTGATCCTACACTTGCATCATTGATGCCATGGAAGACAAGAAGCGTGAGGGAAATTTATGACAGCAAAAGGTATAATGAGTTTGACGAGAATTCAAATTTTGCAATGTTTTCTTATAGTGATCCAATGTATTTTGAAAAAGCTATGAAAGAGGAAAAATGGTGTAACGCCATGGATGAAGAAATGGATGCTATAGTGAGAAACAAAAAATGGGAGCTCGCTGATTTACCCAAAGGGAAATCAGTCATTGGAGTTAAGTGGGTCTATAAGACCAAATGCATTGCTGATGGTAAGATTGAAAGGCATAAAACAAGGTTGGTTGTCAAGGGATACAAATAGTAGCCTGGAAGAGACTATGATGAAACATATGCACCAGTTGCAAGGCTGGAAACAGTGCAGGCAGTCTTAGCAATTGCAACCTAGCACAAATGGAAAGTATTACAAATGGATGTGAAATCAACCTTCTTGAATGGAGTGCTGAAAGAAGAGGTGTATGTGGAGCAGCCACCTGGCTATGAAGTTCCAGGGAATGAAGACAAGGTCTACAGGTTCCAGAAAGCTCTATACGGGCTGAAACAAGCACCACGAGCATGGTACAACATAATTGATTCGTACATTCTGAGCAATGGCTTTAGCAAAAGTAGTAGTGAGCCCACACTCTACATCAAGGAAGCCAATAGTGAGATTCTTATTACTGTTCTGTATGTAGATGATTTAATTTTCATAGGAAATAGTAATCTTTTTATTGCTGATTTCAAAGAGGCAATGAAAAATGAGTTTGAAATGACAGACCTAGGTTTGCTAAAATATTTCCTAGGCATAGAGGTCCAACAAACAGATCATGGTATTTTTATTTCACAAACAAGTTATGCTAAACAAATCTTGAAAAGATTTAGAATGTTCAACAGCAAATTAGCCCCAACCCCAATAGTTACAGGTCTAAAATTAAGCAAAGAGGACAACAACAATAAAGTTAACCCAACTCTCTACAAGAGCATGGTTGGAAGCCTCATGTGTTTGACAACAACAAGCCCAGATTTGATGTACGTGGTAAGCCTGATTTCTAGGTTCATGGAGCAACCTAAGGACACACATTGGAAAGCAGGAAAAAGAATTTTGAGGTATGCCAATGGCATGAAAGCCTATGGAATTATCTACACCGCCTCCAATGAGTTTCAGCTGATTGGATACATAGACAATGATTGGGAAGGAAATGTAGATGACAAAAAGAGCACTTTGGGATACTTGTTCCATATAGGTTCATGAGCAATATCATGGGCATCAAAGAAGAAGCCTATAGTTTCTCTTTCCATAGCCGAAGCGGAATACATAGCAGCAAATGCAACAGCATGTCAGGCTATTTGGCTTAGAAGAATCCTTGCTGATTTGAATGAGCAACAAGAAGATGGTACAACCATATTTTGTGACAACGTATCTTCTATTGCATTGAAAAAGAATCCCATCTTTCATGGGCGAAGCAAACATATCGAAATTTGATATCATTTCATAAGAGAGTTGGTTGAGCATGGAGAGATTCAACTTCATTATTGCAGATCTGAGCAGTAGCTCGCTGATATTTTTACAAAGGCATTGTCAAAAGAATCCTTTGAACGCCTAAGGAATAGGCTTGGTACATAGCAAAAATGCTCTGGAACTTTAGTTCTGGAAAACTCAGAGAAGCACGGATGCTCTGGAACTTTGGTTCTGGGAAGCACAAAAAAGCACAACACAAAAAAGACAGATGCTCCGGAACTTTGGTTCTGGAAGACACAAAAAAAGGTAGATGCTCTGGAATTTTAGAAAATAGTTCTAGAATGCAGAGCACAGAAAAAGACAGATGCTTTGAAACTTCAGAAAATAGTTTCAGAATGCAAAATAGATGCACACAGGCTTGCTCCGGAAACTTTGCGCTGGTGCTCCGGAACCTTTGGTCTATTGCTCTAGAAGTTTTGCAAAGTGATGAGCGCCGAAAACTTTGCTCCGTAAGTTTTGCAAAGTGATGAGTGCCGAAAAATTTGCTCCAGAAGTTTTCCGCCAGAAGTTTCAAACAATAATGAAGAGAAGAATGGCTCAAAATTAAGGGGGAGTGTTGGAATATCTAATTTAGAGCTGCAATGGGCAAATGCATTAAATGCCCCATCCAATGAAATCAAATTTGGGTAGCTTCCCCCTTCCTGTGTTTGACCACCTTGTTGGACAACAGTAAAATTTATTGTGGTGGTTGAATTTGAATTGGGCACCAGATTTTGGAAAGGAAACAAAAGACAAAAGAAAAATAGAATGTTGGATTCTGTAGACAGAGAAGAAGAAGGAGATAGAGACATAAAGTTTTTTGTAGTAGCAACAGAAAGGAAGAATGTTCAACACAACAAAATAGAAAGTGGAAGTTTAGGAGAACCTACAACAGTAGAGAATATTGGCAGTGCTCCAATGCTCCGGAATGTTTCCAGCATGTAGCAGCAACACACAGAAAGAAGATGCGTCAGAACTTGTATAGTTTTTGTATGAAGCATGTAAAGAGCATTAGCTTTGAGTTTTTGAATTTAATCCTTTTTGATGAAATAGAAAATCAAATATATAAATATTTCAGTCTCCTTGTGTTTTGTCTCCTTTCAGCTGTGCATGTTTTCATTCTTTTCCCACTATAGTTGGGTCTATTTTTCCCAACAGTATAGTTTAGATGGAAAAGTGTTGTGTTTAATCTGACTTTATATATGCTTTGTTTGTTAACATTTTGACAACTATCTTGCTAATAGTATAATATATGTCTTTTAGAACAGGTCCTTCTCATACACGTATGTACATGAACCTACAATGGCAACATTTGGTATTTTGTTACATTCAAACAAACTTTCCTTTTTTCTTTCTTTATGCAAGATATTTGTGGTTGCAGATCGCTAAGATGATAAGGCAAAATGGTCTAGAAGGCCAAATAGGTTTTTGCATACAATTCCATTACCCCAAAGCTACCATTGCCATATTTATAAATGCAAAAGACTAGGAAGGAGGAATTTGGGGTATCTTTGTATGGTCTCTTATCTTCTTATGCTTTACATTTTTACCTTTGTGTTATTTTAAAGGTTTTGAAATTTTGTTGTTGTAGTAATCGGCCACAATCCAGAACAACACAGATAACAAATACTCCTTGTGTGGTGCTCTGAAATTTTTAATTTTTTGTTGGTTTTATTCATTGTTTAAGCATTATAGTACTGTTACAAGAAAAATAAATTCCATTTGAGCAGATTACAAAATGATCAAAGCGATGTGCAGGTTGAGCTGCAGTGTTTGTGAAAAGACTTATGTGCCTAAATATTTAGGAAATGAATTGCAAAAATAGTAACATTCCACGAAAGGACATCTGGTCGAGGAATTTCTTTGAAAAACCTTGAAGCCTCATCAAGAAAACTATTTTGTGCATTTCCTTGCAATCATCACATTCCACGAAATCTCATCTCGTTGAGGTATTTTGTCAAATATTTCATGAGCTTCAGAGATGTTTGCACATTTTGAGTACATGTCTAGCAGGGCATTGGCAACAACAAAATAAAAAATAAACCCCCTTTGGATGATACTTTGATGGATATGAATACCCAATTCCAAAGCTCGTATTTTGGTACAGGCTGGGAGAATGGTGGCAAAGGTGATATGATCAGGTGAAACAAGTGTTAATTGAATATGGTGAAATAACATCGATGCTTCCTGAGTATCACCATCTCTTTAGTATGCTACAATCAATCACATTCCATGAGAAGTCTCGTTCTCCTCCTTTCATGTCATCAACTTTACGAGATGTCACCAAACTCTCACAATTGACATATATTTTGATAAGCGTATTTTGGATAAAAGTGCGAGCGGTGAATGCAATCCCATGCGACTGATGAATGAATTTATGAATTTGTTTACATTTTGAATGCACATTCTTACCAACCCAGGGCTACACTAAATGAGGATAATTGCGATTCGAGAGGAACAAATTGTGCAACAGTTACCTATTTAATTTTCTAATTAGGGTAATTAGGGTTAGAGTTAGGTTCAATATTATATTATTAATAATTTTATTTTATTTTATTTGGATAATTTTTTGCATAAGGACAAGAATGTGATGGTGGATTTTTTAAAATAAATATTTTTAATATGTTTCGTGTTTTTTATATTTTTTAAAATAAATATATATTATTATCCCTTTACATTTTTGTTTTCTTTTGTTTTTGATAAGGACTGTGGCTATGGATTTTTTAAAATAATCAGTATGTTGCTTTTTATTTTTTTAAATAAATAAATATTGTTAAATGTCTATTGTTTTTTGTTTTTCTTTCACAGATTGTGCTGGCCTCCTATAGGCACCGTGCTGCCATTGTAGGTTACACCTTTCAGCGTAATAAATAAATTTCCTTAAATACCACACCCAAGTGTACAAATCAACACAACATATGTTAGGTTGGCTCACAATAAATAATAGGAGCCTGGAGTTAATGAAATTAATTTTGAATTTGAATTTTAATGTTTAGTGTCCATATTTGTGATTATAGAAGTGACCTAGGTCAAGTCTACACCCATGGATATGATATATAGGATGAGAAATGAGAGATATAGGGATCAACATTGAATCTTTGGGGATAAGTGAATGGGATGAAAATATAGATCTATGATATGAGTTGAATTCACACAAGAATATGCTAGGTGTACATTTATTATTACATTAAAGAAAATCCAATCAAAGACTCCCCAACACATAAGGGAAAATGTTGTTTATATGTAATATTTACCATTACAATTTTCACCCACATTGATGTGCATGTGAACTAATAGATATATGCATATGAAAGAAAAAAAAATACTTAGCATATAAACTTAAACATTATTCAAACAATCAAAAGGTGCAAATATATGTAGAGTAACAAAGCATTATTGAATTATTCTCACTATTCAAGTGTTCCATAGAAACCTACAAAATAGGGGAAAAAACATGCAATGCGTAGCATTTGTCAACAATTTGAAATAAATATAATCACAACTTGCTTAAAGAAACTATCTTTAAACATAGTTAAAGTAAAAGGATACGGATGAGATATTCTCCCTATTATGAAATATGATAATAAAAAATGACATTACATTTAATGGACGTTGATCAAGAAAACAAGATGTCAAAGGACATTGATCAATTGCAATTTAGAAAGATTTGACTCTAAGAATAATTTAATATAAGCTTCCCTTCAAATGGGAATGGCCATGACCCTGTCACTATACAACACAAATAAAAAAGAAACATTAATGACATATATGTCCCCTCCAATTGATTTCTTAAAAAGGATGCACGTGATTAAAGGAAAAGAGATAAAAAAATGTTAAAAGTGTGTAAATATAAAAAAATACATCACAAGACAAAAATGTAAGCTTATCAGAAACATGTGAAGTAAAAGTACACATGGATTAGGGAAAATGGCCCAATTGTTGCCCCAAACAAATTAAAAAATGGTAGTCATAAACACTAGATAAATTTCATATAAGCACTAGTAAATTACAAGAGATAAGATCATAACAAGAATCACAACATGTGATCATAAGGATTTTTACACAAAGAATAGGGGCCAAAAATTGGCTAAATTTTCAAAATTATCTAAAATATTCTCACATTTTAAGAAGCATAACATGTGCAACTTTTAACACACTTATGTTATGTACATGTTTATATATATATTATAAAAAAGAGGAAATAAAAATAATAGTGTGAGCTACACAGAATTCATATCCTACAAAGTCGTAACAAGTTATGAACCATATAATCAAAATACCCTATAATAATTTGTTGGATCAATATATATTCATTATAACATCATATGAAGTAGATTGAGAGAGAGAGAGAGGTGGGAGGGAGGAAGAGGTAGAGAGGGATAAGAGAGATAAAGAGAAGTAGAGAGAGAAAGAGGGAAGGAGGTAGGGTGGGGGAGAGAGGCGAGCGAGGGAGAGGTGAGATAAAGAGATGTAGAGAGAGAATGGTTAGATAGAAGGGAGAGGATGAGAGAGAAAGAGGGGGGAGGAAGGGATGGTAGCAAAGGAGATAGAGGTGTGTGTTGTGCCTTCGGCACACACACCCTATTTCAAACAGGGACCCTATTTTCTTTTGCCTTGTCAGGTCATTTTTGTCACCGCCTTGTTTTGCATGCCCCATTTGTGGTGTCCCGGATGGTCAATGTTGCTTCAAAGTCTCACCATAAGTTCACCATTCCTTCCCCTTTTAATTTTGTCATGTTTTGGTGCCTCGCGGAGTCTCTCTGGCAGTTTGCCCCTGCCAACGGCCCCAGGTCTTGCCGGGCCCGGCCATTTGGGTTTCCCTTGCCGGGTTTCCCTGTTGCACCTGCCATTCCTAACGGCACTCGGCTCGCGTCCTCCCAGACCCCAGGGTTCGGACCCCCCGTTTTCCATCTGCTAAAATCAATGGAAATCTTAACGTTTGTCCAACCTTCCGGGCCTGGGACTTCGGAGTTTCGCTCCCGGGGTTCCGTGAGTGTTTCACCATTCCTCACGGCGAACCTCTGGCAGAGTTCTGACCTCCAGGCCCTGACCTCCCCTTTGCTGCTGGTGAATCTCCAAGAGGAGCTTATCAAACAGCCACCGTACTGTGCCCTCCCGGCCATTGGACCCCGGGTCTCCCACCGTCGTTGCTGATTTTAAATCCACCAACCTTTGTTCTGTCATACCTGCATTCAATGAGGCCATTAATGGCGATTGGGGTATAAAAGACCCGCTCAAGCCCGTCATTTTCACTAGATAGTGTTGCAAAGAGTGATTAGAGAACTTGATGGAGGAGCCCACCATCTTCGAGACCTTCATGCTCATTGCCCTTACCATCACCTCATCGATCGTGAGTGGATCCCGCACCTCCTCGCATCGAGTGTTTGAGGTAGGTCCTCTGTTCACCCTCCTGAACATTGTTTTCATGATTTCTAGGGATTAAAATGAATATTAACCATCAAAACAACATGTGAAGGGTAAAATACGGCACCACGAACAAAACCCATGTCCTCGAAAACTAAGTAAACCAACATAGAGCTTTATCTTCGCACGACCGTTCTTCGTAGGGGCATTCATGACCATAGGGCCCGAACGCTCCCTTTGCCGGCGAAGACTTAGCAAAATCAAGATGTCAAAAAAACTTTTGGCTCTCTCGGGCCCAAGTACCTGGGATTCTGCCCCTCGTTTGCTATCGCTGAGACCTTCCTGATTTGGCAAGACCTTTCACTGAGCATATCTTTCTCTTGTCAAGTGATTTGTCGGGGAAACATTCATCTATTGCCAAGACCCCACCGCGAGATCCCTTTGTCTTGGCAAGCCCAAATCCCCTATCGGGGTGACTTTGTGAAGGTCGGAAAGAGGTTACACCGACAGGGCTCTTCGTTGGCGAAACATAGCGCATTTGCCAAGACCTTTCCCTGACCTGAAAACTTATGCTGAAGACCGACCCTTGAGATCCAACTTGAACGATGAAACCTCATCCGTGCCAGTCTCCGCCATTTGGGAGTCCTTCCCTCATCCACCGTTCTGAAAGGGAAAATCTCACCCACCCCTCTGAGCTCCGGGCTCCGTCCTCCCTACCATCGTGGGGCTGAAAATGAAATCGAATGGCAGACACTCGTCCTGGGTCCGATCTTGTTCGTGGTTGTCGGTGAGACTTCAGGATCTCGCCAGGACATCTTCCCATCGCACAAACTCCTACCGACGTGCTTTGTCGGTGAGACATTCATAAGTCACCCAGACCTCTTGATGAAAATGCAAACCTCTCGTCAGTGAGCATCAAAATCTTCTGTCTGACCATAACATCAAGTTTGATTCGCCGGGCCATCCTTTTCGGACTTCCCCCTAGCAATGGCCATTCCGAACAGTGAGGGATGAACGGCTTCTCGGTACCTTAGACCTTAGCACTCAAGTAGAAGATTGTAATCTCTTGACTGCCCTACAACCAGCCAGACCTCAAACCCCAGAGTTTTGTCTTCAGAATTCCGTTTTTGATCTGCCGTCCCAAACAACTATCTCCTGATGGCTTTTCGACCTTGTACCTCCAGATGTCCCTAAACTAATCCAAGGGCGAAGCTAGAGGCCATCTTAGCTTGAGCTCAAATCATGACAAAGAAGGAGAAGAAGCCCAAAATCTAATCCAGGGTAACGATAGATGCTTTTGGGTCTCAAATTGTGCAAGTAGCCACACCTATGTTAGGTCAGGAAGGGATAGCTTACAGCATCTCCACCATGGATCTAGGGACCGCCACTAGAGAACAGAAGGTAGGACATCTTGAGGAGTCAGTGGCCACGGTGGTACATTTGATAAGGTAGGACAAGATTTCAAAAGATGAGCTGAAAGCACAAGTGGCTGCTTTAACATATTACATCCAGCAGTGGTCATCGATGGACGACCTGCCTACCATGTCCACAACTGCACCCCAATTGCTGTCCAAAGAGAAAATTGATAAGATGGAGAGAAGAAAGAAGTTAGAGAGGACTACAGAAGACTGGTTTTGACAAGTCGTATACGTTGGAAACATGAGAATTGGCCGGGCTGTTCGAACAACCAACAAGTTATTGGACTTGTAACAGTCCTTGGAGGGCACCAAGCGGCTATGCACTGACTTCCCTGTGGCATACGACTCCACCTTTCCAAAGATCAAGGCTATCCTTCAATTGCCAGAAGCCATGTGGGAAGAGGAGTTTGCATTTAAGAAGCACGATCACTGGCTGATGGATGTATGGCGGCGGGACTTTGGCAATAGGAAGGAAAGGTTGGAGCAGATAATGAGCAAGGTGGATCCAGATATAGAATGGATAAATGAAATCAGGGTAGAATGCGTTCGTTATCTCAAGATGATGAAAAAATATGATATGCCCACAATGCAGATGGATCCAGAAAAGGTGAAGCCTCACTTCCAAAAGAAAATGGAGGACAAGATGTCTAACGAAATAATAATGGAATTTATGAGTTTTGTTGCTCGTGCATTCGACCAATCAAACCTATTCAGAGATCAAGGTATAAAATACAATGAGGATTGGAAAAGGCTAGAGGATAACGCGAAGGAGTGGAGCTACCAAGTGTTATGGTATGAGATTATTGAAGTGGACAAGCTCCAGGCAGTCATCCTCAAGTTCATAGAATATGCAGCATCCAAGAAGCAGGAGGACAACCCTGTTGATGATAAAGAGCTTCCCAAAGAGTAGCAACAGTGAAACAACAATCAGCTAAAAGACAAAGTGCTATGGTACCGTCACTAGAGGACAAAATAGGGAAAATGACAAAATATAATTTTAAATTGTGATATATTGGGGGGTAGGTGAAACCCTATTTTGTAATGAATCTTAGCCACATAATGAGAATTAATCTTGGCCATTCATTTGAATTTTTGGTTACTATAAATAGGGCTCTCCTTTCATTTGCAAAGGGAGTTGAGTTGTTGTAAAGACATGCTGCATAAATTTATAAGGAAAAGACATTGACTTGGTGCATTTTCTGAGTTTCTCACATGTTGTTTGATTCAATCTCCATTGTTAGATGTTTAACTTAGGTTTTATTGTTGTTCTAGTTAACTATTTTCTTACTTTGGTAGATTTTATGAATGTTGTCCTGTGATCGTGAAAAATTCATGTTGTGTAGATGACTTCTTAGGCCATACTTTTTGTTGTTTGCTGATGGTAGATAGCTGTGTAAAGTTAGTCTGGGCTTTAATTCAAAGCTACTCCAAAAATTTTATCTTTGTTCGTGCTTGCACATGGTGAATGAAAGATGAAACATTTGCAGACCTTAGAAGATAGCACAAATTCCATGAGACTATGAGATCTTTGGTTAAGTGGAATATTGTTTCCAAGAAGCTGTCCATTGCAGGAACTCCATTATCACTATTCACAATTAGTTGCAGATCCAAGAATCTCCTCTCTTCCCTTCCCTTTTTCATTTTATTTAATGAGTAACCTATGCTAAGGTTCATTGCACATTGTAAAGCTAAATCCAATGACAAAATGGAGTTCAAGACTATTGTTTGAACCGACAGCAAATGCATAACAACTCTTCCATCTTAAGAACTCTGTTTCAAGATCCAACTTCCCCATTTTGAAGCTCATCCGTAAGTCTGCCTTGTGATTCCAGCAAATCATATAAATCAACTGAGATATTCCAAGCACTATCAAGACCTGACATTAGAGACCTTGGGATAGTGTTCTGCAATTTGATTGTGGAAGATTGTCTTTCAAGAAAGGTAGTGCACCTATGCACTGCCTGTGTTGAGAAGTGCATAAAAAACACATCAACAGAACTAGCGCTAGAAGGAGGGCTGATATGTAGGGAATACAAAATTGAAGGTTAAAGGTGAGGCTGGATCGAATCGGATCATTCTCCCTGGAAAGATTCCAACAGGTTTTACGGTCAACATCAGATAAGGGAGAATTCCAAGAGCTGCAACCTCCTACTAGGGCAAAACACGTCAAAGGAAGTAGTGTTGTTTCTTCCTCTCCTTCCATTCCACCCACTTCCATTCCACCTTCATCCTCATTCAGCTAGCCTTCGTCTTCCATCCGACCATCCAAAACTGCATTTTCACCTCCCATCTCCGGCAGCCAGGAGGTTGCTTCTCTCAGGAGGTTGCTTCTCTCCCGGCCCTTCCATCCCAAGGCATAGTCCAAACAGCTGCAACTTAGGTGCAGTCCCAAACTGCTATTTTAGTATAGGCACAAGTCTAACCTACTGCTTTTCAACAACAAATACCACCTCCACCTCCCATCATGGCTTGGTTAGCACATAACCCTTCGCCGATTCATTTTGCTGCTTACCATGATATGCCCAAGAATCCGGAAGGATTTTGTTTGAATTTCTATCCTCGTGACCCACAAAGAACAGCTGAAGAACATATCAAGATATTTGAGACAACCATCACTGAAATGCAAGTCGACCATGAGGATGTTGCATGCCACCTTTTTCTGCATTCGTTGGGAGAAGAAGCCTTTTATTGGTACATCAACCTACCGAGGGGATTCATTACCTCATGGAACCTAATGAAGGATGCCTTCCTGTAAAAATACAAGATCCCCATCAGTCCTTCAGAACTCTATCAGCAGTTTATGTCCATCCGGAGAGAAATAAATGAACCTATTGGATCCTTCAATGACCGCTTTCATCGTTCCTTTACAAGGCTCTAGGACTCTTACCTCCATAATGATGTTGCAGCCCTCCTGATTTACTATGCGGCATTGGAAAACCTTATATTAGCATTGGTGAAAAGGATGCGCCCACCACTCACCACCCTGGTGACCACCTATACAGAGGCTATTATCGCCAGTGTAGATTTACGGCAGAATATCTCTGGCCCGCTGCCTTCTTTGGGGCTAGTAGCTCACCCAATGTAGATTCAGGGGCTTAATCAGACATTTTCTCATCAGACCCCTTTTATGAACCAGGTGCCTCAGTTGCCCATCGTCCCACATCTGGGATAGCCCCTGAATTATGCGTCTCTCGTACCTTGTTATTTGTAGCCTCAACCACAGCATAACTATTCTCAGGGTGCTCCACAATAGCAGGTGTATTCCTAGCAGCCCTAGGCACCATTGTACCTATCAGGACTAGAATTTCCTCTAGTGTATAAGAATCAGTCGACAGCCCCGCTCGCTTTTCTCCAAAATCCAACACCATTGCCTGGGAATGCGACTGAGAGAGACAAGTTAGAGGAACTGACGAAAATGATAAGGAAAATGTCCACAAAAATGACACACCTAAAAAATTAAAATAATTAGTTTTAGGCCTTTCAGCATAATTTTTAGGCCAATCTCAATCGAGATAACTGAGACAATAGGGACAGTAGGGATAATTGAGAAACAAGTACTTCCTCCGAGCAGAATTATGATAAGGGACCAAACGTTAATCAGAATTCTAAAAGGAGACCTTCTCAGAGGCAGAATCACACGTGGAATACTAGGCCCAATAACGGAGGTGTCCCTACACCTTTCGACCAACCAAAAAGCAATGAAAAAATGACCAGTGGAGTGTACCTTGCCGAGGCAGCCTTGTCCGGATGGTGCCAGATTCACAAAACTAGCAGACATTCTAAGTTGGATTGCCCCAAATTCCAGACAGCTATTGAAATATTCTAGGTAGAAGTGCAAAATGCAGTAGATAATGTCAGCTACAGGGACATCATCCCATCCAAGCCGTATGATTCCTCCTGTCTCGTGGTTAACCAAGTGCCATTTCCACGGGGCAATTGTAACGAGCCTGAGGTCGAGCCTGCTCCTGTTGAGGGTGAAGAAGTGCAAGAGGTAAGTAAAGAACAAAATTTGGCTCAACTCTTTGATTCAGTAGATAATGGTCCAATAGACGAAGAGGAGTCATTTGTAGATGAGGTCCACATGTTCCATCAAAGGTCAACTCCCTACTTCCTTAGGAATAGGCAGACAGGGGGACCCTTTACAACCTCTACTCCACCAAACAATTTCGCCACCCCACCCGATCCTAATGCTAGTAACAATCCTAGACTTCCCCATATACCTACCCAATATCTCAACTAGAATGGGTCTCGAAACCAGTCACAAAATTAGCCTCAAGGACAATCCCAAAATTAGCCTAGTCAAATGAAAGTCCAACCCCCTAACTCTATAATAGGTTAGGCTTTTAGTTCAAAGATTGAACAAATGGGTGAATACGTGGCGGAAGAGTTCAAAAAGGTGAAAATCAGCTTATCTGCCTTTGAGTTACTCAAAGTCCCTGTCGTAAGGCACGCCTTCTTTAGGGTCCTTAATGGGACCCCATCCTCCACTACAATGCAATAAACTCCAGCTAAGAGGGTTACTTTTGAAGAGCCTAGGCAAGAACCAGAGATACAGGATAATACCAGGAAAAGGAAGGATGTTCCTATAAATCAATCTGTGGGCAAACAGATGGAAAAGGAACCAGAGCAGAGTAATAGGTAGTTTTCCAAGGACCAACTATTTAGGTAGACCAGGGATAAAGGCAGTGATAAGAACAAAGATCAAGTCACTCACATGGATACACCTACGAGCATCTTCCAAGGGAGATTGGAAACTCCCCCTTTCTTGACCACCATTAGGATCTTTGGGAAGAACCTGCATAATTGCTTGCTCAACTTAGGAGTGTCTGCCAATGTCATGCCCTTGGCAGTATGCAAGGCTCTTGGCATCACTCCCACACCTTCAAGAAGAAAAGTGACTCAGCTAGACAAAACAGAGATTAACATCGTGGGAGAAATAAATCAAATCCCGATGCAAATTGCCATATACCCAAGGATACAATGAGTCATTGATATTCAAGTGGCGAACATTCCCAATGCATATGGAATCATCTTGGGAAGGGAATTCACCAAGGCACTGAATAGATATATTGCAACAAACCTTTCTCACATGTGGCTACCATGGAAGGGGTTGCCAAATCAAATCTGTATTGACTGTGAGCCCCGTATGAAATACATGATCATGGAGTACAATAATCTTAACGAAGTGTTGTTTTCTGAGACCGACCTGAGGAATTACCGTCCTTTTGCTTACCAAAATGAGGTCGAACTCCAAGAAGAATGTGTTGATGAAGTACTTCTAGTGTTGTGCAGTCCTCCGATCGATTCCACTCAAATACCTCCAAGTACAAAAGGGTTGGTAGAACCAGATGACAAGCTTGATGAAGACGACAACTGAGGATTACTTAATGATTTCCAGGGGTTCATGGAAAAGTGTGTTAGTGACCAACTCAGCTTGGGTGCCCAGATGAATTTCCAAGATCTCTTGTTGCCAAATTGGTGTAGGATTCACAATGCTGCCCATTCTGAGTTTGACTGTTGCTTATGTCAAACGACAGTTGAACATGTTAAAAAATTTGCTGCTCCTCAGATTGAAATGCCAAAGGAGGCACCAACAGGACCACCTGTTGATCAGTACACCGAGCTAGAAAACTCCCCTAAGATCACAGAGACAGTCCTTTGGCTGAAAGGGAGCAAAAACTTAGTTGAACCCGAAGTCAAAGAACTTTCCAAACTTTGGACGCTCTGATTTGATGGGTCCAGGTCAAAGCAAGGAGCTGGAGCTGGGTTCAAACTCATTAGCCCAATGGGTAAGACCTTTCTTGTTGCCCATAGATTGTAGTTTCATTGCACCAATAATGTAGCAGAATATGAGGCTTTGGTCCATGACCTTCTCATGGCCTTGAAGAAAAATGTCAAAATGTTGCAAGTTTTTGGGGATTCAGAACTCATAGTTAAACAAGTTAGGAAATTGTATTCTTGCCATGATAGAAGGCTTGCCAACTATAGACACGGGGTTTGGGATCTCTTGGAAGACTTAGATGCATTTAATATACAATTGATTCCTCACGCTTAGAATCATACAGTTGATGCCTTGGCTCAAGCGGCCAACACTTTACAACCCCTCTCTTTGTCCGGGATTAATAAATTTACTATTGAGTTGACATCTACCCCATCTATCCTAGATAATGTTACTCACTTGTAGGTCTTCAATGATGACAAACATATTCTTGAATTCATCACAAGTTCTGATGTCTTCGCAGCCCAAATAATTGATGAAGCTGATCCGTAGGAAGCCGAACTGGACATAGAGGGAATTATTAATCTCAAAACTAATACGATCCCCAGAGGCATGGTTTAGTTAGAATGTATATTCTATCTGGATTAGATCAAAGATCAGAATCGATAAATAAAGGAGGCAATAAGCAACCAGTGCGATGCCTACAATCTCGGGACAGCTGACGAAGTCAAGAATGTTTTCATTGGCAAGGTGTGCACGCCAGAGGAAAAGAAAGGAATTATAGATGCATTGCAGAAGTACCATGACATGGTGGCATGGAGCTACAAAGATCTAAAGACATATGACACTTCTGTCATTACACACACCATCCCTCTCAAGACAGAAGTGAGTCCATTCCACCAGCGGCAGCATCCTATCAATGCCTTGTTAGAACCCGTCATTTACAAAGAAGTACAAAAGTTTCTCTCGGCAAGGATTATTTTCCCAATCAGACACTCTATGTGGGTGGCCAACTTGGTCCTAATTAGAAAAAAGAATGGGGAGATTAGATTGTGTGTGGACTTCCGCAATTTGAACCGAGCTTCGAAGAAAGATAATTATCCAGTGCCTTCATTAGATGAGGTGTTGCAGATCATCAACAAATTGCAGATGATGTCTTTCCTCGATGGATACTCCAGGTATAACCAAGTGATGGTACAGTATGAAGATCATCATAAAACATTCACCACTAAGTGGGGGATGTTCGGGTACAGGAGAATGCCTTTGGGCTCATCAACAACAACGCGACCTTCCAATGCGCCATGGATATCGCCTTCAAGGACCTGATCGACAAGTGCATAATCATCTACATGGATGATTTGACCGTGTTTCCAAAAAGGCAGAGTGATCACATCTCTAATTTATGCAAAGTGTTTCAAAGGTGTAGGGAGTTTGGGGTTTCCCTTAACCCCAAGAAGTGCATTTTTGGAGTGACTGAAGGCAAATTGCTCAGACACATCATTTCAGAATAGGGGATATCCAAAGACCCTGAATGCACCTAGTCATTGCTAAAGATCCCACCACTAGGTAGCAAGAAAGAATTAAAATCCTTCTTTGAAAAGATCAACTTCGTAAGGAAATTCATCACAGGTTTTGCAGAGATTGTTAAACCTCTCAATTCTATGTTGAAACAAGATGCCAAAATTGAGTGGACTCCTAACACCAAACAAGCTTTCGAAGAAATCAAATGGGCCATTGTCGGGGCGCCTGTGTTAGTCAGCCTAGATTATTTGAAGCCTTTCTACATCTACTTGTTCACTTTGAAACATTCCTATGCTAACATGTTGACCCAGAAAGATGATGAAGGAAATGAGCATCCGATCGCCTTCATGAGTGCTCCCCTGAAGGATGCTGAATTGCGATATCACAACACTGAAAAGAAGGCATATGCTCTCGTCAGAGGGGTGAAGAAATTTAGACACTACATCCTATGCAATAAAGTGTTTGCCATTGTCCCAGACCCAGCAATGAAAACATTGCTCACATGTGCAAAATGAATTAGGAGAATGAAGAGCCAAATGGGTCACCCTGCTCCAAGAATATGACATGGAGATCCAACCAATGAAGCTAGTGAGAGGACAGGAACTCACCCGCATGATCGCTGAAGTAGCAGCAAAGGCTGGACCCGAACTCACTGTGCAACAGTACCAGCTTGAGGATGTCTCCTCGGGAGAGTGGTACAAGAGTGTTGTTTATTATCCGCTGAACCACAAGTGTCTGCCGCACTTGCAGGGAGTCCAAAAGCTCACCCTTAGATTGAAAAGAAATGGTTACATGCTACAAGGGTCTATTCTCTACAAGAAGAACCATGAAGGCATTTACTTAAGATGCCTTGGTAAGGAGGAAGTAGATCGAGTGTTAAAAGAGTTCCATGACAAATTTGGCATGGGCCATGGTTCTGATTCTTCTACAAGACACCAGATATTGAGAGTAGGGTATTATTGGCCAACTATCTTTAAGGATGCCTATTTCCATGTTCGCTCATGTCACACATGCCAAACCGTTGCCACCAGGGAAAAGAATGCTGCTATCCCACTGCAGCCTGTGCTGGAGGTAAGGTCGTTCACGCAATGGGGTCTCGATTTCATTAGCCTAGTAAGCCCTCCGTTGTCTACAGGACACAGGTATATTCTTACCGCTACGGATTACTATACTAGATGGATGAAAGCGATCGTATGTAAACAATGCACAACTGAAGTAGTTACTAAATTTTTAGAAAGTTTCATTTTAAATCGCTTTGGTTGTCCTTATGCTTTGGTGTGTGACAATGGACCTGCTTTCGCTTCCTTGAAATTTGTGAGTTGGGCATTTGACTACAGGATCGCCCTTAAGTTTTCATCCAATTACTATCCTCAAGGAAATGGCCTTGCTGAATCTACAAATAAGAACCTGATTACTATGATCAAGAAACTACTGGATAGGAATCCTAAGGACTAGCATACCCAGCTCCATTTTGCCCTTTGGCCTAATCGCACTCGCCATAAGGCTGCCCTCAGTGATTCCCCATTCCACCTCGTTTATGGCCTAGAACCCATATTTTCCATTCACCTGAAGATTCCTACTCTTCAGCTTATTAACGAATTTTTTGAGGGAGGAGATTGTAGAGAAGCTCGGTTAGCTAAGCTTCTGCATTTAGAGGAAGTCTGAGACTGTGCAATAGAAAATTTTGTCAAGCATCAGGGCATGGTTAAGAGATGGTTAGACTGTCGAGCCAAGATTAAGGCCTTTAGGATTGCCTATCTAGTCTTGTATTGGGACAAGGCCCATGAAAAGAAAGGGGGACACAACAAATTCAACAAGCTCTGGCTTGGACCCTTTCAAATAGTTGAGATTTTGGGAGACAATGCCTTCCGCCTAAAGACCCTAACCGGTGAGTATGTCCCATTGCTAGTCAACGGGAAGCACCTGAATCATTACTTCTAGGCTTGAGCTCGTTCAGGCTCTTCTTTGTAAATGTGTGTATATAGGTTAGGATAGATTTCCCTTTCTGGTTTGCTTGCATCTTGTCATTTTGTGTCACTCTTGTGTTTTCTCTCTCTCAACAGTTTTGTTTCGAAAGGATGTTCCCTGCCCCTTAGCGGTGGCCATGCTTGCTCGACGAACGGTTTACTTTGCTATCCGTCCTTGGTGTTCTTCGGTAAACATTCACTCTCAACCCTCCTCTAAAGAATGCCCATGAATGATTTCCTTGTCTAAACTCTGCTTAGAACTCGACCCTTGGCTGGATCTCTTTACGCACATCTCAGATCTTGCATAATACATATAATAATTATTTCTAAAGGACTGTACTATGGCTGCTATGACACCCAAGTAAGTGAAAAATCTTGAGTCTGCTCCAGTGACCACTGTGGTCCCAAACCCAGTGTAGGCATTAGTGCTTACCTGGTCAAGCAAAATGTTAAAGGAGAAAAGGTATATTGAAAGAAATATAAAAATGAAGGAAAAAATGAATTCTAAAAAAATAAATGACCATATGGATGTGCGGATAACTCTACCGAGGCTATGGACGCTCAGCCGGCAGTAGAGCGATATCCGTGGGATTGCAGTGACAGCTCTATCAGGGCTATAGACGCCTGACTAGCATCAGAGCAATGTCCAAGTTACTTTTGGTGTTAGATGATTTATGTAGCTTGCTCAGTTGAATCAACAGCCCTTGGTTAGTAACCCGCAGAAAGGAATGAACTCACTGCACACACTTTTTAGATGGTCCATAGATTGACCCAATTAAGGATCTCGTTCTCCTAGATTCATCTTTGGAAGCCGCTCTTGGTCTGCGAAACCAGAGATTTTGATTCCTGAATGAATATTTACCCTTGGAACACTCGGGAGAGTTCCCCAGCGGAGTCGCCATTTGTTGTGCCCTTGGCACACACGCCCTGTTTCGAATGGGGACCCTCTTTTCTTTTTCCTTGTCAGGTCATTTTTATCACCACCTTGTTTTGTGTGCCCCATTTTTGGTGTTTCGGATGGTCAATGTTGCTTCAAAGTCTCACCATAAGTTGACCGTTCCTTCCCCTTTTAATTTTGTCATGTTCCGGTACCTCACAGAGTCTCTCTAGTAGTTCGCCCCTGCCAATGGCCTCGGGTCCTACCGGGCTCGGCCATTCAGGTTTCCCTTGCCAGGTTTCCCCGTTGCACTCACCATTCCTAACGACGCTCGGCTCGCGTCCTCCCGAACCCTGAGGTCCGGACCCCCCCATTTTCTATCTGCTAAAATTAGTGGAAATCTTGACAGTTGTTCGACCTTCTGGGCCCGGGACTCTGGAGTTCTGCTCTCGGGGTTCCGTGAGTGTTTCGCCATTCCTCACGGTGAACCTCTGGCAGAGTTTCGACCTCTGGGCCCCAACCTCCCCTTTGCCGCCGATGAATCTCCAAGTGGAACTTATCAAACGGCTGCCATCCTGCGCCCTCCCGGCCACCGGACCCTGGGTCTCCCGCCACTGTTGCTGATTTTAAATCCACCAACCTTTGTTCTGCCGTACCTACATTCAATGAGGCCATTAATGGCGATTGGGGTATAAAAGAACCGCTAAAGCCCATCATTTTCATTGGACAGTGTTGCAGTGAGTGATCAAAGAACTTGCTGGAGGAGCCCACCATCTTTGAGACCTTCATGCTCATCACCCTCACCATCACCTCATCGATCGTGAGTGGATCCCGCACCTCCCCACATCGAGTGTTCGAGGTAGGTCCTCCGTTCACCCTCCCAAACATTGTTTTCATGATTTCTAGGGATTGAAATGAATAATAACCATCAAAACAACATGTGAAGGGTAAAATACGACACCACGAACAAAATCCATGTCCTCGAAAACTGAGTAAACCAACATAGCATTCCCATGTCCAATTCGGAGCTTTATCTCCACGCGGTTGTTCTTCGTAGGGGCATTCATGACCCTTAGGCCCGGACGCTCCCTTTGCCAGTGAAGACTTAGCAAAATCAAGATGTCAAAACAACTTTTGGCTCTCTCGGGCCTGGGTACCTGGGATTCCGCCCCTCGTTTGCTGTCGCTGAGACCTTCCCAATTCGGCAAGACCTTTCACCAAGCATATCCTGCTCTTGTCGAGTGATTTGTCAGGGAAACATTCATCTATTACCAAGACCCCACCACAAGCTCCCTTTGTCTTGGTGAGCCTAGATCCCCCGTCGGGGTGACTTCGCGAAGGTTAGCAAGAGGTTATGCCTACGGGGCTCTTCGTTGGTGAAACATAGCACATTCGCCAAGACCTTTCCCCAACCCGAAAACTTACACCAAAGACTCCTTTATTAGCAGGACTCTCAGTGTTAGCCAAGACCTCATGGCGACATTACTTTCCTCTTGGAAAATACTCGACATCCTTCCAACCTCCGAGCTCCGAACCCCCATTTTCCCCTGAGATCCAACTTGAACGATGAAACCTCATCTGTGCCGGGCTCCGCCATCTAAGAGTCCTTCCCTCATCCATTTTTCTGAAAGGGAAAATCTCGCCCGCCCCTCCAAGCTCTGAGCTCTGGCCTCCCTACCACCGTGGGGCTGAAAATGAAATTGAACGGCGGATGCTCTTCCTGGGTCTAGTCTTGTTCGTGGTTGTTGGTGAGACTTCAGGATCTCGCTAGGACATCTTCTCTCAGCACAAACTCCTGCCGATGTGCTTAGTCAGCGAGAAATTCATAAGTCACCCAAACCTCTTGACAAAAATGCAAACCTCTCACCAGTGAGCATCAAAATCTTCCTTTTGACTGTAACACCGGGTCCGATCCGTCGGGCCGTCCTTTTCAAACTTCTGCCCAGCAATGGTCATTCTGAATGGCAAGGGATGAACGGCTTCCCAGTACCTTAGACCCGAGCACTCAAGCAGAAAATTGTAATCTCTCGACCGCCTTGCAACCCGCCGGACCCCGGACCCCAGAGTTTTGTCTCTAGAATTTTGTTTTCGATCTTCCGTCCCAAACAGCTATCTCCTAACAGCTTTTCGACCTTGTACCTCCGGATGTCCCTAAAATAATCCAAATGAGCCCAATTCAAAATCTGATCTTGACCCACGTGCTTAATCTTGGTCTTCTTCATTGTGAACCTTTTAAATTATCAAATTTGATCAGGGAGAATCAACGGGGGCCCTCCGCCCTATTTGCCTTTCAAAACAACATTCCTATCAAGGAAGTCTAGCCTTCTGGGCCCGAACTATCCAAATGCCCTTAACCAAAAGACCGATGACATCGAGAGATAAAGTATCATGTTATGCTTGATAGATTATTTGAAATGGATTTCATTTTTGGGATTGTGGCTAACATGGATGTTTTCATGATCAATTGCACTCACTACGCTTTTGCTTGTAGAGTATATGGAATCAGGTGTGGGACCTTCGGGGGCAGCCGTCAAAAAGGACAAAGGAAAGAAGTTAGGAAAAACTCCTCAAGGGAAAGAAGACAAGGACCAGATGAAATACCAATTCCAGGGTGAGCCTCTCCACTCAAAGGTTACCACAGATTGGAAGGAGATCAGCGATACTAACATCGGTCACATCAATATTGACGAATTCACACAAAGGGTCAGGGTCAATCCAATGACCAAGAATGCAAGACTGATAAGGAAAAGTGGGATCGCAAAAGCTGCAGGATTCCCTCCATCCCTCGTGGCCCCTGAATTAGTCATGGCTTGTCGGGAGGTGTATCAGCCCGACACAAGGACAATTATTGATAGAGAGGGCAACATTCTCGCCAACATGTCACCTGAAGGAATCATAAAGACTTTCCATATCCCCACTTTTAAAGAGATGGAAGTATCCACCATAGAAGAATGCCAGGCGACATGGGATGATAATCTGGCAGGATATAAAAGGTTAATAAATTAGCATTGGCTCAAAGAAAAGTGGGGCAGTGCTGTGAAGGTTCCTCACGAACTCTTCCACAACGATTTCCATGAAGATTACCATGACTTGGTCACAATGCTAAGCGGGGTTATGGGTTTTCCTACGACGGCCTTCTTCCAAGAATGGATGGTGTACTTCATTGAAAAAATTCTTCGTGGGAATGAGGATGTCACCACAAAGACTTCATTTTACTAGGGAGGAATAATAAGCAACTGCTTCCATGAGCAGTTCGTCAATGTGAAGAAAAGCTCCAAATTTTTTATGACTTCCTACCTCGTCTATTCCTTGGCAGATCAGAGACAGTACAATAGGTTGTTTGTGGCACCCAATCAGGAGTAGGGGCGAAGACTCAAGGCCTATGATAGGCACCATATTATCAGAATGATTGTGGGGGACTTCGAGAGGAGGGTCTCCCATAGTGCCAGGGCATTTTTGAAGTAGTATGCCTTCTTCTTCATTCAATATCTGATGTTCACATACACCCATGCCCAGGGCTTCATCGAAAGGCCAAACAGGTTGCCTCGATACCCCAATGACCGAATCATCGTACTGAAGCTTTCTCGATAGCTCCAACACATACAGATAGTCTTCAATAATAAACACATAGCAAGGATCTCTTATCCCATGACTCTCGGCTAGGGCATGTACTGACTACAAACTTCCCAATGTGTCGGTAACTCCGAGAAGGAACTAAAAGATTACCATTTTCACCTACACACTGTTCGCCCATTGATAGAACCATATGGTCACATAAGAAAGGTGCTAGGGCCAGGGTTCACTCATCTCCAGAACATTGAAGACTTTTGGGGGGATTGTCAAGATGATAAAGAGGTACGTGCAAGGCACTATATACAGATGACAACATATTTCATAAGAAAGGTGTAGCCATTCCCTATTTCAGACCAGGTCAAGGAGGACGATAGCACCATAATGCACCCCAGGTACCCTGCAGTTGCCAACTTGCCACTACCAACAATTGACTGGGATGAGCAGGAGGTCGATGACCTCGATATCATAACCAAGCCAATCTTGGCTCGTACTAAGGAGTGGGTTGATGGATGGATAGCCTAATTGAAATAGCGGGAAGTAATTTTGACTTATGAAGGGCTCAAAAGTGAACCAAGTGCCACAGAGGATGCCACTGCTACCACTCTGACCAGCGGGACCTCTAAGTCTCCTCCAGTCACTAGATCTAAGAAGAGAAAGGAGACAAAAATAGAATAGTCTCCTGACCCCAAGGTCTATGCAAGGAAAGAAATGGGGGGCTCACCCTCCAAAAGGCTCAAACGAATGGGGAGCACCACAGAACAGCCCTCAACCCAAGAGGAGGAAGCAAAGAGTGTAGATCAATTGGAACCCCTCTTGGTCCTCCCCGCCCCTGCTGTTGCACCACCTACCTCCCTAGCTATGATCGCCACATCCCCGCCGGCGGTGGAAATTTCTGTCCATCTTGCCCCTTTGCCTCTGGCCGAGTCTATAATAATTGTCGACTCTTCTTCTGCCATAATTAGCCCCCCTTCCTCCACTACCATGTCACCAACCACATCACTCCCTCTAGAAATAGTAGCAGCACCTATTCCCACTTCCACCATGCCTGAGGCTCTCTCAAGACATATGCAGAATCTTCCCCCTGAGCTCTCCCAGATCTGAATGGATCCCACTCTTCAAGCAACCCTTGCACAAGTCCTCGCTATTGCTCATCCTTCACAACTTCTGACAAGGCCACCGAATATGGAAGCCACCATGCTAATCTCTAAGGAGTGGGAGGAATGAGAGTGGGAAGCCTCAAAGCCCTTTGAAGAGGAAGCCAATGAATACCACGAACACCCGGAGTACGAACATCGAACCATTGACAGGGTGGCTTATGAGGAGGAGGGAACATGCTCTTCCAAGAGTGGGGATGAGGAAGATATCACCAGTGGTAAGGTAATCATGCAAACCTTTGACGATGACCTTGAGGAAGAGCTAGCCCAACAACTGAAGGACACTGAGGCAGGAGCAGAAAGGTCACCCCATGACGAAGAAAGATAGCCACCAGAAGATAGTCCAAGAGAAGATTTACCTAAGAGTGGAACCCAAGTTGTCAAGAGCCTCGAAGTTGAGCAATCCAAGGAACCTTTGCATGAAGTTGAGCGTGTTGAGGAAAAGAAAGAAGAAGAGACAGTAGGAAAAGAGAGCCTCGTGCAACAATTGTCTACTAGGCTCCCTATCAAGCACCTCGTGTTCGTCCAAGACTCCGATGCAGAGGAGGAGGATGCAACCAAAAGGGGAGGGAGGACCTTAGAAGATAAGGAAGCAGGGGCCTTAACTGAGGGGGGCGAGGGTGATCATGGATCACCTAAGGGAAAGTCTACCAAGCCAGAGTGGTTAGAGAAGCAGCTTGAAAGAAAAAGCCCTATACTAAAGGACCCAAGGGTGAAGCTAGAGGCCATCTTAGCTCAAGCTCAAATCATGACAAAGAAGGAGAAGAAGCCCAAAATCTGATCCAGGGTAACGATGGATGCTTCTAGGTCTCAAATTGTGCAAGTAGCCACACCTATGGTAGGTCAGGAAGGGATAGCTTACAGCATCTCCACCATGGATCTAGGGACCACCACCAGAGAATAGAAGGTAGGGAATCTTGAGGAGTCAGTGGCCACGGTGGTACATTTGATAAGGCAGGACAAGATTTCAAAAGATGAGCTTAAAGCACAGGTGGCTGCTTTAACAGATTACATCTAACAGTGTTCATCAACGAATGACCTACCTACCATGTCCACAACTGCGCCCCAATTGCTTTCCAAAGAGAAAATCGATAAGATGGAGAGAAGAAAGAACTTAGAGAGGACTACAGAAGACTAGTTTTGACAAGTCTTATATGTTGGAAACATGGGAATTGGCTGGGCTGTTCGAATAGCCAACAAGTTCTTAGACCTATAGCAATCCTTGGAGGGCACCAAGCGGCTATGCACTGACTTCCCTATGGTATACGACTCCACCTTTCCAAATATCGAGGCTATCCTTCAATTTCCAGAAGCCACGTGGGAAGAGGAGTTTGCGTTTAAGAAGGACGATCACTGGCTGATGGATGTATGGCGGTGGGACTTTGGCAATAGGAAGGAAAGGTTGGAGCAGATAATGAGCAAGGTGGATTTGGATATAGAATGGATAAACGAAATCAGGGAAAAATGTGTTCATTATCTCAAGATGATGACAGAATATGATATGCCTCCAGTGCAGATGGATCACATAAAAGGTGAAGCCTCACTTCCAAAAGAAAATGGAGGACGGGATGTCTAACGAAATAACAATGGAATTTATGAGTTTTTCTGCCCGTGCATTCGACCAATCAGAGCTATTCAGAGATCAAGGTATAAAATACAATGAGGATTGGAAAAGGCTAGAGGATAACACGAAGGAGTGGAGCTACCAAGTGCTAAGGTATGAGATTATTGAAGTGGACAAGCTCTAGTATGTCATCCTCAAGTTCATAGAATATGCAGCATCCAAGAAGCAGGAGGACAACCCTATTGATGATAAAGAGCTTCCCAAAGAGTAGCAACAGTGAAACAAGAATCAGCTAAAAGACACAGTGCTATAGTGCTGTCACTAGAGGACAAAATAGGGAAAATGACAAAATGTAATTTTAAATTGTGATATATTGGGGGGTAGGTGAAACCCTATTTTGTAATGAATCTTAGCCACATAATGAGAATTAATCTTGGCCATTCATTTGACTTTTTCGTCACTATAAATAGGGCTCTCCTCTCATTTGCAAAGGGAGTTGAGTTGTTGTAAAGACATGCTGCAGAAATTTATAAGGAAAAGACTTTGACTTGGTGCATTTTCTGAGTTTCTCACATGTTGCTTGATTCAATCTCCATTGTTAGATGTTTAACTTAGGTTTTATTGTTGTTCTAGTTAACTGTTTTCTTTCTTTGGTAGATTTTAGGAATGTTGTCCCCAGGATCGAAACCCACCTGCAGATGACTCAGAGTCCATAAGCACTCTTTATTGCCTGGCTGACGGTGACAGTCGCAGCTAGTCCGGCTTTGGGAACCAAAGCCACCCAAAAATCCCTTTATCTCTGTTCATGCCTGCACATGGTGAACGAAAAAGACCTAAACATTTGTAGACCCGAAGACAGCACAAAATCTACGAGACCTGAGATCCGTTAAGGAATCATTGTTCCAAAAAGCTGTCCACTGCAGAACCCACATCAACGCTCACACCAGTTGCAGATTTTAGGAACCTCCCTCCCTCCCATCTCATCTTTACTTCCAACGAGCAACCCAGTTCATTGCACATTGTAAAGCTAAATCCAATGAAAAAATGGAGTTCAAGATTGCTGTTTGAACCTACAGCAAATTCACAATAACTTCCCCATCTTAGGAACTCCATTTCAAGATCCAACTTCCCCACTTTGTAGCTCTTCATCCAGAAGTCCACTTGTGGGATTCCCTGAAATCACATAAATCAATCAGATATTCCAAAGCATCACAAGACTGAAGCATTAGAGACTCCGGATAGTGTTTTGCAATTTGATTGTAGTTGATTGTCTCTTCTGCTTGAGAGGTGGTAGCACCTACGCGGGGTTTAAGTGTTGAGAAGTGCATAAAACACACTGGGTCAGCAGTGTGTGAGAGAGAGGTCTAATTTTTAAACAGGGAGAGATTAGGAGCAATGGAGGGAGAGGTAGGCAGAGAGAGGGAGAGGGGAGATATAAAGAAGTAGAGAGGGAAGGAGAGAGAAAGGGATAGGTAGGGAGGGAGGGAGAGATACGTGAGAGAGAGAGAAGTAGAGAGGGAAGTAGGGAGAGAGGGAGATAGGGAGAGTGAGATGGATAGAGAGTGGTGAGAAGACGAGTGATGTTTTGCAGACAAGATTGTTGTGGAGAAGACTAGTGATGTTGTGATTGGTTTCACTTGTTGTAGCTTGCTATTTTAAATTTTATATAAATTAGATTTGTTGAGGTTTGCATCAACCATAAGGCTGCATAGCTTTATAGCTCCATATTTCTTTGTAATTCGCTAATAGTTGGAGAATTTCAGTGATTTTGTGATTGTTTTTACTTGTCGCTTGCTATTTTAAATCTGATATAAATTAGATTTGTTGAGGCTTGCATCAACCATAAGGATGCATAGCTTTGTAGTTCCATATTTCCTTGTAATTTTCTAATAGTTTTTTAAAAATTCTTCCAATTCTAGATTTTTGTTTGATTTTTATTTAATTATTAAAATTTTGAAAGAAAGGACTTTCTGGTTCCTTTGAAATAAGGAATAATGTGTAGCTAGTGACAAAACAAAGGAAGGTTGCAGATACAACTTGAATTATGATGGTGATTTTGTTTCAACTTGTTGATGTAATAAATTTAGTTGAATAAAATAAGAATCTCCTTGCAATCTTTGTTTGGATGATGTTTAATTTTGTGGGAAAAGATTTTCCTATGTGATTTGTGTGTAAGTGGATGTGTTTGTGAAAGAGGGAGTACTTGCTTGCATCAATAGGCATTAGAGCCTAGGGTTCTGAGTGCATAAGAATATTTCCAAATGTGAGGTAGCTTATGCCAGTACTAGTGGGTAGAGTGAAAGAGAGAAGGTGCTAGAGAATAATCTTGTGAGGGATGTTGTAGGTGTGTGAGGAGTCCTAAGAAACAAGAGATCTTGAGGCCATGAATGAATTTGTTTTGTGAATTGAGTGTGATGGAAGATTGCAGATTGAGGTGAGATTGCAACAATAAACAAGATGTGTATCATCATAAAGAAGAGGCTGGTGATTTGGGAAGCATGGAGATGGTATGAAGAAAAAAAGACATGAAGGATGATAAAAAATATAAACAAGTGATTGGATAAACTGGAAAAATTAGAGGTACAACTAAGTGAAAAAAAGACACGAGGAAAGAAGATGAGGATGGAATGTGTTGCAAGTATGAGCAAGCTTGGTGGTGTTGTCATTGATGTCAACATAGTTCAGAATGTTGTAGATTGTGCATGTATAGTTTATATGTTGTGAGTACACGGAGCTATCCTTATGATGTTGTAGATGTGCTAAAATGATGGGTTACCAAGTGTTTTTGAGAAAATTAATAAAGAGTGAAGTCAAAGTTATGTATGTGTTCAGAACGTGCTCTGGGATGTGCTACGCGTTTCTTCTGTATTGATCCTATGCTCATGTGGATTTGAAGGGTTGTTGTTGAGGATCTATTGGTGCCATCTCTTGGTTTGTAGCTTCTGGTTTGATGGAATGTGAAAGTTATGTTCACTAGTGTGTGAAATAGCTAGTTGTCTAAGGATTGGGAGAAATGTTTCTGCTCCATAGTCCTTCACTATTTTGTTTTAGGTCTTGCCAATCTGTAATACGTCTGATAATGATGTTCTCTGGGTTCTGTAGAGATGTTCATGGTTTGGTGCTCTAGAAGCTGAGTTTCAGAGTTGTTGTGTGTGTTTGCATAGTCTAAATGGACTATTGGAAGGTGTTATGTGTTTGAAGTTTGTTTCACTTGCTGCGGATGTATCTGAAGGTATCTAAGATGTGTTCTCATGCATAATGAAGTGTGTTACATCATCCACATGTTATCTTCTTGTTGGGAAACATGTAATTCAATGTTCATTTGTGTTTTCATTAGGTTTGGATGACCTGGTGTTTACATTTCATATGAAGAATTAAAAATTTAATTGAGGAAGTGTGTGGTTGATCTGAGATGTTGCTTTTGGTCTTGGTTAAGTGTTTAATTGGTCTACTCTCATTCTTTTCCATCGTGGGAATGTTGAGTTGCCAACCTAATTTGAATTTATGAAATGAAGTGTATGTGACCGACCTTGGAGAAAGTTTCTAAGGTTGAAGATGGTATAAATGCAAGTCGAGATGTGAATGGTTAAATCATACAAAGTAACAAAGTAAGCTCCACAAGTGAAGAGCAGATTTGTGCAAAAGTGATTTGAGGCAACAAAATTTTATTGTGTTAGATTCTTGAAAGTAGTGAGCTGAAGGTTTCTGCAATCTTCTAATCAAGGCTGCGGATGTGTGTAAATTGATGTGGTGGATATTTTTGTTATGTTTTGTATCTGTAGGCAGTGAGCCTCCCTATTGGATAGTGAGTCCTTTATGTAGGAAGTGAGCCTTTGTATTTAGGCAGTGAGCCCTTGACAGTGAGCCTCTTGTATTCGATTTTTCTATCACTTTATATTGTGAGTTAATCCTCACCGTGGTTTTCCCTTATTGGGATTTCCACATAAAATATGGTGTTCATTGTGTTGATTTTTCTTTCTATTAGGGTATGTGCAGGATCATCATGGAAAAAACAGGCCCTTAAGTGGCAAAAAAAACAGAAAAATCAGAGTTAGGAAACTTGACATAAAAATTTGAATAAGTTATCTATATTATTTCAAAAATATGTAAGAATAGAATTTGTAGAAAATTGAATTTAGTTTCTAAAATACTAGGTTTGTTTAAAAAAAAAAACTATTTGGTGAAAATTTGAAATTTCAATGCAATAGTACTTAAATTTTAGGGAAAAAAAAAGAAGTAGGTGTCTGTCTAACCACCCTAACCACAATAAAATGATAATATATTTTTATGATATTTTAGATATAAGTAGAGGACTCATGTCCCGATGTGATGTATATTTTTTTGTAATTTTTTTCCAAGTAAATAATTAATTATGATTTTTTTATGACAACTTAAAAAATATATAAAAACCCCGTATGTCTGACCACCTTAACTTGGTCAAATCTTGATGATTTTTTTTTTTTTAATCCTATAGTATGTGAAGCATAGAATGTGACACATGTTTTGGATTAAAAAAATGTGGTATCGTTTGAAAGCTACAAATGTTTTTCAATCAGTCTATCAATCAAGACTTTAGTCATAATTTGAATAGAAAATGAATAATTATTAATTATTAAATTCAAAGTAAAGCATAATTTATATTGGTGGAAACCTAAGAATCTCCTTTAAAAACCCTTTTCATTTCATCAATTTTGAGTAAAAAAAATGTAGTTAGCGACATACCCATCATATTGCCACTTTTTGGCCCATCATGATCTTGCACATACCCATTATCTACATTTCATGTTCATACTTAATAATAGACTTGTGTGGTTGTAAAGTTGATAAGTGTTTGAAGTTTTGTGTTTGAATTTGGTGAAAACTAATTCACCCCCCCTCTTAGTTGTCCCGCACCTTTAACAATTGGTATTAGAGCTTTGGTTCCTTCGTGTTGAACTTAACCACTTAAGGTAGATTTGATGGCACATAAGTTGGCGATCCCTATATTCGATGGATCTGATTACAGTGACTGGAAAGTGAAAATGAGAGGATTTATTATCTCTCTTTGTTACAAGACCTGGAAGGCTATTGAGTTGACATATATTGTACCGGCAAGTGGTCCTACTACTGTAGATGAGATTTCTGCTTATGAGGAGAATGAAAAAGTGAGGTATGCTATTTACAGTGCTTTATCCAAGACTGGGTGAACCAAAGTTATTTCTTTGGGCACTGCATATGAAGTTTGAAAGAAGTTGGAAGATCTTTATGAAGGAAATGATAGAGTGAAATCGACAAAGAAGCTAATGGAAAAGTGTAGATATGAGAATTTGAAAATGGAAGGAGAAGATATTGCGAGCTATTTCTAGAGAGTTGATCTAGTATAAAATGAAGTGAGGAATCAAGGGGGCAGTCTGGCTGATGAAGATATAATAGAGAAGATCCTAATGACCTTACCAGAGTGTTATAGTGATAAGGTTTCAGTTATTGAGGAAACATATGATCCTAAGAAATATACTAAGGAGCAACTATTTGGCACCTTGATTGCATTTGAGATGAGAAAGTTTGGAGAGAAAGAGGACAAGGTGGAAACAACATTTAAAGCCACAAATATTGAAGATGATCCAGACATTGATTGTTCAGATGAGTTGGAAGCAAACTTTACAAGGAAGTTGAAGAAAGGTACCGGTAAGTATAAAGGTATGTTTCCCTTTAAATGCTTTAGTTGTGGTAATATTGGTCATTATGCTTCAAGATGTCTTAATAGAGCTGTACATAAGAACATAGATCATAAAGATAGAAAGGATAAGAAATAGAAAAAGTTTTATTATGTTAGAGAAGAAGCTGAAATATCTGATGATGAATCTGATTATGAGGGAGATGATAGCGAATGCTTTTTCTTAGCTTTGGAGAATAAATTTGTGCCTGCTAACCTTGAAAAATGTGCAAGAAAAATTGATTCAAAGAACAAGAAGAATGAGATGGAAGGTACTTTTCTCACCACCTTTCATGCTAGATATGATGAAGACTACTGGGTGATTGGCAGTGGATGTTCTAATCACATGGCCAGAGATAAAAGTAAGTTCACTAAACTCAAAAAGTATGATGGTGGTTTGGTCATGTTTGGTGATGATTCTGGAGCAAAGATTGTTGGGAAAGGTACAATTAATTTTGATGCAATACACAACACTAATGATGTATATTATGTAAAGGGTTTACGACATAACCTTTTGAGTGTTGGATAAATGTGGAGCAAAGGTTTTAAACTTGTGTTTCTGGATAATACCTGTGATATCAGGAAGGATCTGGACCTATGGTTGGTGCACCTGAAGGAGAACTCATGGAAACATCTATCAACATAAGGGTGTTGATGGTCAGTGCCTTGTATCTCAAGTTAATGACTATTGGTTGTGGCACTAGAGAATGGGACATGTAAACTTTGATAACCTGGTTAGGATTAGTTCAAGAGATGTTGTTTGAGGTCTGCCCAAAATCATAAAGCCTGCTAATATTGTTTGCAAAAGTTTTTAGTTAGGGAAACAAACAAGATGCAGTTTCAAAGGGAAAGAACAATCTACTACCAGCATGCTGGAATTAATTCATACAGACCTTTGTGGTCCTACTAGAACAAGAAGCTTAAATGGTGATAGGTATTTCATGCTCCTGTTTGATGATTATTTTTGAATGAAATGGGTTGCTTTTCTTAGAGAGAAGAATCGAGCTCTGAATAGGTTTAAAGTGTTCAAAGAAAAAGTAGAAAATGAAGTGAACCTACGAATCAAATGTTTGAGATTTGATTATAGAGATGGATAATTCACTTCTAGTGAGTTTTATGCATTTTGTGAAGAGCATTGCATAAAGAGACACTTTTCTGCTCCTAGAACCCCTCAACAAAATGGAGTAGTTGAGAGAAAGAACCAGACTATACAGGAAGCTACAAGAACCATGATCAAAGAAGCAATTGTACCTAATGTGTACTGGAGAGACCTAAAATACACACTATTTTTTATGCTCTTAACAGAGTTCAAATTAGAGGCAACAACATAAAGACTCCTTATGAGTTATGGACTGGTAAGACTCCTACTGTGAAGTACTTTAAGGTATTTGGAAGCAGATGTTACATTAAAAGAGATGATGAGAATCTTGGGAAGTTTGATGCTATATGGAAGAATTGAAGATAATGTTAGATGATATGGAAAGCATGGAATCTGAAAATGAAGAATTGAAAGAAAACATCAAGGAGGCAAATGCCTATATCTTAAAGTTAAGGGATCAAATGGGTATGTGCAGGATCATGATGTGCCAAAAAGTGGCGATATGATGGGTATGTGTAGGGTATGTGGCTGGCGACTTTTTTTTACCCAAAATTGATGAAACGAAAAGGGTTTTTAAAGGAGATTCTCAGCTTTCCACCAATATAAATTATGCTTTACTTTGAATTTAATAAATAATTATTATTCATTTTCTATTTGAATTACAACTAAAGTCTTAATTGATAGGCTGATTGAAAAACATCTATAGCTTTCAAATGGTATCACATTTTTTGAATCAAAACATGCCACATTCTATGCTTCATACTATAGGATTAAAAAAAAATTCATAAAGTTTTGACCAAGTTAAGGTGGTAGACATAGTTTTATATTTTATAAAAGTTGTAATACAAAATTCATAGTTAATTATTTACTTGGAAAAAAATTACAAAAATAATGCATCACATCCGGACATGAGTCCTCTACTTATATCTAAAATCTTATAAAAAAATATTATCATTTTATTGTGGTTAGGGTGGTCAGACAGACACCTACTTTTTATTTTTTCCCTAAAATTTAAGTACTACTACATTGAAATTTCAAATTTTCACCAAATAGATATATTTTTTTAAATAAACCTAGTGGTTTAGAAACTACATTCAATTTTCTATAGATTCTATTCTTGCATATTTTTGAAATAATGTAGATAACTTATTCATATTTTTACGTCAAGTTTCCTAATTCTGATTTTTTTGAATTTTTTGCCACTTAAGGGCCTTTTTTTTCCATGATAATCCTTTACATACCCAAATTTGAAAATTTAAAGAAAAACAAAGAGAGGTTAGCCAAGAATTAAAGGATTCAAAGGAAAGTATTGTGGATTTAAAGCTATGATTGGATGAATGAAAAAAGACTAAAGAAAATCTCAAAGATACTATCAAACATAAAATGGATGAATGCAAGAAGATTAAATAAGAAAATCTCAAAAAAAAAAGAGAAGAAAATGAGAAGTTAGATCAAGAGTTAAGAAGGCTAAAATCAGAAACAAGAGTATGTGAAAGTAGCATAATTTTGGATCAACTCTTGTCCCTATAGAAATGTCACAAGGGTAAGGGAAGACTTGGCTTCTCCAGTGAAAACTCAAATCAGAACACTAAGGGAAAAGACAAAGAAGTTGAAACTGAAGCAAGATTTGTTGTAACAAGCAAGGTATGGAACTCTAGAACACCTACAAAAAGACCTTTGGTGAGGCAACCAATTTCTCAAAGCTACTTATCATTTAAAGGCTATTGTTTTCTATGCAAAACTTTTGGACATAAGTCTGTAGAGTGTACAAGCAAGAAGGAACTGAGTACTCAATGCTTTAACTGTCACAAGTTTGGTCACAAAGCAAGTCATTGCAGACGTCAATTATCTAATCCAACTAGAAGGAATGGAATGAATAATCTCTTTCATAGCAATTTCTATTTATGCCATGGTTATGGTCACAAAGCTAATCAATGCAAATCTAGGGCTCACTCAGTTAAGTCAAGAAAAATATGTTACAGGTGCAGTCAACCTAGACATTATGCTAACACATGCAAATATGTTGCTCCAAAAAAGCCTGAAAATAAAAATAAGGTTGTAGAATCAGATGAATCTAAGAAGAAGACTGTCATGGTTCAGAAGAAAAAGGAAACAAGTGTGGGGAGCTCTTTTGTGGTACAGGATCTTAGTACAAGCTCTTCCAGAATTTGAGCCAACCGCCTTCGCTCAAGAGGAGTTTTGTAATGCATATCCTGACAGTTCTCCCTCTCTGAAGCAATATTGATGTGTTTTCAACATGACTAAGTTTGATCCAGTTGGTGATGTATGATGAAGCTTAATTCAACTGATTGAAAAGAGAAGTATAGTTGCTAGCATCATCAATGTACATCTTTGGTGATGAAATCATCATGAGAAATTAAAGATAATAGGTGGAGTTTCAAATCATTTCTCATAGTTTGCAAAGAAGGAGAAGAGGTTTTGCTGAGCGATAAAAGGATTGAAGAAGCTAAGCGCGATGATGGAATTTGTGTTGGTTAACAATGAATCCAGTGGTGATATTTCACTAAGATTGAAGGGAGTATAGTTGGATGAATTTCATCATTGGAAGATGAAGGAAATGGAACTAAGGTTGAAGACTGATGAATTGTAGAATGTAAGTGCCCTGAGTATGGATTTATGGGGAGAATTTCCCTGGATTTCTGACAAAAAGTCTATTACTTTGGATATTGTTGTGTATCTTGCACATAAGATGGTGAAGGAAAATAAATAGTTTGACCTGTGTAGCCTAACAATTGAAAACTTAATTGAGAATGTCAAAATGTCTTTGGTTTAGTGTTCCCCTTCCGGTTTGGGTCTCTGCTCATATGTTTAGTATTTTACTTTTTGAGTTTGCTACCATCAAAGGAGAATGTTAAGTGGAAACTCGACATCCCTGTCATAAAGCAAGTTTACATATATTTGGAATGTATGGAAGATAAAGCAAGTGCATGCAATGTTTACTTTTCATCCTTGTAGATGGATCTGTGCTCCAGTGTGATAGTTACTGGTGCTATGCCTATCAGTCAATTTGAGGAAGGTTCCTCCTCCGATAAGGAGTTAGAGGTTGTCATTGGTGGTTCCCCTCGAGAACCTAAAATGAGGAAAATTAACGCAAAGGATGTCATCACTATCTCAGAAGAGAAGGAGAAGGGAGAAGAGTCTCTTTCTAGATTTGATTCTTTCGATCTAGATGAAGTTCGTTCGGTGTTGGATGAAGGTGATATGAAAAATATTAGTGAAATGTGGCATGCTTTCTCTATGGTCAATAGACCTAGAATTGAAGATGCCTTAGTTGATTATCTCTCAAAAAGGGTACTATTTTTTTTAGTTGTTTCTGACTTGTTACCAGATGATATGGTAGAAGTTGTTGAAGAAAGGTTGTTGTGGAAAGAATATGAAGGTCATAAGATCCAAGCTATGATTGAGGGAAGGTGCATCAAAGCCAAACAAAAATTATCCAAGCACATTGGTGAGACAAGAGAATGCATCAAGGAGATTTCTTACATCTACAGGTACTATCTCCAGTGGCATCCTCCTGTTGATAACTTTAGAAACAGAATTGAAGCTATTGAATCTGAATTGAATGATATTGGGAAGCTATTGATTCTGTTCAATGAAGGAAGAAGTGAGTGCAAACAAAGACAAAGGGTGCAAAGGATTATGCAACAAGAAATAGAGAAGGAAGATGAAGGCAAGTGACAAGAAGAAGTAATCTGAATTGCAGAGGTTGTGCAAGGAAGGTGAGAAGAAGATTCTTGATCGAATCTGCTACAGACATATATTGTGCTTTATACTAGAATTGACTTCATGCATATGTAGATGCAGCTTCATCAATTCATTTTTGTCAGTGAGCCTTTCTCTTCTAGTACTGAGCCTTTTTATGTTTGGCTGTAATAGCTAGGTAATAAGCCCACCGATAGTGAGTCTTAACTGCAGTGAGCATTTTGGTAGTGAGCCCTTATAAAAATCACCTTAACCGATGTAACCTTAACTCGTGTTCTATAATTGAGAATTAGCATTCTTCATGGTTTTTCCCATTTTGGTTTCCACATAAATTTTGGTGTTCATTATGCATGGTGTTGTTATGTGCTTTCATGTTCATATCTGTTTGATTTATGCTTGCTCCAGATTAATTAAAGTCAAGAAAATTGTTTTATGATAACTGATTCACTCCCCTCTTAGTTATCTAGACTGTTCAACAAAGGGGTGATAAAAAAACATAATAGAATTAAGGAAAATGTAAAAAAAAATGTGTAAAGGCTTCACATACCTAATAAACAAAGATTCAAATGGAGGAGTTCTACCCAATTATGTAGTCTTTGTTTCTTCTTGCATCAAACTCAACAATTTGAGTTTTTCACAAGATTGTTTCATTTTCAACGTTCAATATTTTATCACTCTTGAATAGAATTACTAACAACAATACAAATAACCAATGTATAATGTTAGATTCTTACAATTCAATCACGATTAACATTGTAACAGTACAAAAATTGAGACTTGAATTGATATTATATCAAATTTAATGTGAAAACTTTGTTATTTCCTCCTTCCTAAGTTGGGAAACTATAAAAATATGGTGGAAAGTTCATGCAAAGGTGGTAAAATGTGAAATCTTTGCATGCACACTTCCCAACAGCATCAAAAAACTTCTTTTTGTTAGAACATACGCATAACCAAGAGAATATCAGAGTATGTGGGCCTAGATAACAAGTGTGCTGATTTTTTTTACCGTTTTAGAGCAAGCCAAAACATGCTCGCATTATAACGTGAGTGCATTTAGGATTTCTATATAGAATTACTATATCTCAACTTCTTCAAAATGTGCTCATATTATGAAAAAAATTGGTTTTCTAAAGGTTTCCTCTCTCTCTCCTTAGCCATCCATCCCTCCTTAGCCATCTAGGTCTCTCACTAAACCCTAAACCCTATCCCTAAACCCTCAATCCTTGATACTATACCTTAAACCCTAATCCCTCAACCCTATACCCTTAAACCCTTAATACTTTGACCCTTAAAACCCTAAAACCTAAACCCTAATCTCTCTCTCTCCCACTCCCTCTCTCTCACTCCCTCTCTCTCCCACTCTCTCTGGTCTCTCCCTCCCACCCCTCTCCCTCTCTCACTCCCTCTATCTCTCTCTGCTCCCTCTATCTCCCACTCCATCTCTCTCCAACTCCCTCTCTCTCACTCTCTCTCAACTATATCCCTCCTACCCTCCCTCTCTCTCTCTCTCTTTATTAGGTCTCTCCCTCAAGCACCCTACCTACATAACTAGATAACTTTCTCTCTCCCTCTCTCTCCCTCTCCCTATCTCTCCCTCTATCTTCCACTCCCTCTCTCAACCATCCCTCCCACCCTACCTAGATAAGTCCCTCTCACTCCAACCCCATCTCTTTTACTCCTCTCCCCCTCTCTCTCAGGTATCTCCCTCCCACCTCTCTCCCTCTCTCAGGTCTCTCGCTCTCTCTCCCCCCCCTCTCTCTCTCTAATCTCTCAACCCTAAACCCTCAACCCCTATACCATCTACTCTATACATTGGAACCTCAACCCTAATCCCTCAACCCTATACCCTCAACCCTCAACCCTCAACCCTCTACCCTCAACCAAATACCCTAAACCCTCAACCCTATACCCTCAATTCTCAACCCTCTGCCCAATACATTAGATCCTCAATATCTTTCTTCCACTTCCCTCCTCTTCTCTCCTCTCTATCTCAATTCTCCCTCCATCTCTCCCTCCCTCCATCCTTCCCTCTCTACCATAATCCCTTAGCCCTATACCCTCAACCCTTAAACCCTAAACCCTTAAACCCTCTACCCTCTACACTCTTGACCCTTAAACTCTAAACCCTTAAAACCTCTACCATCTACCCTCTTGAACCAATACCCTAAACCATCAACCCTCAAACTGTAATCCCTCAACCCCAATCCCTCAACCCTCAACCCTTAAACCCTAAAACCTCAACCCTTAATCCCTCAACCGTAATCCATCAACCCTTAACTCTTACCTCTACCCTATACATTGGACCATCAACCCTAATCCCTCAACCCTATACCCTCAACCCTCTACCCTAGAACCAATACCCTAAACCATCAACCCTATACCCTCAATTCTCAACCCTCTACCCTATACATTGGACCCTCAACTCTCATATATATTTCTCCTTCTCTCCTCTTCTCTCTTTCTCTCTATCTCACTTCTCCCTCCATATCTTCCTCTATCCATCCCTCCCTCTCTACCATAATCCCTCAAACCTATACCCTCAACCCTTAAACCCTTAAACCCTCTACCCTCTACCCTCTTGGCCCTTAAACCCTAAACCCTTAAACCCTCAACCATCAACCCTAAACCAATAAAACCTCTACCCTCTACCATCTTGACCCAATACCCTAAACCCTCAAATCTTAACCGATAATCCATAAACCCTGAATCCCTAACCCTCAACCCTTAAACCCTAAACCCTTTATCCCTCAACTCTAATCCCTCAACCGTAAACCCTTAAAATCTATACCCTCAACCCTATACCCTCTACCTGTACATTGGAACCTCAACCCTAATCCCTCAACCCTATACCCTCAACCCTCTACCCTCAACCCAATACCCTAAACCCTCAACCCTATACCTTCAACCCTATACCCTTAATTATCAACCTTCTACCCTATACATTAGATCTCCAACCCTCATCTATCTTTCTCCCTCCCTCCTCCCATTCTCTCCATCTCACTTCTCCCTCCATCTCCCCCTCTCTACCCTAATACCTAAACCCTCTATCCTATACATTGGAACCTCAACCTTAATCCCTCAACCCTACACCCTCAACCCTCTACCCTCAACCCTCAACTGTAGCCCTCAACCCTATACCCTCAACCTTATATACTCAAACCTATACCCTCAATTCTCAAACCTCTACCCTATACATTGGATCCTCAACCCTCATCTATCTTTCTCATTCCCTCCTCTTCTCTCCTTCTCTCTATCTCACTTCAAAAATCCCACTACCTTGTCAATCATACCGCATTGACAAGCTAGTGAGCTCACTAGCTTGTCAAAGTTCACATGATTTTTTGGATGGAATGAATTAAAGAAATGTGGTCTCATGGAATTTCATGATTGCAAGATAGGAAAAAAATGAAGGATGGAAAAGGCATGTGAATTGTTTGATAAAATGTTTTGGTAGACATGTATGCAAAATGTGGTATATTTGACAAGCTAGTGAGCTCACTATCTTGTCAATGTGGTAGCATAGCCAAGCTAGTGGGTTGTTTGAAAAAATTCCTCATAGAAATGGGATCTCATGATGACGTACACCCCATTTCTATGAGGCATTTTTTCAAACAACCCACTAGCTTGTCTATGCTACCGCATTGAAAAGCTAGTGAGATCACTAGCTTGTCAAAGCTCACATGAAATTTTTGATGGAATGAATTAAAGAAATGTAGTGTCATGGAATTTCATGATTGCAAGATAGGAACAAAATTGAAACATGGACAAAGCATGTGATTTGTTTGAACAAAATTGTTTTGGTAGACTTGTAAGAAAAATATGGTACCATGAAACAACATGGTGAGCTCACTAGGTTGTCAAAGCTCACATGAATTTTTGGATGGAATGCCTTAAAGAAATGTGGTCGTGTGGCATGCCATGATTTCAAGATAGGCACGAAATGGAAGCATGGACAAGGAATGTGAATTTTTTGACAAAAATGTTATGGTAGACATGTATGAAAAATGTGGTACCATAGACAAGCTAGTGAGCTAGTGAGATCACTACCTTGTAATGGAGACCTTGGAATGGAGTATGGCATCTATCAAAACATGGCATGTGGTCTCATGAAATGCTATGATTACAAGATAAGAAAAAAATGAATTTTTTAAAAGACATTACAAATTTTCATGAAGATACAATTGGCTCAAGAGTATAAATCCACATTCTACAACTTTTGTCTTGACATCCTACCTTTGGAACAAGGCGTCTAGGAATCAATGAAATCATTGAAAGAAAGGGGGATTTTTGGACAAAATGTTTAGGTAGATATGCATGGAAAATTCGGTAGCATAGACAAGGCAATCAAATTTTTGAAAAAATGCCTCAAAGAAATGTGGTCTCATGGTGATGCACATCACCATGAGACCACATTTCATTGAGGAATTTTGAAATAGTTGATTGACTTGTCTATGTTGTTTGATACAATGCTTTGGTAGATATGCATGGAAAATTTGGCAGCATAGACAAGGAAATCAGTTGTTCTAGTAGAACTGCTTGACAAAATCCCTCAATCAGATATGTCCTCGTAGACTACAATGATTGCAGGATATGCACAAAATGGATTTGTTGAAAAGGCTTTAGAAAATTTTAAGAAAATGCAATTTCTATGTGTAAAACCAAATTCGACTACATTTTCTGACATCCCCCATGCCTATACCAAAATGGAAGCTTTGGAAAGGGGTGTGCACATCCATAGAAAATGATTGAGAAATGATGTATTATATTACATACTTACAGTTCTACTCATATATATGTGTATAAAAAATGTGGAAGCATACACAAGGTAGGTCAATTGGTTTAACAAGATGCCTCAAAGAGATGTGGTTTAAAATGTAATTGGAAAGTGTAAAGAATTGTGTAGTTTAAAATGTTCTAAGAAGGGATAAGGTTATAATGACAAACAAGACAATGATGAACATGAAATATGCATAATAGCAAAATAAAAGCATTGTATTAAGCATGTATGATAAGGGTGTTGAGAAGTTGTTGAGATGATTTAACATTGTGGTCATTGATGTCAAAACCTGGGATCCATAAAGTTGTGCTTTGGATGATATACAAAAATGATCTATCTTGTCGTGTGTTATGATGTTGTGTAGTATGGATGGTATCCTTGATATGGATATGACAGTATTTCTTTTTGGGACATCCGTGGAAGATAGTTAATGCAGAAGAATGAAGACTAATCTTTTGATGTTTGTTGTTGTGCTCAAAGCTTATTCTGAGAATCATTTCTATCGGGACATTCATGTAGCATGTTACAAGTTATGGTGTGTCTAATTGTGTTTCTCCAGTTCATACTAAATTGATGGTAATTAAGATTTGGTCTTGGTTGTGGCATTACCATTGAATCCAAAATATATTTCATGTAATTCAAAGTTTGCTATCTTTTGGTAATTGTGCTATCTTATGTATGACCTATTTATGGGTCCCATGGTAACATGGTAAGAATATATTTATGCGCGGCCTATCTTTTGGGTCTAGTGCTAGCCTGCCAAGCCTTATTGAATATTTCAAGGTTGTTCTTCAAAGCCAAGATTTTTTGCTAGGATTGCTTAGGAGATTATGAAGAAATTGTGTTTGGCCTACTTAGGAGATTATGAAGGAAATGGAATGGTATAAATAAAATTTGATTCTATTCAATGAAGGAAGAAGTGAGTGCAAACAAAGAAAAAGGGTGCAAAGGATTATGCGACAAGAAATATAGAAGGAAGTTGAAGGCAAGTGACAAGAAGTAATATAAATTGTAGAGGTTGTGTAAGGAAGGTGAGAAAAAGATTCTTGACTAGATCTGTTGCAAATAGATATTGTGCTTTAAAATGGAATTGAATTCATGCATATGTAGATGCAGCTTCATTTGTTCATTTTTGTCAGTGAGCCTTTCTCTTTTGGCAGTGAGCCTTTTTATCTTTGGCTGTAATAGCTGGGTAGTGAGCCCACTGATAGTGAGCCTTACCTACAGTGAGAATTTTGGTAGTGAGCCCTTGTAAAAATCACCTTAATTGGTGTCACCTTAACCAGTGTTCTATAATTGAGAATTAACATTCTTTGTGGTTTTTCCCATATTGGGTTTTCTCATAAATTCTGGTGTTCATTGTGCATGGTGTTGTTATGGGCTTTCATGTTCATATCTATTTGATTATTATATGATTGATTTAATCTTGCTACAGATTAATTAAAGTCAAATTTTTTTTTATGATAATTGATTCACCCCCCCTCTTAGCTATCCAGACTGTTCAACAATTCGTATTAGAGCTGGTCCCTTGCAGATAGAGCTTAATCGCTTGAGGGAGATCTTGGCATCTTGAAGAAGATGGCAGGAGATTATTACTTTGAGGAAGAACTAAAGATCATGTTAGATGATATGGAGAGCACAAAATTTGAAAATGAAGAATTGAAAGAAAACATCAAGTAGACAAATGCCTATATCTTAAAGCTAAGGGATCAAATTCAGAAATTTAAAGCAAAACATAGAGAGGTCAGCTAGAAATTAAAGGATTCAAAGGAAAGTATTGTGGATTTAGAGCTATGATTGGATGAATGCAAAAATACTGAAGAAAATATCAAAGATAATATCAAACATAAAATGGATGAATGCAAGAAGACTGAAGAAAATCTCAAACAAAAATTAGAAGAAAATAAGAAGTTAGATAAAGAGTTAAGAAGGTTGAAATCAAAAGCAAGTGTATGCAAAAGTAGCATAATTCTAGATCAACTCTTGTCCCTACAAAAATGTCACAAGGATAAGGGAGGACTTGGCTTCTACAGTGAAATCTCAAATTAGTACACTAAGGGAAAGGACAAAGAAGTTGAAGCTGAAGCGAGATCTGTTGTAACAGGCAAGGTCCGAAACTCTAGAACATCTACAAAAAGACCTCTGGTTAGGCAATCAAATGCTCAAAGGTACTTATCATTTAATGGCTATTGTTTTCTATGCAAAAATTTTGGACATAAAGCTATAGAGTGTAGAAGCAAGAAGGAATCGAGTACTCAATGCTTTAACTATCACAAGTTTGGTCACAAAGCAAGTCATTGCAGAAGTCAATTATCTAATCCAACTAGAAGGAATGGAATGAATAATTCCTTTCATGGAAATAGCTATTTATCCCATGGTTATGGTCACAAAGCTAATCAGTGCAATTCTAGGGTTCACTCAGTTAATTTAGGACAAATATTTTACAAGTGTAGTCAAACCAGACATTATGCTAAAACATACAAATATGTTGCTCTGGAAAATCCTGAAAATAAAAATGAGGTTGTAGAATCAAATGAATCTAAGAGGAAGAACGTCATGGTTCAAAAAAAATGGAAAATAGTGTGGGGAGATCTTTTGTGGTACCAAATCTTGGTACAAGCTCTTCTAGAATTTGAGCCAACTGCCTTGGCTTAGGGGGAGTTTTGCAATGGATTTCCTGACATTTCCCCCTCTCTGAAGCAATATTGATGTGTTTTCAACATGACTAAGTTTGATTTGGTTGGTGATGTATGATGAAGCCTAATCTGGCTAATTGAAAAGTGAAGTATAGTTGATAGAGTCATTGATGTACATCATTGACAACAAAATCATCATGAGAAATTAAAGATAAAAGGTGGAGTTTCAAATCATTTCTCATAGTTTGGAAAGAAGGAGAAGAGGTTTTGCTAAGCGATAAAAGGATTGAAGAAGCTAAGCGCAATGATGGAATCTGTGTTGGTTAACAATGAATCCAATGGCGATATTTTGCTAAGATTGAAGGGAGTAAAGTTGGATGAATTTGATCATCAGAAGATGAAGGAAATTGAATTAGGGTTGAAGATTGATGAATTGCAGAATTTAAGTACCTTGAGTATGGATTTATGGGGAGAATTTCCTTGGATTTACGACAAAGAGTTTATCTTGTTCCTATTGAGTTGATTCAAGGATGGCAACATCATTTTGGAAAAACCCTTTCCGATCACTAAGGAAGTCATTGAAGCTATTAGTGGATTGTGTAGTGTTGGTGACCTCCCTAGGAAGAAAATAGTGAAATATAGAGACATGGAGGAACTTACTTGGATCGACAAAGACCCCTGAGCTCTACAAATAAATACGATTGTCGATCCTCCAAAAAGGTATGTAGCTTATGGTATCACTTACAAAATCTATTTCAGAAATCGTGAAGGTTCTACTTCGGCTATTGTTGTGTATCTTGCACATAAGATGGTGAAGGAAAATAAATAGTTTGACCTATGTAGCCTAACAATGGAAAACCTAATTGAGAATGTCAAAATGCCTTTCGTCGATTGTTACCCCTTTTGGGTTGGGTCTCTACTCATATGTTTAGTATTTTACTTTTTGAGTTCGCTACCATCAAAGGAGAATGTTAAATGGAAATCCAACATCCCTGTCGAAAAGCAAGTTTACATATATTTGGAATGTATGGAAGATAAATCAAGTGCATGCAAAGTTTACTTCTCATCCTTGCAAATGGATTTGTGCTCCGATGTGATAGTGACTGGTGCTATGCCTATTAGTCAGTTTGAGGAGGGTTCCTCCTCTAGTAAGAGGGAGTTAGAGGTTGTCATTGGTGGTTCCCCTCCAAAAATTAAAAGGAGTAAATTTAATGCAAAGGATGTCATCATTATCTCAGAAGAGAAGGAGAAGGAAGAAGAGTCTCTACCTAGATTGGATTATTTTAATCAAGATGAAGTTCATTCGGTGTTGGATGAAGGTGATTTGAAAAATATTGGTGAAATGTGGCATGCCTGCTCTCTAGTTAGTAGACCTAGAATTGAAGATGCCTTAGTTGATTATCTACTAAAAAAGGGTACTACTGTTTTAGTTCATTCTGACTCATTACTAGATCATCTAGTAGAAGTTGTTGAAGAAAGGTTGTTGTGGAAAGGATCTGAAGGTCATAAGATCCAAGCTATGATTGAGGGAAGGTGTGTCAAAGCCAAACAAAAATTTGTAATGTCCCCATTTTTAGCACTGCACTTCTCAGTGATTGATGGCCTATCCCCAGGGTGCTGTCGGCTAGTCAGAGGCAGAATTAGGGTTTTCGACTGTTTGGCGGGTTCTCTTGAAGATTCAGGGTTTTGTTTGTTGGAGTTTGGGTGTTCAGATTCTAGATTCCTTTTGGGTTTTCAGAGAGCTTCGCAATGGTGGCGCATGCATTGCATTCCGAGCAACTTTCTGAATTTACTATTTTTAGTAAATTCTATTTTTGGCAGTGGTCCAGTCAGCACCAGCTCAATCAACTTTCCTCTTCTGGCAGTTCATTGGGTAATTCTGAATTTTGGCGTAAGGGGTTCATTTTGGAGGAATAAGTATTTTAAAGACAATAATGTTTTATTTTATAAAATAACCCCTTGTCCTAGTATTATGACTTTAAGTTGTTTTAAAGAAGGGGACCTTGAGGGGTATTGTCTCATGAAGGAAATATTTTATATTTCTAAAGTCAAAAAATATTACTTGGAGAAAAGGACGCCTTTTTATGAAGGAAAAGATTTTAAAATAAAGTTAAATTAAACCTTGAGAAAGGGGGCGCCCAAATTGGAGGGAAAAGAAGATAGTCAAATTTGAAAGTTAGGGTTTCTAGAAGCTTCTGGAAAAGTCATCACAAGTTTATAAAAGGAGGTCTTGGTCTTCATTTTCATCATCTGATATCTTGAGTATTGTTATGCTGCCGAAATGGTTGCTGGATTGCTTCGAGGAATGAATGCCTCCTAGCTTGGGCTCGACTTCGTGCTTGAGAGATAGCACCTAGTAGAGAGGTTTGCTTGTTTTGAGTGCATTTGTAGTGAGGTTTTGCATTGTTTTGATGATCTTGCACTTTGTAGCTAAGTACTTGCATTTTCTGTCATATTCCGGAGTTGCTGAATATCATAGCTGATTCGAAGTTTCATTCATATTTCAAAAATAAAAATAGATATTGTTCTGGGTGTTGGTCATATCATCTTCTCTACTTGGGGCGACCTTACTTGCAAATTTGTGGGATTTTTAATGAAGTTTCTAATTTTATAAAGCAAATTCGTCATTTCTTGACAGCCCTACTTTCTGGAGTGCTTTGGGATCTGTACCATTAATTAATAGCCACTTTTAGCTGCCCCTTTTCATTACTAAACTAGGCGCCATCATTTTAAGAGTATTTTGCATCAGTTTTCATGTAATTTGAGTGAGAAATGAGTGAGTTGTGAGCTTTTCATTGAGTTTATGTATTGTTGGTTCTGTATTTCATGTTGCTGGTCTGTCAGATCAGACTTGAGAAAATTGCTTATTCGCGAAGGACGAGTGTTAGGAATTCATTATTGACTTAGTGGATGACATCTTTACTATTGCAGCAACTTGTAGAGCTTAAATACTTGATCTTGCAGGCATTCTACTTCTCATTGTAAGCTGAACAGTAGTACTGTCAGCATTTCTCTTAGTTTTGCTTATCATGTTTGTAATTGCCCACTGAATAAGTGGAAGAGGCTGGCTTGCCGCCTATTTACTTTGATTTGCATTGTAATATCTTACATCTCCGCCCTATGGTAGCTCCATTCCCACTCCGGGCTTGAAAGCACATTCTGGGTGTTGAGTTTATTTCGAAGTTGCATTTGTATTTCTTTTAATCTCCACCATATGGTCGCCTCATTCCATTCTGGTTTGGGTAGCACATACTTGGTGTTGAGTTACTTTAAGTTGCAGTTCTAATTTATTGTACTGACGATCCTCTTGCCATATGATAGCCTCTCTCTGGTTGAGATTGAGTGCGCATTCTTGGCAAAGAGTTATATTGTAAATGTTAGTTTGATTTATCTAACCCTAACGGGTGTGTTGCATTGCTGATTGTAATTCAAAAATCAAAAAATTTTGGTCTGGTTCATTACAAAATTATCTAAGAACATTGGTGAGAGAAGAAAATGCATCAAGGAGATGTTTGACATCTACAGGCATTGTCCCTAGTGGCCTACTGCTATTGATAACTTTAGAAGTAGAATTGAAGCTATTGAATCTAAATTGAATGATATTGGGTTAAAGTGTTTTGATTTCTTCAAAGATAAAGATGGAAAAAAAAGAGTTGGAGAGTTGCAAGAGTTGAGTTATTGTCTATTCAGAGACAAAGGGATGATTTGGTTGGAACTTTCTGGTTGGTCAAAGAAATTGATGAGGTTTGATTGGATCATCTCTTTGAGATACTTTCTGATTGAGAGAATTGTGAACTTCAGTGCCTATCTCCAGACTGGTCATCTTCATTTATGTTGTTGATTCTACTGGATAATATGTGTGCCAAAAAAAATTTTGTAGTGCAAGCTTGGAAGTGTAAGGAAAGCTAGATGCGGAAACAACTCTCCTAACATCAATTCGACAGGGAAGAATGTAAATATACTTTTAATTTTTCAATTATAATTCAATTAAGATGCACTTTGAAATAAATATCAGAAACAGAGAATTAGACAAACACAGATGAACACTAGATATACGTGGGAAAACCCTTATGGGAGAAAAACCCACCACACCAAGAGAAGTCACTTTGTATTATAGTAATAAGGATTACATACAAGAGTTCTGACTTATCTTTCTGATGTCATATTATAACTTTCACTATGATCGATCTTGTACAAGAACCTTCATGTTACAGTCTTCACAGAATAGAATTCACTCTGATACAATTCAAACTATTCACACACTTGTTGATCAAAACAACCATCAAACCAACTATCGAACCATCGAGCATCTACAACTGCAAACTATATTCATGGCATTTCTTATTTGTTGAACTTCCTCACAGAACCGTCACAGCGAACTATCTTCCAACTGTTAAGATTCGGCTTCTCCTATTGGTCCACGAGACTCCACAGAGGATGGTCAAATAGTCAACAAGGTTAACATTGTATCGGCATGTCGGTGAGACACAAGAAGTGTCTCCCCGATGCCCTAAAAACTTCATATCAATGTCACCAAGAGTTATCATTATCGCCAAGATGTCTATCGAGCTTTCATGTGTTACACCGAGACCACCATTCGCCAAGAGCTATACCGAAGACTTCTCATCATCGGCGAGACATTCCATTCTCGCTGAGACGTCTCTTTGAAACCCTTTGTGTTACACCAATGACCAACATTTGAACCTTCGTCAGTGAGACTTTGCACATCGGTAAGACTTCTTACTGATAGACCATAAGATACCCATAATACTATAAAATGAAACATCCTATCGGTGAGACTCAAACACATGGCCTAGACTTCTTCCTGAACTAAGCCTTTTGGCCAAGGGTCTCAACGATAAGCGATAGAATGGCCTGTCAGCCAAAGATCTCCATGGGCACTAAGAGGTCACACCGAATGCTTCTTGTCACAGCGATATGATCCTTCGGTGAGACAAAAGCTAGGTCACAGCGAAGACACCAGTGTGTCAAAGCTACTAGTTGGCCAGACATGCTGGATGTCATACCGACTTTGCTCGAGTAGAGGTTATAGCCTGTGATGATTGAGGCACACATTTCTAACAATCTCCCACTTGATGAAGATCACATAGGCACCTCCAGAGCACAACAAAACTTACTAAAAATCATGGGCACTAAGGCCCATTGAATTGGCACACCACCTGAACTTGTCTTTGCTCACTAGATTCGTCAATGCATTTGCAACATTCTCCAGAGTATCAACTTTTTCCAAACTGACCTTTCCATCCTCCACCATATCTCGTACAAAGTGGTACTGTACATCTATATGTTTTGTCCTGGCATGGAAAGTGGGATTCTTTGCCAGACAAATTGCACTCTGATTGTCACAAAAATTAGTTATTTTCCCTGCATCAAAACCAATGTTAGAACACAAATGTTTTAACCAAACTTCTTCTTTACAAGCATGAGTAGCTTCCATGTACTCAGCCTCTGTAGTGGACAAAGCGACTACAACTTGTCGCTTACTCATCCAACTCACTGCACCACCATTCAACATGAAAATGTATCCACTGGTGGACATCCTGCTGTCAATGTCCCCTATCCAATCAGAATTTACATATCCTCGAATACTGAGAGTCCTCTGTGATTCAAACAAGTTCCCATGGTAACACAAAGCTAAATCTGAAGTTCCCTTCAAATATCTGAAAACTCTCTTCACAGCATCCCAATGTGTTCTTCCTGGATTAGCCATAAACTGACTAAGAACTCCCACTGCTTGGGCAATGTCTAGCCTTGTACAGACTATTGCATACATAAGACTGCCAACCGCACTAGCATAGGGTACATTGGTCATGTCCTCCATCTTAGTAGGAGATTTTGGATAGTCTTCAACAGATAGCTTTGTTCCCTGCAAGACTGGAACAACTAACTGCTTGCAATCATTCATGCAAAATCTCTCTAGAACAGTCTTGATATACTTACTCTGACTGAGCCAAAGTTTTCTACTATTCCCGTCTCTAGTTATCTCCATCCCCAGAATGTACCTTGCTGCACCAATATCTTTCATTTCAAACTTAGCAGACAATTGAGACTTAAGATCATAAATCATTAGCTTACTATTGCCTATGAACATCATATCATCAACATAGAGAGAAATAATAAGAACTTGATCACTTTTAGCTTTATAATAGACACAATGATCAGACTTTGATCTCACAAATCCCAAAGACAATACAAAAGTATGAAATTTATGGTACCACATTCTAGGTGACTACTTTAACCCATACATAGACTTCTTTAATTTGAAAACTAGTTTCTCTTTACCTTTTTCAACAAAGTGCTCAGGCTGGGACATATAGATTTCTTCTTCAAGATCACCATGAAGAAATATTATCTTCACATCCATTTTTTCTACCTCTAAGTCATACACTACTGTAAGTGACAAAACAAATCTAATAGATGTCAGCTTAGCTACAAGAGAAAATATGTCCCCATAATCAATTCCCTCTACCTAAGAATAACCCTTTGCAACCAATCTTGCCTTGTACTTTTCCACACTGCCATCTAGACCAATCTTCTTTTTAAATACCCATTTACAACCCATAGCTTTTCTGTCTTTAGGCAAGGGCACCAAACTCCAAGAGTCATTCTTTCCTAATGATGCCATCTCTTCATTCATGGCTTCCAACCAAGAGTCTAAATCAAACATTTTAAATGCTTCTTTTACAGTCTTAGGCTCATTAGTGCTATAAATCAAAGCATAGGCACAAGTAGAATCAATCAAAGAGAACCCATACCTATCAGGTTGCTTTCTTTCACGAGTTGACCTCCTCACTTGTTGAGGCTGAGGTTGAGGTTCTTCTTCTTCTTCAGAACTATCAAAACTACTTGAGCTCTCCTCAGTTTCAGGTACATTTTGAATTTTGAATTCCTCTTTCTCTGGTGTAGGAGGAATTAAAGCTACATCCTTATTGTTTTCTGACTTTGTCTCTGACTGCAGATCCAAAGTGGAAGGTTTCAGCTCATGAAAGATTACACTTCTACTATATACAACCTTCTCTGTATCAGGATTCCAAAGCTTGTATCCTTTTATGACAACACTATAGCCAATAAAAATACATTTGAAAGGATTGTTCTCCAATTTAGATCTTTTCACATTCAACACATAAGCATATGCCTCATAGCTAAAAACACGAATATGTCTTAAAGAGGGCTTCTTACCAGACCATGCTTTCAAAGGTGTTTTCTCAACAAGAGCATAATTTGGAGAATGATTAATTAGGTAACATGCAGTAGATACAACCTTAGCCCATAAATTATCCTCCAAGCCAACACTACTGAGCATACTTCGTGCTCTCTCCATCACTATCCTATTGAACTTTTATGCAACTCCATTTTGTTGTGGAGTATAAGGTGTAGTCTTATGTCTTTTAATCCCATGGTCTTTACAGTATCTTTCAAACTCATTAGAACAAAATTCACCGCCATTATCAGTCCTTAAGAATTTTATTTTTCTATCAGTCTGATTTTTAACAAGGTTCTTAAATTCCTTAAATCAACTGAACACTTCTAATTTACTTTTCAAAAAATATACAAATGCTCTTCTTGATCAATCATCAATGAATGACACATAGTATCTTGACTTAGACAAATAAGAAACATTCACTGGACCAAAAACATCAGAATGAATATAATCTAGCAAACCAGAAGATTTATGAAGAATGGAATACAATTAAACACGGTGCTGCTTTCCATATATACAGTGTTCACGAAATTCAAATTCAAAGTTACAATCTTCAAGCCCCTTAACCAGGTTTTTTTTCTTCAACGTTTTTAAACCTTTCTCTCCAATGTGGCCTAGCCTATGATGCCAAAGCATAGTCTTCTCTGCAGGAATTTTTACTTCCATAGAGTTTACATAATTAGGGATATTTCCCTTTTTACCTCCACGAGTAGCTTTCTGTGACTTTACGGAGACATTGTTACATTGAACAACATGTGCATCCAGCTTGTATAGGGTACCAATTCGAGCACCTCTAGCCAACACCATAAAGCCTCTAGTCATCTTGCAGCCATTTCCAAAGAATGTGACTTGTACTCCAATATCATTTAGCATACTTACATAAAGTAAGTTTCGATCCAGACCTGGTATATGCATTACATTATTTATTCCCTTTACTCTACCATCAAGAAATTGGATTCTGACTCTTCAACGACCAACTATCTCCAAAGTTGAATCACTTACCAAGTACACCTTTCCACCATTGTATTCTTCATACTTTGTGAACCAGTCTCAATGAGATGTCATGTGAAAAGATGCTCTAGAATCAATCAGCCAGACATCATTTGATGCCTGTGTAGCCAAGGCTGCAATGAAGGTGTCAGCATCACTATGAGAAGAGTCATTGTCAGAAGAATACTTCTTCTTCTTCTTCTTCTTATCCTTTTTACAATCCTTTCAGACATGACTAAGTTTCCCACAGTTCCAGCACTTCACCTTGGACTTCTTGCCAGGAGACTTTGATCTCCCTTCTGATTTTGATTTTGATTTATTGTCCTTCTTCTTGCCTTTCTCTTTCGATCTTCCTCTGATAGCAAGAGCTTCCTTCGACATCTTAGAAGATTTCCTTCTCATTTATTTTGATAGCAAAGAACCAACAACATCTTCCATCTTGAAACTAGATGTTGTACTCCCAATAGCCATCACCAGATGATCCCATGAGTTTGGCAAAGAACACAATAATAGCATACATTGATCCTCTTCTTCAGTCTTTACACCAATAGATGTTAACTGTGCAAGCAACATGTTAAATGCGTTCAAATGATCAACTACAAACCCTCCTTCTTGCATTCTCAAAGAGTACAACTTCTTCCTTAGGAACAGTTTATTCACCAAATACTTCCCTTGATAAATAGATTCTAGTCTCTTCCACAAGGAAGATGCAGTCTTCTCCTCATGCACATTGAGAAGAACGAAATCTTCCAAACAAAGCCTTATCAGCCCATTATAATTTCTATCTACAAGGTCCCAATCTTCTCACTTTATGCATGTAGGTTTCACTCCAGACACAACAATCCAAAGATCACGATCCACTAAGAGACCCTCCATTTTGAGTTTCCACAACTCAAAATTGCTGCCATTGAATTTCTCTATTTCAATCTTTCCTAATGTGCTAGCCATCTCAATCTGTAATTAGAAATTGAAAACTTCTACAAGACTCCCACTAAACATAAATGACACAAAAAAAACCCAACAGTACCCACAAGGATAACACAACTGGCCAGGCTCTGATACCACTTGCAAGGAAATCTAGATGCAGAAACAACTCTCCTAACATCAATTCCACAGGGAAGAATGCAAATATACTTTTAATTTTTCAATTACAGTTCAATTAAGATGCACTTTGAAATAAATATTAGAAACAAAGAATTAGACAAACATAGATGAACACCAGATATACGTGGGAAAACCCTTACGGGAGAAAAACCCACCACACCAAGAGAAGTCACTTTGTATTACAGTAATAAGGATTACATACAAGAGTTCTGACTTATCTTTCTGATGTCATATTACAACAGCTTTCACTATGATCAATCTTGTACAAGAACCTTCACGTTACAATCTTCATATAATAGAATTCACTATGATACAATTCGAACTGTTCAGACACTTGTTGATCAAACCAACCATCGAACCAACCATCAAACCATCGAGCATCTACAACTGCAAACTATATTCATGGCGTTCCCTATCTGTTGAACTTCCTCATAGAACTATCACAATGAACTATCTTCCAATTGTTAAGATTCGGCTTCTCCTATTGGTCCACGAGACTCCACATAGGATGGTCAAATAGTCAACAAAGTTGACATTGTATCGACATGTCGGTGAGACACAAGAAGTGTCTCCCTGATGCCCTAAAAACTTCATCTCGATGTTGCCAAGAGTTATCGTTATCGCCAAGATGTTCTATCAAGCTTTCATGTGTTACACCAAAGCACCAAACAGTTGGCGAGACCTATCGCTTTCACCAAGAGATCATAGCAAGGTCCAAAAGTTTCATAGATGTGAGCTTACCATTCGGCAAGAGTATCGTTCTTCGCCAGGACCTCACGCTGAGTCATTAAGGGTTATACCACAGTCACATGTTATACCGATCGTCAAACAATAGTTGGCAAGACTTATTAATATCACCAAGAGGTTTCTCCAAGATCACAAATGTCACCCTGAAGTCATCAATAGTCGCCAAGACATATCACCTTCACCGAGAGTTCTTATCGAACACATATATGTTACACCGATGACCACCGTTCACCAAGAGCTATATCAAAGACTTCTCATCATCGGCGAGACATTCCATTCTCAATGAGACATCTCTCCTAAACCCTTTGTGTTACACCGATGACCAACATTTGAACCTCCGTCGGTGAGACCTTTTCACATTAGTAAGACTTCTTACCGATAGACCATAAGATACCTCGAAGACTATAAAATGAAACATCCTGTTGGCGAGACTCAAACACATCACCCAGACTTCTTCCTGAACTAAGCCTTTCAGCCAAGGGTCTCAACGATAAGTGATAGAATGGCCTGTCGGCCAAAGATCTCCATGGGTTCTAAGAGGTCACACTGAATGCTTCTTGTCACAGTGATATGATCCTTCGGTGAGACAAAAGCTAGGTCACAGCGAAGACACCAATGTGTCAAAGCTACTAGTCGGCTAGGCATGTTGGATGCCATATCGACTTTGCTCCAGTAGAGGTTATAGCCTATGATGATTGAAGCACACATTTTTAACAGGAAGAGGATTCTTCCAATTGTGAGAGAATGGTACAAGAATTTTTTTGGTGTCAAAAGTGTTATTTTTACTTGATTTCCTGAATGCTCTTAGTTGGCCCTTTTCCTTTAATGGAAAAAAGGAGGAGAGAAATGAAGAGAAAAAGAAAAAGAAAAAGAGGAATTGATTTGCTTGACAAAGGGGCAGCACTTGGAGTTTTGGAGTTTTGTGTTTTTGAGTTTTTTGTTATTTTTCCATCAATGCCGAAGGGGGAGATTATTGAGAAGTTGTTGAGATGGTTTAGCATTATTGTCATTGATGTCAAAACCTGGGATCTAGAAGGTTGTGCTCTGGATAATATACATAAATGATCTATCCTTTCATGTGCTATGATGTTGTATAGTATGGATATTATCCTTGTTCTGGATATGGAAGTAGTTCTTTTTGGGACATCCGTGGAAGACAATTGATGCAGAAGAATGGAGACTAATATTTTAATGTTGGTTGTTGTGCTCAAAGCTTATTCTAGGTATGTATGCTATCCGGACATTCATGTGGAATGTTACAAGTTTTGGTGTGTGTAATTGTGTTTCTCTAGTTGATACAAAAATTGGTGGTAATCAAGATTTGGTCTTGGTTATGGAATTCCGATCAGCTCTAGAATATATTTCATGTAATTCAAAGTTTTATATCTTTTGCTAAGTATGCTATCTTATGTGTGACCTATTTATGGGTCTTATGGTAATGTGGTAACAAGATCTTTATGTGAGACCTATCTTTGGGGTCTGGTGCTAGTGTGCCAAGCCTTATTGAATATTTCAAGGTTGTTCTTCAAAGCTAACATGTTTTTCTAGGCCGACTTAGGAGATTATGAAGGAAATGGAATGGTATAAGTAAAATTTGATTTTGTTTGATGAAGGAAGAAGTGAGTGCGAATAGAGAAAAATGGTGCAAAGAATTATGTGACAAGAAATAGAGAAGGAAGCTGAAGGAAAGTGATAGGAAGAAGTAATCTGAATTGTAGAGGTTGTGCAAGGAAGGTGAGCAGAAGATTCTTGACCGAATTTTTTGCAGACAGATATTGTGCTTTAAACCAGGACTAACTTCATGCATATGTAGATGCAACTTCATCAGTTCATTTTTTTTAGTGATCCTTTTTATCTATGGCTGTAATAGCCGGGTAGTGAGCCCACCAACAGTGAGCCTTAACTACAATGAGAATTTTGGCAGTGAGACCTTGTAAAAATCACTTTAACCAGTGTTCTATAATTCAGAATTAGTATTCTTCATGGTTTTTCCCATTTGGGTTTCCACGTAAATTTTGGTGTTCATTATGCATGGTGTTGTTATGTGCTTTCATGTTCATATCTATTTGATTATTATCTGATTGATTTATGCTTGCTTCGAATGAATTAAAGTTAAGAAAATTGTTTTATAATAACTAATTCACTCCCCCTCTTAGTTATCCGGACTTTTCAACAAAGGGATGATAAAAAAAAAAAAGAATTAAGGAAAATGTAAAAGAAATGTATAAAGACTTCACATACCTAATAAACAAAGATTCGAATGGAGGATTTCTACCCACTTATGTAGTCTTTATTTCTTCTTGCATCAAAATCCTCAACAATTTGAGATTTTCACAAGCTTGTTTCCTTTTCAGCGTTCTATCACTCTTGAATAGAATTACTAACAACAATACAAATAAGCAATGTATAATGTTAAATTCTTACAATTCAATCACAATTAACATTGCAACACTACAAAAATTGAGGCTTGAATTGATATTATTATAAATTTGATGTGAAAACTTTGTTATTTCCTCCTTCCTAAGTTGGAAAACTATAAAAAGGTGGTGGAAAGTTCATGCAGAGGTGGTAGAATGTGAAATGCGCACTTCCCAACTATATCAAAAAACTTCTTTTTGTCAGAACATGCACATAACCAAGAGAATATTAGAGTATGTGGTCCTAGATAACGAGTGTGCTGATTTTTTTTACCATACTTAGAGCAAGCCAAAACATGCTCATGTTATAATGCGAGTGCGCTTAGGCTTTCTATAAAAAATGACTATATCTCAACTTCTTCAAAACAAACTCACATTATGAAAAAGTTGGTTTTCTAAATTTTTCCTCTCTCTCTCTCTCTCTCTCTCTCTCTCTCTCTCTCTCTCTCTCTCTCTCTCTCTCTCCTCTAGTCACCTAGGTCTCTCACTTAACCCTAAACCCTATCCCTAAACCCTCAATCCTTGATACTATGACTTAAACCCTAATCCCTCAACCCTATACCCTTAAACCATTAATACCTCAACCCTTAAACCCTAAAACCTAAACCTTAATCTCTCTCTCCCCCTTTATCTCTCCCCCACTCCCTCTCTCTCACTCCCTCACTCTCCCACTCTCTCTAGTCTCTCCCTCTCACCCCTCTCCCTATCTCACTCCCTCTATCTCTCTCCCATCCCTCTATCTCCCACTCCATCTCCCTCCCACTCCCTATCTCACTCTCTCTCAACTATCTCTCTCATACCTCCTCTATCTCTGTTAGGTCTCTCCCTCAAGAACCCTACCCTCTATCTCCCACTTCCTCTCTCCCCCTCAAACCCCTCTCCCTCTCTCAAGTCTCTCTCTCACTCCCCCTCTCTCTCTAATCCCTCAACCCTAATCTTTTAAACCCTAAACCCCCAACCCCTATACCATCTACCCTATACATTGGAACCTCAACCCTATACACTCAACCCTCTACCCTCAACCCTCTACCCTCGACCCTCAACCCTAAACCCTCAACCCTATACCCTCAATTCTCAACCATTTACCTTATATATTAGATCCTCAACTCTCATCTATCTTTTAACTTCCCTCCTTTTCTCTCATCTCTATGTCAATTCTCCCTCCATGTCTCCCTCCCTCCATCCTTCCCTCTCTACCATAATCTCTTAGTCTTATATCCTCAACCCTTAAACCATCAACCCTCAACCCTTAAACCCTAAACCCTTAAACCCTCCACCCTCTTGACCCAATACCCTAAACCTTCAACCCTCAAACTGTAATCCCTAAACCCTTAATCCTTCAACCCCAATCCCTCAACCTTCAATCATTAAACCCTAAACCCCCAAACCTTAATCCCTCAACCCTTAACCCTTAAACCATAAACCCCTATACCCTCTACCCTATACATTGGACCCTCAACCCTAATCCCTCAACCCTATACCCTCAACTCTCTACCCTCAAACCAATACCCTAAACCATCAACCCTATACCCTCAATTCTCAACCCTTTACACTATACATTGGACCCTCAACTCTCATGTATATTTCTCATTCTATCCTCTTCTCTCTTTCTCTCTCTCTCTCACTTCTCCCTCTATCTCTTCCTCTATCCATCCCTCCCTCTCTACTGTAATCCATCAACCCTATACCCTCAACCCTTAAACCCTCAAACCCTAAAACCTTAAACCCTAAACCATCAACCCTAAACTCTTAAACCCTAAACCCTAAACCCTTAAACCCTCTACCCTCTACCCTCTTGACCCAATAACCTAAACCCTCAAACCTTAACCCATAATCCCTAAACCCTTAATCCCTCAACCCTCAACCCTTAAACCCTAAACCCTTAATCCCTCAACTCTAATCCCTCAACCCTAAACCCTTAAACCCTAAACCCTCAAGCCCTATACTCTCTACCCTATACATTGGACCCTTAATGTTAATCTCTCAACCCTCTACCCTCAACCCAATACCCTAAACCCTCAACCCTATAACGTCAATTTTCAACCCTCTACTTTTATAAGAGTGAATTTGCACTCCTAATGCAAATTCCCCTGTTTCCCTTCTCCACTTTAGAAAACAAAGTTCAGAGGCTTAATTACACCTAAGCCTACTACTTTCATCACACTTGGTGCTTGTTTTGAGCGTTGGTGGAGGAATTTCTGTCGAGGATTCCCAGGCGGTGCACAGACCTCCGCATGACACACTTATGTCCCTAGCAGATTCCTGCGACTAAACCTATAGAGGCATTACACTTCTCATTGGGAGTCAAGTTGTAACGCCCTCTTTGGCTGACCGACCTAAATATGGCAATTTTCTTCATCTCAATTTTAAATTCTTTCCTTCTACATGCATTCCAACTTCTTCCAAGCATTCAACTTAGTCCCTTCACTCTTTACTTGCACTCCATTGCAGCAACAACTTTACTCCATCACTTTGATAGTGCAATTTTGGGACAACACCATTGCAGTAGAGGTTCGAGTACTCTCATTTTCTCCCCCAAGCAGCCTTGAGTGCTCTTGGTGAAGGTGGTAAGCTTCCCTTTCCTCTCCTCTATCACTTGGTTGAGTAAGCACACTTACTATTTTGTAGTGTTTTGGTGTTCTCTATTATAGTATTTTCTTTATCATACTTGCTTTCTTGGCTATCCATGGAGGTGGAAAAACCTAAAGGGGGTCTAACTAAGGCAGGTCCCTATACAACCACCCAAAATTCTCCTCCTCTTTGTGTGTAGGTGAGTGTGTTCTCAAGGAGCTAGCTAGTGAACAAGTTTCTTTGTGAGATCCTTCTTGCCACCTTAACTCTTACATTTTTGCTTTATCACATTAGAGAGTATTTTTTTTACTTTATCACCTTATTTTGGCCCTTTAGTAATAGTTAGCTAGGTCATTAGATTGTTTTCTTAGGTTTGACCTTGTCTCTGTAGTTGGTTGGTCGTACAGACGCCAGTGCACTTGAGAGACACTAGCATGCTGCGTTGTTGTCCCAAGAATGCACTTTTGTCCTCAGACAAAGAGCTTCCTAAGGAGCAGTGTTGAACCTAAAAACCAACTCACCTAGCATTGTTTTGTATCTTAGTTCTATAGATTGACTGATGGAACTTTTAGTCCTCATCATTCTTGTCCCACATATCCTAACATCCTGTTAAGCTGAGGTAAGTTAGGGTAGCCTTCCACATCTTGGCCTTCCGTGACCTGGGGCCTTGCACGTGGTGGTCCTCCTCTCTTACATTTTTGGTGAACCCAACGTGAACCATTTTGGTTCTATTTTGTGATATTAACAATTCCTTTCTTTGTGCTCTAGGAGTGTTGCAAGGCTATCGCCTTACAACCCAACTTGTGACCCCTAGTTTGCATAGTTGGACGGTTCCGAAGGTGTTGCATAACAAAAGCTTAATTGGGTCACTATCTTATCCTTCAACCTTTAGGGACTCTGTGAAGGTATCATCTAGTGTGTGTAATGGCCTCCTTCCTACATCAACCTATCCCCTCTGCGCAACCTATGGATAGTGGTACTGGTATAACCTTCACTTCACAAGACCTGCTGATGGGTTTTAACAAGGAACCATCTCCTCTCTATATTCCTATGTGGATCAATGGAAACATTGTAGCAGGTGTTCTCGTTGATCCGACATTAGAAGTAAACATAATAATCGAGGAGATTATGTTGATTAACTTATTACATAAAGATGGGTATGACACACCTGTGAGCACCATCTACATGCATGACGGGCTTTTTGTGCCCCCTTTGGGTAGTATTTTCTTGTCAGTCTTGGTTGGACCTAAATCCGTGAAACTCCTGTTTGACATTATCCCTAGGTCTGAAATCCTTAGAGTAAAGTTGGGTATCCCTTGGTTGATGTTGATGAATGTGTTGGATGTTGTGGTTGTGTTGTTGATATGTGGTTGTCATTGATGTCAACACTATTGGAATTAATGTCTTAGAAGCTATATATGTTGAGGATATTGAGAAAATTGTAATGAAATAAGTTACAGGTTGTCAGTGGTGAAGTGAAGTTCAATCTATTGGTTAGTTTAGTATGTTGATGATCACTGGTTGTGGATTAAAGGGCTTCTTGTCAAGTATATCTAGTTTAAATCCATGTTAAGTTTCAGAGATCCGCGTGAAGATTTAATTGAGTTATGAAGATTGTATTTTGACAGTTTTTTTGTTACTTTAGTTGGTGTTCCTGAATGAAGGTGATGAGATTTTAGCAAGATCAGTTGTTGAAGATGCTTCTCTCATGATTCATGATGTTTTTGGAAGTTCCTAGATCATGCTCTATCTATATTGCATGTCCGCATTGATCATTGTGCTCGCGATTCAATATTTTCTCTTATGTGTTCATGTTTTTCATTTTCTTGGCCGATAGGGTGTTGTATTATGTTGTGGATCTTCGAGGAGTACTTTTTGAAGGAAGTTCATGTTTGAGAATTTTATTTTGGGTCTTCACTATGTTGTGGCCGACCCTGGTTGATTCACATTAATAATCTTTATTGTTTTGGGCCGAGAATTTGTATTCATTTTATTATTTTATTGAGGCCGACATGTAGCAATGTAATTTCTTGTTGTGGATATATATAAGCGATTGTTTATACCATTTGAATTCATGGTGTGTGTGAATAATGCTCTAAATCTTCTGAAGGCAGAGTAGAGTGTGAAGAAGAGTGAAGAAGTGTTCATGTGCTTAACCGAAACTGTAATCAAGCATTAGTAGATGTTATTTTCTCAGTTCAAAATCTTGTGGATGTAATCCAAAATCTTTTGTAAGATAGTGAGTCTTCCTTTTGTAATTGAGCAGTGAGCTCTAGGCAGTGCACTTGAATGCATGTGCATTCCCCATTCATATTTCTTTATACTTTTAATAGGGTATAATCTTGTGGACTGACCTCCATTGTGGTTTTTCCCCTAACAGAGTTTCCATGTAAAAAAAATCTTGGTGTTATGTGTGTTTCTGATGTGTTGTTGATTTATGCTTTCATGGTTATTGATCAGATCTGAGAATAAGGTTAATAAGTTGAATAAGTTTGAAATTTTGTGACAACTAATTCACCCCCCCTCTCAGTTGTCTGCCCTTGTGTTGTCAATAATTGGTATCAGAGCAGGTTCCTTGGAAGAAGTTTAACAACTTGAGGTGATCCGGGATGGTGACATACAAGAAGGATAGTTTGAGATTTGATGGAAAAAATTATTCTCTATGGAAGACTCGAATGGAATTCCATCTGAGATGCATTGGTGAACCTTACTAGATCATTACAAGCAATAGGTATGTTATTCTTCAGAATGGTCATACTACTACTACTAAGATTAGGGATGATGAGTACAATATCAGGGCTAAGGAAGCATTGTTGAGTGCCTTGACTGATTCTGAGATGACAAATGTTATGGATCTAAAGACTGCTTATGAGATTTGGAAAATAATGGAAACTTTGTATGAAGGTGATGCTAATGTGAAGATTGCTAAGTTACAAATTCTAAAAGGGAAATATGAAATGTTGAGAATGGGTGATGATGATAACATTACTACTTTCATGCAAAGAGTGAATGAACTTGTGTGTGGTATTAGATGTACTAGTGGACAGTTGGAAGAATCAGAGATTGTTGCTAAAGTGCTTAGATCCTTTCCTACTGCATACAAAGTCAAAGCTACAACTATTGAGGAGATCCAAACTGTAACAAATGTAACCAGAGACATATTGATTGGTAAGCTTACTACTTTTGAGTTAAGTGAGTTTGGTGATGCTTTTCCTAAGATAGAACCCACATTCAAAGATACTACTTCCGGAAGAGATAAATAGAGATATGATCTGGGTGAAAGTTCATCTAGAAAGGTATTCAAGTATGAGGAGGAAATGCGAGAGATTGAAGAAGAGGAGAGAAAACTAGAGGAGCTTGAAGCACTTATTAACAAAAGAGAAGCTAGAGGAGAAGGTAAGTATAAAGGGAAATTTCCTATTATATGTTTCTCTTGCAATAAGATAGGTCATTTTGCATCAAGGTGTCTAGAAAGAGTCCCTAAAGCCAAGACCTAATAAGCCTAGATTTCAAAGAAAGTGCTATTATGCTACTAATGAAGGTGTGACAAATGATGAATCCGATAAAGGGAATGCAAGTGAAGATGAATGGGTATTTATTGCTATCAAGGAAAATGATCCAGCCCCTACTAAATCTGTTAGTTGCTCAATTGTGGAGAAAGCTCTAGAGGCCAGAGTTGAAGAGAAAGATGAATGGGTGATTGAAAGTGGATGCTCTCATCACATGACAGGTGATAAAAGTAAGTGTCTGAGCCTAGAAAAGTATGATGGTGGTGTTGTAAGATTTGGTGATGACAAAGCAGGTGTAATCCATGGCAGAGGATCCATTTCTAATGATGCTAAAAATAATACTGATGATGTTCTTTATGTGGAAGGTTTGAAGCATAATCTCTTAAGTGTCAAAAAAATGGTTGACAAGGGATACAATCTTCAATTGAAGAATAGAAAGTGTAGAATATTGGGAAAATTTGGAAATGTGATTGCTTCAGGTACAAAAAAAAGGGTAACATCTTTCACCTGAATGTTGCTAGTAAAAGTTGTATGATTGCTCAAGTTGATGAAAGTTGGCTGTGGCATAGGAGAATGTGTCATGTAAACTTTGAAAATATTATCAAGATAAGCTCCACTCAGGTAGTGAGAGATCTTCCTAAGTTGGTAAAGCCTTCTAATACTATATTCAAGGAATGTTAGTTAGGGAAGCAAACTAGAATTTCATTTCAGAGCAAACAACATTGTTCAAAAGAAGTGTTGGAGCCTGTTCATACTAAATTGTGTGGTCCTTCTAGAATAAAAAGTTTACAAGGAGACAGGTAGTTCATGTTACTTATTGATGATTACTCTAGATTGATGTGGGTTACTTTCTTAAGGGAGAAATCTAAAGCTCTAGATAAATTCAAGAGTTTTAAAGCTATGGTTGAGACATAGATAGGTCTGAAGATTAATTTTTTGAGATCAAATAGGGGTGGTGAATTCACTTCCCATGAGTTTAATTCCTTTTGTGAAGTGCATGTGATAAAGACACAATTATCTGCCCCACAGACCCCTTAGCAAAAAAGTGTTGTGGAAAGGAAGAACAAGACAGTTCAAGATGCTGCTAGGACTCTGATGTTGGAAGGAAATGTTCCACATATCTATTGGAGAGAAGCTGTGAGTGTTGCTCTTTACATCCTCAACTGGGTACAAGTCAAAGGTGATATTGGTAAGACCCATTTTGAGCTATGGACTGGTCATAAGCCTACTATTAGATATTTCAAAATCTTTGGGAGTAAATGCTATATAAGAAGAGATGAAGATATAAGAAATTTTGATACTAGGAGTGATGAAGGAATCTTTCTTGGTTATTCTACTAAGAGTAAGGCCTATGGGTGCTACAATAAGAGACTAAGGAAAGTATTTGAAAGTGCAAATGTCAAGGTTGATGAGGACATAGCTAGACCATCTAGAACCTGTGGATATGATTCAAATGATCAAAATAATAGTTCAGTCATAAGAAAGAAAGTTCAGACTCAAAATCAAGTTCAAATCATTTTGGTGAATCAAGAAAATCAAGAGGAAGGAACTAGTGAAAATGCAGAAGAGAGATCACAAGAGCCAAAAGTTCAAGAACATCCTAAGACTCCAAGGTATGTAAGACTAAATCATTAAGAAGATCATATTATAGGTGATAACAACAAAGGTGTTCAGACTAGGAGAAAAATTGCAAAAGAATACTGTCTGATTTCAAAGACTGAGCCTAATAGTGTGAATGAAGCATGCAAAGATGAACATTGGGTGGAAGAAATGAAAGAAGAACTACAGTAAATTGAGAAGAATAATACATGGATTCTTGTTCCTAGACCTAAGGACAAAAATATAATTGGAACTAAATGGGTCTCTAGAAACAAGCTGAATGAGCAACGTGAAGTTGTTAGAAACAAAGCAAGATTGGTGTGCAAAGGATATTCTCAAATGGAAGGAATTGAATTTGAAGAAACTTTTTCCCTTGTTGCTAGGATTGAAGTTATGAGACTATTTATTGTTTATGTTGCTTACAAAAACTACAAGGTTTATCAGATGGATGTCAAGTCAACAATTCTAAATGGTGAACTGGAAGAAGAGGTGTATGTTGAGAAACCTGATGGATTTCAATTAAATGATCAAGAAGATATGGTTTTTCATTTGAAGAAAGCATTGTATGGACTTAAGCAAGCCCCAAGAGCATGGAATGCCAGATTGGACAAGTATTTGTTGAAGCTTGGATTCAATAAAGGTACTACTGGTAATAATCTATATTTCAAGATTGATCATGATAAAGATTTAATTTTTGAAGTCTTTGTTGATAATATCATTTTTGGAGGAGATGATGGTTTGTGCATGAAGTTTTCTGATGATATGCAAAATGAGTTTGAGAAGTCTATGATTGGTGAGATGAAATTATTTTTGGGATTGCAAATTACTCAGCTAGATAAAGGGATCTTCATATCTCAGTCCAAGTATGTGAAATAATTTCTAAAGAAGTTTGGTATGGAAGATTCAAAGCCAGTTGGAACACCTATGGTGACTAGATATAAGTTGACACAAGATGATGACTATTCAAAAGAAAATTAGACTAGATACATATCAATGATTGGCGGATTGATTTATTTGACTCAAACTAGACTAGATATCATGAATGTTGTATGCATTGTTGCAAGATTTCAAGCTGATCCTAAGGAATCTCTTGTAACTATTGTGAAGAGGATTTTTAGATACTTGGAGGGGACAATTGATTTTGTCTTGTGGTATCCTAAAGATGATGATATTAATTTGAGTGATTTTACTAATGCTAATTGGGCAGGTGATGTGGATGACAAAAAGAGAAATAGTGGTGGTGTATTTTTCTTGGGTAAGAAGCTGATTTCATGGTTAAGTAAGAAGCAGAATGCCATTTCTTTATCTACTGTAGAGGCAAAATGCATTGTTGTTGCTAACAATTGTACTCAAGTATTGTGGATGAAGTAGATGTTGAAGGATATAAGAGTTGTGTATGATGAACCGATTGCTATATTCTATGATAGTTCAAGTGCAATTAACATTTCTAAGAATCTAGTGCTACATCCAAAGACCAAGCATATATCTATCAAGTTTCACTTTTTGAGAGAGAAGGTGAGTGAAAAGGAAGTCAAATTGGAGTATGTGCCTACTAAGGAACAGATTGCATACATCTTTACAAAGTCGTTGCCTAAGGATAATTTTGAGTATCTCAGGGGGAAGCTAGGGGTGATTACCCCTCCTAATTAGAACTAAGATGCATTGACTTGCATCAATCCGTGCATTTCATAGTCATATCTTGATCCAGATTGATGTTGTGGTGGTTGCTACTCAGGGGGAGTAGTCAAATGTCAAAATATGTGGTTTAGAGCTTGTGTGGAGAAAGAGATCTTTGTCGTTGATGTCAAAGGGGGAGAAGATGAAAAAAATTGAATTATCTAAGGAGAAGAGTCATGTGGGGAGAAGAGTTGAGGAGAAAAGAGTCAGAACCTAAGGGGGAGTAAGTGATGAAGATAGTTGCGTTGATAGTGTCTTTCACATCATGTGTTTCCATCAATGCCAAAGGGGGAGATTGTTGGATGTTGTGGTTGTGTTGCTGATATGTGGTTGTCATTGATGTAAACTCTATTGGAATTAATGTCTTAGAAGCTGTATATGTCAAGGATATTGAGAAAATTGTAATGAAATAAGTTGAAGGTTGTTAGTGGTGAAGTGAAGTTCAGTCTGTTGGTTAGTTCAGTAAGTTGATGATCAGTGGTTGTGGATTAAAGGGTTTCTTTTCAAGTATGTCTATTTTATCCACATTAAGTTTTAAAGATCTGCATGAAGATTTGTATTCTGACAGTTTTTCTGTTACTTTAGTTTGTGTTCCTGAATGAAGGTGATGAGATTTTAGCAAGATCAGTTGTTGTGGATGCTTCTCTGGTGATTCATGATATTTGTGGATGTTTCTAGATCATTCTCTATCTATGTTGCACATCTGCATTGATCGTTGTGCTCGTGATTCAAGATTTTATCTTGCGTGTTCATGTTTTTCATATTCTTGGCCGACAGGATGTTGTAGCGTGTTGTGGATCTTTGAGGAGTAATTTTTGAAGGTTGTTCATGTTTGAGAATTTTATTTTGGGTCTTCACTATGTTGTGGCCAATCTTGGTTGATTCGCATTAATAATCTTTATTATTTTGGGCCGATAGTTTGTATTCATTTTATTATTTTATTGAGGCCGACATGTAATGATGTAATTTCTTGTTACAGATATATATAAGCAATTTTTTATAGAATTTGAGTGCATGGTGTGTCTGAATAATGTTCTAAATATTTCAAAGGTAGAGAAAAGTGTGAAGAAGAGTGAAGAAGAGTGAAGAAGTGTTCATGTGCTTAATCGAAACTGTAATAAGGAATTAATAGATGTTATTTTCTCAATTCAAAATCATGTGGATGTAATCCAAAATCTTTTGTAAGATAGTGAGTCTTCCTTTTGTAATTGAGTAGTGAGCTCTAGGCAATGCGCTTGAATGCATGTGCATTCCCCATTCATATTTCTTTATAATTTTAACAGGGTATAATCTTGTGGACTAACCTCCACTGTGGTTTTTCCCCTAATAGGGTTTCCACGTAAAAAATCTTGTTGTTATGTGTGTTTATGATGTGTTGTTGATTTAGGCTTTCATGGTTATTTATCAGATCTAAAAATAAGGTTAATAAGTTGAATAAGTTTGAAATTCTGTGACAACTGATTCACCCCTCCTCTCAGTTGTGTGCCCTTGTGTTGCCATCAAAACACGATACCCTTGGTTGTGCATAAATGTTTAAAATTTATCCATGGGGGTTTCATACATGTAATCCATGACACTGGTTATAGACCACTAGGTGCTCGTGGTAGCTACTCCTTGGACTACTCTTGGCCTGCACTCGTTGGTCCTCTTCTTTCTAGAATGGACCTTCTACATTGAACATATTAGAACTATAAGAAAGGGAACCTAAGGCCAAAAGTGAGATACCCTCCATCACCTTATGTTGTTTCAAATAGGGCCTGCTTAAAATATGATAGCGATACCACTAAGGAATGAAGGAAGGAAGAAGAGAAGCGGTACTAAGATCCTCCTTCCTATTCCACTGGTTAGTCTAACACGTCTTCTCGCTCTGCTGTGGCACCATCAGATTTTTCTCCTTGTTTGCAAGAGAATCCTATGTTACCCGCTTGGCGAAAGCCTAAGCTTCCTGCATTTGAACTTCCTGTTCTACCGACAAAGCCTAGACCCGTTTACTATAACAGGAAGAAGGTCTCTTGAGGAGAGTCCTCTTTGTCTTGACCTCCGCAGCCCCCTACCACTCCTACCCCCAAAGCAGTGAATGAGAAGAGTCCCACAACCAAGGCTCTTGATGTGACTCCCCTTGCTACTTCTCAACCTATTCTTCCTGTATGTGTGAAATTGTGAGAGTTATTAAATCAATAATAAAACACACAAACATCAATGAGACATATTACATTAAAGATTTGATTCATAAAACTAATCTACTTGTAGCAAAAAAAATCTCTAAAAATGTTCCATTGTTCTCTATTCTCAAGGATCCTTTAAATCATTAGTGCTCTCAGATTTGTGTATGCACTATGACTAGTTTGGATGAAAACTTAAGAAATGAGATGCTATGAATGCAAGAATCTAGGTTCCTACATGATATTGCATGATGCAAATGATAATGGTAATTATGACAATGGATAATGATGCTAGATTATATGATGAAAATGTTGTATACAAGCTAAGATGGTAATTAAAATGTAACTATGGACATGATACTACAATGCTCAAATGATAAATGCTAAATATTCTAAACTCAAATTATAAATGCTCCAAATGCTCCAAAGTTATTCCTACATAATAAGTTTACTCAAAGATGGGATGTAAAATGTTGTAGCAAGAGGTTGTATTTATAGGATTTCCAAAGCATCTTGTGATGTGGTAGCAATCAACGATCGAGATTCAAACATGAGAGATGAACGGTGGAGATGAAAGAATCATGGAGGATGTTCCCTTGACCAAAGGAAACATGCCAAATGTATGAGAGAATAAAGTGTGTGAGAAAGCCACGTGTCAAAAGTTTGTTATGGAATTGGTTGAGAATAATGCCATTTAAATATTAGTCATATTTAAATACATGTGACATTTGATGATGTGGCCAAAAAGTGTTGTAGACATGTGACTAAATTTGATTTTAAAATTATTCAAACTTAGTGAGAAGATATTTAATTAAATAAAAACAAACTATAGACATATGTTTATTTAATTAAATTTAGAAGAATGTGGTTTAAGATGAAGAATTTATAAAAGTGTGAACTATATAAATAAATTGAGAATTTATTTATAAGTAGATGAAATAAAAGGGCTAATTAATTAAATAATTTGTATTTAATTAATTAATTGTCTTGGCTGATTTTAAGTGTATACATTTTTCCCCTCTTTGAAGTAATGTGTTTACATGTTGCTTCAAAGAAAAAATTGTTGCTGATCACGACAAAAAGCAAATTGATGCCCCAGATGCTGATTTTCAAGGGATGACAGATATATGCCCCCTCGGGAGAAAAATCAGTGAATTTTTAGGATTTTTTGAAATTTTTGAAATTTTGATGATTTTCTAATGATTTCAAAATTTTGTGATTCAAAAATGATTTATTTCCCAAAAAATGATGTATAAGTCACTAGGTGATGAAATAATCAATTAAGTCCTTTTTGAAAAATAAAATAAAACAACACCATAAAAATCCCACTTAATTAACCTTAAAAAGGTTAAAAAGGTGATTTTGCATTTCATTTGTGTATTGTGGATTTTGAAATTGAGAGTGATTGAATGATCTAGCAACTTGGAGCAAAATGGTGATTCCTTACCACATGCATTGGTTCGAGCGCATCAGACGTCACAACCGCCCAACAATGTACAGACCTCTGGTATGTACCCCGAAAAAACTCCTCATAATTTGTGCAATTCATTTTCTCTCTTTTCACATTTTAAATTTAGTTTAAAATCTTCTAGCACATTGAAAACCCGATGTAGCACATTGATGAACTGTTCTAGTGCATAGAATAAATTAGCGCTTAGGGTTAGGGATTTAGCGCATTGAATGACTATAATAACACATTGGTAGATTTAGCGTGTAGATGATATACTTTAGCACATTGAGTGAATGATATAGTGCATTGGTAGAAGTAGCACATAGGTGGAATATTTTTGTGTATAGGGCTAATAGATTAGCTAATAGGTAGATTTAGTGCAACCATGTCCAGATTTAGCGCATAGGATAAATGATGTAGTGCATTCATGGTTTTGGCTCATTGAAGCCCTATTTCGGTGCATTTATGAATTTTTCTAGTGCATAGAGTTTTTCAGCACATTGAAGCACTATTCTAGCACATTGGTGAAATTTAAACTAGATTGATGATTTTTTTGATTAGACTCCTTGATGTCGATGATGTTTGATCGCATCAACCTTTGATTTGATGATGATTGATGATGTTGATAGACTAGATGTCCATTGATCTCATGATGGGAGAGATTCAATGATAGGATGATGATAATTGACCTCATGATAGGTGACGATCAATGATAGGTTGATTGATTGATTGACCTCATGATAGGTAAGATCAAATTAAGAGATTGATTGCTAAACCTCATGATAGATGAGGTTGAATGATAGATTGACGCTTACAAGATTTGATCAAAGTCTCACCAGAGTTATTTAGATTGATAGGTTGATTGATTTTGATTAGATTGATAGGTTGATTGATGTCAATTGATTTATTGGTTGATTTGCAATTTTGAGATGATAGGAGCCTTTGACAAGTTCACATATTCGAGAGTGTTTCCCTAGGATGTGGGAGTTGATTCCACACCTAACGCCACCTGAGGTAGTTGTCAAATTACATGATGTGGATAGTCCTCTTTGATAGATATGCCACAGATTAGGATCAACAGGGGTTTGTTGATAGCTTTAGCAGAGAGGTGGTATAGTGAGTGTAACACCTTTCATTTTCCCACTAGCGAGATCACGGTGAATCTAGAGGATGTCTATCAGATTTTGCGGATACCTATTGTTGGAGAGATGGTCTTATATGATTCTCATGAGAAGGGAGGGACTGATGCACTGAGGAGAGTATTTGAGGATGATCAAATATGCGGCTACGAGATCCCTTTGAGAGAGATGGTCAATGCCTATTCCACATTGCCATTTGTATTTGTGGGATTCACTGGAGGGTTCCTTTGTCCTGATCGCAGGTCAAAGGGACTTTCAGTTGGATGGGGCAGTATTCTTGAGAGCATGATCACTTAGGGTACTCGATATGCCTAGGGATCCTGCATGCTCATTCATCAGTACCATGATTTACACTAGGTGGTTTACCTCTGAGCGGCTAGTTTATCAGCTGGGGTCACATTGCTTCAGGTCTAGGCCTGGGAGCATACAACGGTGACCCATCTAGTTGGAGACAGACAATGACCCATGATGAGATTGTATGTACATGTTTATGTAGGTCCAGTTGCTTAGCCTAGGTTGGGTAAACTGGAGTATTGGATGAGGATTCTTGATGACTTAGAGTTGGTGACATGGCAATCGTATCTTGATTGTGAGCAGTGATCAGAGGACAACACTGAGATGCCATTTTTGTGTCAATCCATGTACTTGATTGGGCGGACCCAATTTATCATTGAGAGATTCTTGTTGTTGAGAGTACTAAGGTAGTATGGCAGAGTGGAGAGGATGCCCTAGGGCGTGGAACATTATGCGCAACGCTGTACAAATGTGACCCTATTTTGTCATATGATGCAATAGTTGCTGCATTCCAAGGTCTATAGGTCATCATTTGGGATGTTTTTCTAGAGATCATTGAGGGTCTGATATTAGAGGAGCATGCATAATACCTTTTCTTACATCCATTCCCATGGATCACCATCCTAGACGAGCTAGTGTCATTGTTAGAGGAGGAGAGGGAAGTAGGTCATGGGTGCAGGTGGTGGAGAGGTGGAGGAGATGAGGAGGAGGAGGAGGAGGTAGAGAGTAGTGATGATGAGGATGGAGATGGAGATGATAGTGATGGGGGTGATGGAGATGAAGGTGATGGTGGTGGAGGAGATGAGGGTGGTGGTGGCCCAACTTTTGATGTTCAAGACTTCAGAGTGCCTTGAAAGAGGCAATCATTGCTTGCAACATCATAGTAGCATGTAGGGATTAGATTTCCCTCACAACAACAACGTTCTCATATTTCTACATTATAGGTGTAGGTGCATACACTATAGGGTCAGTTAGAGCAGGTACATGCTTTTCTTACATAGGCTCAGGGATAGAATACTGCACTGACGACAGCGAGGGATGTTTTGAGATAGTAGTATGTACAAGCACATGGACAGCTTACATAGGTCCAAGGAAGAGTTATTGCACTCACTACCGAGAGGGCAACTTGAGACTGCAGGTGGGTCAGGTAGAGGGAATTTCTGAGAGACTACAGAGAGTCGTAGAGGCCACAGGTTTAGCATACTATTTCAGAGAGGTAGAATGTACCACACAAGAGGCAAAGTTTTATAGAGTGAGATATCATGATGCAGTTCCTCTAGAGAAGCGAGAGAGTTATGCGCAGTCCTGATCAAGTAGGTCCTAGTCTCAGACCACTAGCAGAGGCATTACACAAACACTTTCGAGAGATCAGAGAGATCCTAGTGCAGGTCCATTTGGTGGGGGAGGCACTGGTCCAGTGATGCCGACTCCATCTGGGGGGAGTACAACATAGCTCTGATGTGATGACATATTTGTTGTATTTTGAGATAGTTGATGATGTATACTTTTTGATTTAGTTGAGACACTATGATACACTACCATTTTTGATGTTGTATCTCTCAATATTTGGATGTCCTTGTACATTTGACATAATTTTGATTTATATATGACATTCAGTGATTATGATGATTGATCTATGTGCTTATGATGTTTTATGGATGATGCCCATGTGATGGATTTTATGTTTTTTTTACTTTTCTAATGTAAATAGATGATGCAATGAATGTGTGAATGATGGATGAAATGATCACATGTGAATAGTTCTATGTGTTTATGATGTTTATATGATGATGATCATGATGATTATGTAATGATGATATGATAATGCATGATTGTTGATTCTATATGCTTTATGGATGATGTTTTATGCTATGTGAGATGGATTTGATTATGCAAATGATGTGTGATGTGTATGTGCATTCATGTGATGACTAAGCTGATCTAGTTAGTTCTTTTTTAGTCTTGGATTTGAGTAATAACAAATTCATCTTCACTACTAGTTTTAGATGTTATAACAATGGTATTATATCGTTACCAGTCATGTTCTTCAACAAATTTTTCTTCTTGGAAATCTTACTCTGCTGGATGTCTTTCAATCTTCTTAATGAAATGGTTTTGATTATGCAAGTCAAATGCAATGCACTTCTTTTTGTGTTTTCTGATGTGGATATTATGATGTAATGCATGGATAGATGAATGCAAATGATGATGCAATTGATGCGTTTTCTAGTGTATGCAAATGATGATGCAACTGATGTGTTTTTCGTAATGTCAAATGCACTCAATCCATTAATAAGAGAGATAACCTCATTATGAAATTGTTCAAGCTTTGGAAACCCCATATCTACAAATGCAAACTAACATGGATGCAATATAACTTAACCATGTAGATCTAATATGCATAGATTGTCATTGCAATAGTCGATTTGTCATGCTTTTTATCATCTTTGAGCTTTTAAAATTTTGAAAGTGAGTACAAACATCAATGGTATAATTAGACTATGATGACCTGAGTACCACTTCCATGATTTTTGATAGTGCAAGTTAACACAAGCATCTAGGTATAATTGAACCAAGATGACCTGAGCATTTCTTGCGTAAACAGACAAGAGTGAATCACTTTCCTATGCAAATTTAGAATGTCATCAATGATACTTTTTAGAGCATGTCCCGTGACAATTTGCACACTAGTAATGATCAACTCACAGACAACATAAAAAGAAAAATCACACTCCTTCCTGACCCCTCTAGTTCAATACATCATTGAGGTGCTCCAAAGATATGATAACAAAAAGGAAAGTACAATAGTTGAACAAACATGCTTGACATGATAAAGCCATGATTCAGAAGGAACATCATCCATTTAAAGTTTACATTTGGTTTGATTGATTTGATTGTTTGATTTGGATGGTTGATGTGTTACTAATTGTGATTGATGTTCAATGTTGGATTGTACTATGATCATTATGTTTTTTGTGTTTGTCCAAATGCTATTTTTCTGTTGGTTTAAGCTCAAAGTTTATTGCTCCCAATCGAGGGTGAGACACGATTGCAATGCCATGATATGTACATGATGCTTTCTGATGATAGGAAGATTGATGGAAAAATCAAATGGTCAACATGCTCAAATAGATGGAAAAGATAACCTAACACAAATAGTGTCTGTTGCTAAGTTTTCACTATTTATTTTTATTGCACTTTTTTTTATTTTCTAATTTTTTTGATTTTTCACTTTTTTGTATTTTTCTCTTTTTTTTTGTTTTTTTCTTGTTACCAAGGCACTTGTTTGCTAGGTTTTCATCAAGGTAACCATTTTTTTAGGACATTTTCTAATGTATTTTTATTTTTTTAGGACTCTTTTCGATGCACTAGATGAATTAGGTGTAGAATTTCTTGAGATGCAAGTTGTTGAGGGGTTCATCAAATAAACCCCCTTCTGGTGTGGACAACTAATATGCTCCTAATCCAAAGATTGATACAACAAAAAAGAGGCCTAGCTAGTTTAGTTCAAATTTCCCCTTTAGTTCAAATTTCCCCTTCTTTTCTCGATCCTGTTGATTATGGGGATTTTCTTTCAAGACTAATTCACCTACCTAAAATGTTCTAGGCTTTACTTTGTGATTGTAACTTCTGGATATCCTCTGTTGATAGGATTTCAGGTGATCAACTTCTTGTTGACGGCGTTCCTCCAACAGTTCTAACTCTTGTAGCCTCAAAACTTGATAGTCTTCATCTAAAATGATCCCCTTTAGTGACACACAAAGTGATGGTAGCTCAACCTCAATAGGTAGAATGGCCTCTGATCCATAGACTAGAGCATAGGGTGTGGCTCCTGTCAAGGTATGGATGCTGGTTTGATAAGCCCAAAAGCAGAGTTCAGTTGAATGTTTCAATCACATCTAGCATCGTTGACGATTTTCTTCAGGATTTTCATAATGCTTTTGTTTGAGGCATCTTCTTGGCCATTTCCTTGAGGATAGTGTGGTGTAGAAAATTGATGCTAGATATGAAACCTCTCACAAAGTTATTGGACATCCTGATTCTCAAAGGGTCTATTGTTATCTATGATAATGGATTAAGGAATGCCATATTGATAGATGATATAATTCAAGATGAAGGACACAATTTTTTTTCCTGTGATGGTGGTGAAAGGAACAACTTTATAAAGTACTTTGTGGCTATGATGATGAACTTGTTTCCATTTGATGAAGATGGATGAATTTTTCCTACAAGATCCAATCCCCACTAACAAAAGGGCCATGTTGATGCGAATGGTTGTAGTTCTTGTGCTGGTGCATGTATCAAGTTTCCATGAATTTGAAATTTTGGGCACTTTTTGACATATTGAAATGACTTCTTCTCCATATTTGGCTAGTAATACCCCAAACGTAGGAGTTTCTTAGCTAAAGTTAGGCCACTTGAATGTGTGCCACATATACCTTCATGAACTTCGCGTAAAGAATTTTCAACTTCATTACATTCTAGACATCAAAGGAGAGTACCATCAAGACCTCATCGATAAAGTACATTGGCTATTAGGGTATGTCGAGCTGCTTGTCAGATAAAATTTTGTTTTTGGTTTCAAGATAAATCAGGTGGGAGGGTATTGTATTTTAAATAGGTGTATATTTTCTCGTAGGTAGAAGCATTAGTCTTGAATAGATGGTAGATGACTTGAGATTCAGGGTTGTCATAGATAGGGTTAAATATTTTTTCCACCATAAACTCATATCAGGCTTGTTTTTTAGGTATTTGCAAGAGAGAAGCAATGGTTGTCATAGCATCAACAACTTTGTTGTTGCCTCTAGGAATTTGCTCAATTTTGATCTTCACAAAGTAAATTTTGAAGTCATGAACCATTCTTTTATATGGCATCAATTTATGATCTTTTGTTTGGTAATCATCATTCACTTTATTAATGACTAGTTGGGAATCACCGTAGACATGTAGCTTTGTGATCTTCCATTTGACTGCTACTTTGATTCCAATGATCAATGCCTTATACTCGACTGTGTTGTTAGTGCATGGAAACACTAATCTATAAGAATTTGGAATGGTGTGTCCTTGAGGTGTGATAAACAAGATTCCTACGCTTGATCCATGTTGTGTGTAAGAGCCATCAAAGTATAACATCCATTGTTGTGTTGACACTGTTAGGCCATCAACATCTAGAAATTCAATGCTCATTAGATGATCACCTTGTAATGGTGCTTCTGTTAGTTGATTTACTATGGCTTGACCCTTGATTGCTTTCTCATCCACATATTGGATATCAAACTCACTCAATATCATGACCCACTTGGCTAATCTTCTTGTTAGGGTAGCTTTGTTGAGTAGATACTTTAAGGGATCAATTTTAGCTATGAGTTTGATGGTGTGAGTCAACATGTAATGTCTTAGTTGTTGTGTAGAAAATACTACTGCCAAACAGGCTTTCTGAATGAAGGTGTAGTTGATCTCATAACCATTCAAGGTCTTGTTGATGTAATAAATTTCCTTTTCTTTTCCTGTGAAATCCTCCTGTGCTAGTAGAGCACCCAAATATACTTCATTTTTTGCAATGTAAAGTATAAAGGTTTTCCTTTGGTTGGTGGTACTAGTATGGGTGGTAACATCAGGTACTGCTTCAATTGATTAAAGGCTACTTCACACTTGTCATCCCATTTGAAAGAGACATTCTCATGTAGTAAGTGTTTAAAGGGATGAGTTTTATCAGCCAATCGCATGATGAACCTCTTGATAGATTGGAATCACACTTGTAAAGACCTGAGTTGACTGATATTTTTAGGAGGAGGTATCTCCATGATGGCTTTGACCTTTGTAGGGTACACCTCAATGCCTTTAGCTGATATAATATACCCCAAAATTTTAGCTGATGTTACACCAAATACACATTTCTTGGGGTTTAATCTCACATTGAATTTTTCCAGTCTAGTGAAGATCTTGTCTAAAATTTCTAGATGTCCCTCTCTAGTGAGTGATTTTCCAATAATTCATCTACATAATCTTCCATAAAAGTGTGCATCATGTCATGGAAGATGGTGGTCATAGCTCTCTGATATATGGCTCCAACATTTTTCAACCCAAAAGGCATTACATTCCAGTAGAAAGTGTCGCAAGAACATGTGAAGGTTGTCTTATCTTGATCTTCGCGTGCTATCTTTATCTGATTGTAACTAGAAAAACCATCCATAAGTGAAAGCATTTCATGTCCATCTGTCAAGTCTATGATGATGTCAATGTTAGGTAGAGGAAAATCATCTTTCAAATAAGCCTTGTTGAGATCTCTGAAATCTGTGCATATCCTAATGCTTTTATCTAGTTTTGAAACTGGCACAATGTTTGATATCCACTCAACATAGTCAATAGGTATGATAAATACTACATCCAATAGTTTCTTCAATTTAGATTTTACTAGGAGGGTGATGTGTGGATGCATTTTCCTCAACTTTTGTTTCACTGGTTTTACTCCAGGTGATAGTGATAAATGATGCATGATGATATTTGGATCTATACCTAGCATGTCAACATAGGACAAACCAAAGTTGACTTGTCATTCTTCAAAAAACTTGGTGAAGCTTGGTTTTTCTTCCTCTATCATGGATGCTGCTAGATGTAAAATCTTGATTTTTTTGGCTATACCAACATTGATGGATTGTGTGGGTTCAATTGGTATAGAAGATCTCTCCTGATAGTGTTTAGGAAGAGTGTCAAATTTTCCATCTCTAGGTACCTCGGAGGGGTTTTCACCTTGAGATGTGTTCTTTATTTTTACTTTTTCTTGATCTAATAGTGCCATTAAATGGTTTTCACTATTAGATCTATTTTTGATATTCATTATTTTGCAGTTGGAATATTTGGCACTCCCCTTGTCTAAAACTTCATTATGAAATTGATTGTTGGAACCTGTCTGATGATTGTCAGAGCAAAGGAAATTTACAATGGAATCATCGTTTGGAAAGAAAAACATGTCAAGAAACTCATTTTGGTGATAGTCAATTAGTTCAAGGTGTATCAATGGCAAGGAATCATCAGATTGGCTAAGGTCAAAAGGGGTAAGAGTCATGATGGCAACATCGTCAATGTGTTCGATAGCAATATTGAGGTCTATGATGTTACTCTCTTCTGAAGTATCTATCTCACTCGAAGTATGATTGTCTTCACTTGAGTCATTGATATGCGGTGATCCAATTTCAAGTGGTCTAGAACTCAAGCTCTGTCCCTGCATACATCTTGATGTATACTTTTGTATCACATCAATTTCCTTATTATGACAAGACTCTTCAGAGAGGGAATCCCATTCATATTCATTGGAATCCATTTCAAAACTATCTCTTAGTTGGAGGATTCTCTCAACAACCTATTGTCTGATTTCTTCTTTTGATTCTTCTCTATATCCTAATCCCGTCTTATCCTTTGAATTCATTGTGATGGGTTGTATTGGTTCTATGATGCCTTCTTTTCTTTTACCAATAGGACCTTTTCCCTCATATCCTATCTTTTCCAAGATTGTCTTCCCTTTGCCATATTGCTCTATTTGTACATTGGAGGTTGATGCTTGTGATGATTCTTTGTCCTTGTACAACCAATTTAAAACCTCCTTGTCTTCTGATTCATCCACCAAGGTGCCCGCTTTTACAAATTTTCCATCAAAGAGCATGTTTGGTCGTGATGATTGTTGTCTTGATGTTGACGACTGCCCATATGACTTAGGAGAAGATGAAAGTTTTGATAAACATAAGGATTGCTCAAATGAGTATTCCCCCATGCCTTTTTCTTTTAATTGGATCTTTTCAACTTGTTTTGATAAGGCATTGAGTTGACCTTCCTAGTTTGGTGGAGTAGATCTGCTGATACCTTTGTCTTTTGACTGATCCTTCTTCTCAACCCACTTTGACAAGGAATTAAATTTCCTTTCATTGTTTGATGAGCTATGATTAGGAGCTTCCCTATTATGTGGCACAAAAGTGTCTTGAGTTGTTTTAAGTGTGTTGCAATATTGGGGATTGTTGGAGTCAGCTGCAATAGTGATTTCATATCCGTTGAAAGGAAATTTCAAACACTGATGATAAGTTGTTAGTACTGCTTGCATCTTATGAATCCAAGGACGTCCCAAGGGTATGTTTTATGTTAATTGTTTGTCCAACACTTGGAAAATTATGTTTTTGACAACTGGTCCCACTTGAATAGGTAGCACTATCAACCCTTGGGAAGATCTCTCTTCATCATCATATTCTTTTATTGTGATTTTCCTTCTAGGATCAATAGCATTTTTCGAGTATCGTAGTGCACAGATGAGTTTTAGAGTACATATATTTAGGCCAGCTCCACCATCTATTAAAACAAACTTGACCCAATGTTTGTGGATTAAGACCTCAATGTGGAGGGAAGCATTGTACGGATAGGTGATAGATACATCATCTTGTTTGGAAAATGAGAGGCAGTGAGGTGTGGTCAAATGTCCCACCATAGCTTGAAATTAGAAAACTTCCAGATCATTTGGTACCGTGGTGGCAACTAGAGCTTCTTCTAGGATTTCTTTGTGTGTTGGTGAAATATTGAGAAGCTCCAATATGGATATTTAGGTGGATATTTTCTGCAATTGATCCACTATGCTATATTGAGTTGCAGGGGTAGCTCCTTTCAATGTTACCTTGGCTTGTCCTCTTGTGATTGCATTGATTGGTGAATTGTCTTGTTTTTCTTTGATTTTGATGACTTTAATTTTGTTGTCACTTGCAACAATGTTGATGATTAGATTTATTGGTACAAGGTCATTGATTTGATGTGAGGCGGTGTTGATATCGTGGTGGTGATTTTTTAGTTGTAGCAATGTTTCTTTGGCCCTTGATTTCGATGTCCTTGGTTTGATGTTCAACTACCTCAACACAATGAATGGTAGAATCATAAATATAGTTCATTTTTTCCCCTTGGTATTTTATGAAGAGGACTCCCCTTTTTTTGTATTTTGGTAGAGGGTTCTTGAACGCTCCATGATCATTGTTTGTTTGGGGTCCTTCCATGAATATTGTCTTATTATCAATCAAGTCTTGTATCAAATGTTTCAATTACATGCAATCATTTATTTTATGTACTTTGTTTTGATGAAAGTCACAGAATTGTGCATCATTCCACCATGGAGGCTTAACTTGTGGTTCCCAATTTATTGCATTTGATAATGTTATGACTTTAGCTTCAAGAAGTTCCTTTAATGCTAATTCTGATGATTGTCCCAAAGGTGTGAATATTCTTCGATTGGAGGATGCTCGATATGGTGGTCTTCTAGATTCAACATTACCTTGATTGTTGTTTTGATTGACATTTTGGTTGTTGTTTTGATTGTTGGTGGGATTATTGTTTTGATTGGTTTTGGTGGTAGCTGCTATCAAGTTGAATACTGGTTTTACATTTTGCGTTTCAGCTACACCATCATTCTTACCAGCATTTTTGTTTCATTTCCAAAACTTTGGTTGATCATTGTTGTTATAATTGTTAGAGGATCTTGATGCATTGTTTTCATTGTAAAGTTTTATAACTCCTCTTTTCACCAAATCTTATTCAATTTTAATCCCATTTTCAATCAATTTTTCGAAGGTAGGTGGGCATTGTAATTCTAATATGTAGCTTATCTCGTCATTTAGGTTATCAATAAATATTTCCATCTTTTCCTTTTCAGGCATGGGCCGAGAATATCTTGCAAACAACCTTCTCCATTTTTGTAGAAAAGTGAGGAATGATTCACCCTTTTTCTATTTCAAGTTGCATAGGTCTTTCATTTTTATATTATGTTGGATGTTATAAGAGTATTGGGTGATGAACTTGTTAACTAATTCCTCAAAAATTTTAAATGGTAGTGAGATTTTGGAAAACCATTCAAGACATTGTCCACCTAGGCAACGTGGAAACAATCTCATCAAGTAAGTTTCTTCATGTGAAAACTCAAGGCTCATGGTTCTAAATTCCCTCACATGATCTATTGGATTGGTTTTACCATTGTACTTATCATACTTTGGGAATTCACAATGTTTGGGAAAAGGAATCATGTTGATATCTTGATCAAAAGGATATGGGAAAATGTCTTGTATCAAGTATTGTTTTGAGGCTCCCCTTTGCATGTCAAGAATTTGTTGTTGGAGGTTTTTCATTTGATGAGTTAAGGAAACCAATTGTTCTGTATCTTGTGAATCATTTTCAGGATTTTTAGGAGGTGCTTTCAATTGATTAACATCAAAGTCATCAGGCAATTTGACACCTTGTTTAGTCAGCATTAGGACTTATTTTTCCCCATTTCTTTCAAAAATATTTTCTAAGCATTGTGGAAATTTGGATCTTGTTCAACATGTTGGATGTCTTCCTCAGTTATTTATTCACCCTCATTGTTGTGGATTCCATGGAAAGGATTCTCTTCAATTTCAACCATGGTGTTTTGAGTTTCGATGTTTTGTGTTTCAATGTTTTGAGTTTCGAGTTCTTTTTCCTTAATTTTTTCTTTTGTAATATTGTTTGAACAGGCATGCAAGTGTTATAATTTGACTAAACTTTGATCTTTGTTTGGAAGAGTGCCAAGGATGAAAACTAAGTCAAATAGAATGAAAAATTCTATTGAAGAGACTAAGTTTAATTTGATTATACAACTTTGTTTCATGATGAAAGGATGACAAATCCTGATGATGAAACTTAGCTTAATAATCAAAGGTGTGATAAGTTTGATGATTTAGGAACTTTGAGATGTTAGATCTTGGTTTAGTTTGAAAAATTACACTTGTAGAGGTTAGTTTTAATAAGTTTATACTGTGTTGTTCTCGAGGAGTGATTCTAGGCTAAAACATATTCTAAATTCTAGTTCAAACTACAAAACAAGGGATAAATTTAACTCTCGGGTTTCGTATTTAATGGATGCGCTAAAATAGATCCTGGATGTGCTAAAAGGCTACACAAATGTGCTAAAATAGAAAATGGATGTGCCAGAATATTGGCTCAATGTGCTATAATAATACCTGAATGTGCTAAAATAGTGAATGCATGCCCCAATATATTGACTCAATGCGCTAAAAGATTTTGTGTATGCATTGGAATAAATGTTGGATGCACTAAAATATGTTGTATATGTGCTGGAATGGAAGGTGTATGTGCTAGAACATAAGGTGTATGTGTTGCAATATTTTGTCTATGCACTAAAATATAACTCAGATGTGTTGGAAAAAGTAGTGGATGCGCCAAAACAGTGTATGGATGCACTAAGATATGCTATGCATGCATTGGAACAGATGTTGTATGTGCTAAAATATGGCTACAATGTAGTATAACAAAAAATGAATACGCTAGTATGGAAAGATTTAGTGTTTTTGATCTAGTCTATCCATTTGTTTTGCTTTGAATTTGAGTGTTTCCAAGGCACAATTTGTTGATCAGTGAATTTTGCTTGGTTTCTAGTTTTCCAATTATGGGAATTGAATGTTTAAATGGATGATTTTCTTGAATTTTGATCTCAAACACAACAACAAGTTGTCAAATAATTGTTTTCACCTAGGGACTAAACATTGAGTGTGTATTCAAAAATCTAGTCTGATTCTTTCGATTTCCACTAGTATAACACAAGAGAAGACAATTCAAGCACTTTTCTATTCTTAATGGTCACTTAAAATATTACATCCCACATCTTAGAACCATGTCAGCTCACATTGCCGATAAGGGCATGGTTTGGTGGTCAAGTCACTTGGTTGTAGTGACGGCCACTAGGGTTCAAACCCTCGCTGGGTCAAAGTGCTCGCAGGCCTTTTTTCTTCACTGGGCCTTTGTGCTCACGGGTTTGGTTGTTTCTTGTGGTTTTTTGTACCTGGTTCATAGCTCTGGTCAAAAAAGCATTTACCCCTAATAATATGGGTGCATTGCACCTTTAAAAAAAAAAAAAATGTCAGCTCACACAAACTTGTCACCCCCTAGAAGGCACCAATTTTTTTGCCTTTCCCAGGTCTTAACCAAATCCAAATCCTCTAATTTTGGCCAATAATCCCTGATGGTTATATGGTGAGTATCTTGGGGGAAGATTCTTCCCTCCCCTTGCACTGTGATATAGAAAGTGTTCAGAAACTTCACTCGGTTGGATTCTACACTATAGTTCATAGTAAGGGTTTCCGTTCGGTGCATCAATAGATAAAATCCATCAGGAGACCTCCCAACCTTTAGAACAAAGGCTTTGGGGATGGTTATCTTGCATACTACCATCGAATTGTAGACTTTCCCCAAACTTTCTTTTGATTATAGTGGGTTAGAAAACTTGGCTTTGGTTGTTCCCACTTAGGTCGTTCCCGTAGGGTGAGTAATTTTTCCCACCGTGACAGGCCTTCTAAAGATGTTAACAAAGCATAAATAGTAAGTCTAGCATTTTTATCACCCAGTTAAGGGGAGAGCATAGATAGGTATCATTTCAAGCATGAAAGACAAGGGGTTCTTTAACCTTTTAATTAAACTAGGTTCCTAATTTAATCAAAAGAAAGCATTAAATAACTCCAACCCTTGCAAAAATATCAGTAGTTGCATAAATTTTTCTTTGACTGGCGTATCATGCACCTACAAGCGGAAGACATCAATCAGTTCTCGGGGTTTTTAAGATTTTGTAAATTTAAACAGATGTGCTAAAACAATCATCCTATGCGCTAAAAGACTATTCCAATGTGCTAAAAGAACTACTCTATGCACTAGAAGAATTAGTGGATGCGTTAAAATAACAACTTAATGCGCTATAACAGGAAATGAATGTGCTAAAGTATTGACTGTAAGTGCTAAAAGACTCCCTAAATGTGCTACAATAGTTGATGGATGCACCAAAATAAATATCGTATGTGTCGTAATAGACCCCAAATGCGAGATTTTTTGTATGCACTGTAATAGAAATCGAATGCGCTAAAATATTTTTCATATGCACTGTAAGAACTCACGATCATGCTAAAAGGTCATGCCCAACCTGTTTAAAAAAACTTTTCAAGAAAATCATTAAAAATGGGGTTGAGCACCACGATGGGCACCTATTTATGTATGTGTGAAATTGTGAGAGTTAGTAAATCAATAATAAAATAAACAAAAATCAATGAGATGTATTACATTAAAGATTTGAATCACAAAACTAATCTAATTGCAGAAAAAAAAATCTCTAAAAAATGTTCCATTGTTCTCTATTCTCAAGGAACCTTTAAATCATTAGTGCTCTCATATTTGTGTATGCACTATGACTGGTTTGGATGAAAAATTAAGAGACGAGATGTTGTGAATGCAAGAATCTAAGTTCCTATATGATATTGCATGATGCAAATGATAATGGTGATATTGACAATGGATAATGATGCTAGATTATATGATGCAAATATTTTATACAAGCTAAGATGGTAACTAAAATGTAACTATGAACTAAGACATGATTCTAAATTAACATGATACTACAATGCTCAAATGATAAATGATAAATATTCTAAACTCAAACTCTAAATGCTCCAAATGCTCCAATTTTATTCCTACATAATAAATTTACTCAAAGATGGGATGTAAAATGTTGTAGCAAGAGGTTGTATTTATAGGATTTCCAAAGCATCTTGTGATGTGGCAACAATCAATGGTCAAGATTCAAACAAGAGAGATGAACGGTGAAGATGAAAGAATCATGAAGGATGTTCCCTTGACCAAAGGCAACATGCCAAATGTATGAGAGAATAAAGTGTGTGAGAAATCCATGTGTCAAAAGTTTGTTATGGAATTGGTTGAGAATAATGCCATTTAAATATTAGTCATATTTAAATACATGTGGCATTTGATGATGTGGCCAAAAAGTGTTGTAGACATGTGACTAAATTTGATTTTGAAATTATTCAAAATTAGTGAGAAGATATTTAATTAAATAAAAAAAACTATAGACATTTGTTTATTTAATTAAATTTAGAAGAATGCGGTTTAAGATGAAGAATTTATAAAAGTGTGAACTATATAAATAAATTGAGAATTTATTTATAAGTAGATGAAATAAAAGGGTTCATTACTTAAATAACTAGTATTTAATTAATTAATTGTCTTGACTTATTTTAGGTGTATACACCTCCAACTCCCATTCAGAAATCCATTCCTCCATCAAAAACGGTTGTAGTGGATGTCCCCATGGTTGAGCAAGAGCCTTATGTTCCTTCGTAGCCTCTGGCCTCCAACTGAAAGAGTCATAGAAACTGCCATGCATGCGAGTGTAAGCGTTGGTGAAAGGATCTCTTGGTTGAGTAGATTGCCTTGCAAAGGAAGGAGGAAGAAATGACCACCCTTGCTTCAGGGCCTCCTATAGTGTCTTCCTCTCCCCTTCCTTCTACTTCTCTTCAGTCTAGTTTCACATCGCTTCTAGCTTCCACTGCAAGTATGAATGCGCCTAACCCCAAGGGGGTACAAGTGTTCTCACTCCTTCAGTGAAGCCACCTTTGTTGATGTCCATTTTGCATATCCAACCTTTCTTGAAACCCATGGATATGATTAACACCTCAGTCATATATATTGCAGTTCTTTCCTCCTCTTCCTCCACACCTCTAGCTTCATCTATGGGGAGTTCATATCCTCCGACGAGGCAAAAGGTATAGTGTGGTCCTTCTAGCAATGAAGGACGTAAAAGGAGCCTACCTTCTCCGCAAGGCAGCCCCACATTGACCTGTTTTGTCTTGGTGACATAACCTGTCTTGAATTCCCCTGATTTTTTCACCACTCTCAAGTCATTTAGTGAGCCTAGTGTTGAATCCTAGGTGCAGCCTATGCCATCCACTAAAGTTAGAGACAACGCTCCTGTAGGTACATGTTTAACTCTATGGATGATGTCCCATCCTTGTCAGTGATCTTTGCAAAATCACTAACCCTAGCTCCACAAGAGGTTGGTGGAGACGACCTCGAGGGGCCTTCCTCCTTAGCCCTTATTGCAAGAGGGTCAAATGCTCCTCCTCTTAACATCCTACCACTGCAGACTCTTCCTCCTTCCCCCTACAATGACCTAGAGTGGGAAGTAGACAACCTCTTGGTCGATTAGTGTTATAAGGAGACCTCTTCTTGATCTTTTGTGTGTGTGTGTTTTTAGTGATGTATTCCCTCATGATCATGCTATGTGTGCCTGGATGACCCTCTTCACCCTTGTTGATGCTTTGATACAGGCATGATTTTTTGTGTCATAAACCTTCTTCTATTTATATCATCATTCTTCCATGTTTGTGGTTGATTTTTGACAAATTGGGGACGAAGCAAAGTGTTGGGGGAATTTAGGCTTCCCTTCCCTGTTGACCCAATTTTTTATTTTTACCTTTCTTTTCCGTGCATTCTTCCTGATCTGGTTGGGGATTGATGATCTTTCACCTTGCACCGTAGTTACCTATTATGAGCTTGGATAGATCTGACCCTGCTAATCCATATCCCCATGTTCCCTTCATTTTTGTTTTTCTCCTTTTATTTCTCTTTATCTTCTTTTCTTGAGTTGTCCCTTTCATGTGTGACAACACCCTTTCTTCAACATTTCAATTTTCATAAAATGCATTTGTCACCAATGGATCTTTTCTCAAAAAATCCTTGCAAACATTTCTTTAGAATCACATTCTCAAATTGGAACCTTAATGAAACATGTTTCCTTCATCATGGGTTCAGAAAGAAAGGACTTGGAAACCTTCCTCCGAAGTAGGAACAACTTTGACCTTCCCCTCGCATGGGGGCATATTCTTCCTTTTGAATTCCTTGATGAAGTGAACATCTTTCAAAAGGATCCCTTGATGATGGATCACTTTGAGAAAAAAAACATTTGATTTCAAATTGTGTGTCCCTTGAGTGGACCCCCTTCCTCATGATGGGTTCCCAAGGCACCCCTTTTTACTGACAATCTACGCAACTATTTGCTTACTTGGCCGCTTCCTTACTTTGTGAAGTTCACCTTCTTAGGTTTTGTCCATGCAAGAGATCTTGGGGGATACCTCCTCGCAGGTTTGAGAACCTGTAGGGTTCTTCCTTTGAGCTTCCTCCATGCAGGAGATCTTGGGAGTGGCTCCCCTATAGGTTGACAAGCCCATAGGGTGCTTTCTTGGGTTTCCTCCATGTGAGAGATCTTGGGGGTTACCTTCCCTACAAGTTTTTGGGTCTATAGGGCACTTCCTCAGGTGTTCTTCATGCGAGAGTTCTTGGAGAATACCTTCCCTATAGGTATGTGAGTTTGTAGGGCACTTTCTTGGCTTCCTTCATGTGAGAGATCTTGGGGGACGCTTCCTGGGTATCCTCCATGTGAGAGTTCTTGGGGGACACCTTCCTTGCAGTTCTGCAGACCTATAAGGCACTACTTCATGGGGCTTCCTTCATTCGAGAGATCTTGGGGGTTTCCTCCTTGCAGGTCTATGGGCCTGTAAGACATTTTCTTTCTTCAACTTCATAGTTCTGAGAAGCTATGAAGTCCTCTGCTTTCCCTACACCTTCAAGTTTGCTAGATTGTGGTCTACTTCCTCAACAATTTGGTATACATTGCTAACCTTAATCCTTCCTTGATCTACTTTATTGAGCACTCATCAGTACTCGTGCTCGCTAAAGTGGGGGAAAAACGTGTAAGAGTGAATTTTTACCCCTGATTCAAATTCCCCTTTTTCCCTTCTCCACTTTAGAAAGCCAAGTTCGAAGGCTTAATTACACCTAAGACTGTTGCTTTCATCATACTTGGTGCTTGTTTTGAGCATCAGTGGAGAAATTTTTGTTGGGGATGCTCGCGCGACATAGAGATGTCTACACGGTGCACTTACATCCTTGGCAGATTCTTGCGGTTGAACCTGCAGAGGCGTTACACTTCTCATTGGGAGTAAAGTTTTAACAACCTCTTTAGCTGAATGACCCGAATATGGTCATTTTCTTCATCTCCTCTTCAAATTCTCTCCTTCTACATGCATTCCAACTTCTTCCAAGCATTCAAATCATTCTCTTCACTCTTTTCTTGCACTTCCAAGCATTCTAGCACCACTCTTGCACTCCATTGCAACAACAACTTCACTCCATCACTTTGATAGAGAAAGTTTGGGACAACACCATTGTAGTAGAGGCTCGAGTACTCTCATTTTCTCCCGCAAGCATCCTTGAGTGCTCTTGGTGGAGGTGGTAAGTGTCCCTTTCCTCTCCTCTATCACTTGGTTGAGTAAGCACACTTATTATTTTGTAGTGTTTTGGTGTTCTCTATTATAGTATTTTCTTTATCATACTTGCTTTCTTGGCTATCCATGGAGGTTGAAAAACCTAAACAGGGGTCTAACTAAGGCAAGCCCTTATACAACCGCCCAACTTTCTCCTCCTCTTTATGTGTAGGTGAATGTGTTCTCAAGGAGCTAGCTAGCGAATGAATTTCTTTGTGAGTTCCTTCTTTCTACCTTAACTCTTACATTTTTTCTTTATCACATTAGAGAGTATTTTATTGACTTAATCATGTTATTTTGGCCCTTTAGTAATAGTTAGCCAGGCTATTAGCTTGTTTTCTTAGGTTTGACCTTGTCTCTATAGTTGTCTGGTTGTATGGACTCTAATGCACTTGAGAGATTCCAACATGTCGTGCTATCATCCCAGGATTGCACTTTTGTCCTCAGGTAGAGAGCTTCTTGAGGCATAGTCTAGAACCTAAAAATTGGCTCGCCTAGCCCTGTTCTGTATCTTAGGTCTGTGAAGTGACTGAAGGACCTTATAGTCCTCACCATTCTTGTCTCTCATATCCTAACATCATGTTAAGCTAAGGTAAGTTAGGGTAGCCTTCTGCATCTTGGCCTTCCATGACTTGGGGCCTTACACGTGGTGGTCCCCCTCTCGTACACTACCCTATATATTAGATCTTCAACCCTCATCTATCTTTCTCCTTCCCTCTTCACTCATTCTCTCTATCTCACTTCTCCCTTCATCTCTCCCTCTCTCTCTACCATAATCCCTAAACCCTCTACCCTGTACATTGGAACCTCAATCCTAATCCCTCAATCCTACACCCTCAACCATCTACCCTCAACCCAATACCCTAACCCTCAACCCTATAACCTCAACCTTATATCCTCAACCCTATACCCTCAATTCTCAAACTTATACCCTATACATTGGATCCTCAACCCTCATCTATCTTTCTCCTTCCCTCCTCTTCTCTCCTTCTCTCTATCTCACTTCTCCCTCCATCTCTCCCTCCATCCCTCCCTCTCTACCCTAATCCCTGAACCCTTAAACTTTTAAACCCTATACCCTTAACCCCTCTACCCTTTACCATCAACCCAATACCCTCTACTCTCAACCCTAATCCCTCAACCCTATACCCTCAACCCTTAAATGCTTAAAATCTCTACCCTAAACCCCCAATTATCAACCCTCAACCCTAATCTATCAACCCTTAAACCCTCAACCCTCTACCCTCTACCCTATACATTAAACCCTCAACCCTTTAACCTTACATTGGATCCTCAACCATAATCCCTCAACCCTATACCCTAAAACCCATATACACAACCCTATACTATCAACCCTCAACCCTAAACCCTTAAACCCTTAAACCCTCAACCTCTTCCCTCAAATCTTAAACCCTTAAACCCTCAACCCTTAGCCCCTCAACCCTTAAACACTTAAACCCTCTACCCTATACATTAGACCCTCAACCATAATCCATAAACCATATACCCTCAACCCCTATCCCTCTCTCTATCTATATATCTCACCTCTCTATCCCTCCCTCTCTCCTACACTTTCTAATTGTCTCTATCTACCCTCTCCCTCTTCTTATTTACCTCCCACTAAATCACTCCCTACCTCTCTCTCTCTCTCTCTCCTAAGACCTTAAGCCATAAACCATAAACCCTAAACAATCAACCCTCGACCCTCGATCCCTCAGCTGTAATCCTTAACCCTCAACCCTCAACCATTAAACCCTAAACACTCAACCATTATACCTAAATCCTAAGCCCTCATCCTCTGACCCTTAAAACCTTAAACCTTTAAACCCTCAACCATTAAACCCTTAATCCCTCTCGGCCCTCACCTCAATCCAATACCCTAAATCCTCAACCCTATAGGTCCTCATCCATCTACCCTCAATTCTCAACCCTCAACCCTATACATTGGATCCTAAACCTTCACCTCTCTCTCTCCTTCCCTCCTATTCTCTCATTCTCTATCTCACTTCTCCCTCCATCTCTCCTCCTCTCTACCTTAATCCTCAACCCTATATCCTCAACTCTTAAGCCCTTAAACCCTCAAACCCCTAAAGCCCGAGAGCCACTGAAGCCCTCTACCCTTAACCCAATAGCCTAAACCCTCAGCCCTGATCCTCAGAGCCTAGGTCTCAGGCCATGAAGCCCTTAAACCTCTACCATGGAAGCCCTCAGCCCTCAGCCCTTGTCTATCAGCCCTAATCCTCAACCCTCAGCCCTTAAATCCTAGGCCTCCACTTGCTTGAAGCCCTCAACCCTAGACCCTCCAAACTCAGTGCAAAGCCTAAACGCCCGACCTTCTGCCCTCTACCCAATGGCATGACCCTCCAACCCTATACCTTTAATCCCTAAATATCTACCTAAACCATCGACCCTCAGCATAATCCCTCAACCTAATCCATCAACCCTCAAGCATGGCGGCAACCCCTCAGCCTTAAAATGTAAACCCTTAACCCTCTACCTATACATTAGAAACCCTCTACCCCTATACATTGGACCCTCAACCTAATACCTCAATCCTTATAGAGCCTGTATCCATCTCCTATATATATCTATATCCTCTCTATCTCCTCCTATACATATTCACTCTTTCCTCGTAATTCTACCAAACTTCAATCAATCCCTACTACTCTCTCTCTCTCTCTCTCTCTCTCTCTCTCTCTCTCTCTCTCTCTCTCTCTCTCTCCCCCTCAACCCTTAATCTCCCACCCCATTTCCATCACTCCCTCTCTCTCACATTCCCTTTCTCTCCCTATCTCTTAGGTCTCTCCCTCCCACCCCCTCTCTCTCTCTCAGTTCTCCCCATTTGGCACCCTACCTAGGTAACACACACACACACTCTCTCTCTCTCTCTCTATCCCTCCCACCTTACCTAGATAAGTCCCTCTCAATCCAACCCCCTCTCTCCCACTCTCTCCTCTCCCTCTCTCCCTCTCTCTTAGGTTTCTCCTCCCAAACCCTCTCCCTCTCTCAATTCTATATATACACTATATATATATATATATATATATACTATATATATATATATATATCTCACTCCCTCTCTCTCTCCCTCTCTCTCCCACTCCCTCTCTCACACATCCTCTTTCTCTCTCTCTCTCCCTATCTCGCAAGACTCTCCCTCTCACCCCCCAATCTCAAGTATCTGCCTCTGGTAACCTACCTACATAACTCTCTTTCTCTCCCTCTCTCCTCTCTCTCTTAGGTCTCTCTCTCTCTCCCTCTCTCCCTCTCTCCCTCCCACCCTACCTAGCTAAGTCCTTGTCACTGTAACCCCTTCTCTCCCCTTCCCTCTCTCTTAGGTCTCTTTGTTCCACCCCCTCTCCCTCTCTCAGGTCTCTCTCTAACTACCTCTCTACCTTTCTCTCTCTCAGGTCTCTCCCTCCCTCTCTCTCTCCCACCCTACCTAGACAACTCTATCTTTCTCTCTCTTAAAATTCCCCCTCGCTCTAAAGATATGCATACATACATACATACATACATACAAGCATACATACATATATACATACAATCCTACATACATACATACATACATACATACATACATACATACATACATACATACATAAAGGTATACATACATACATGAATACACATACATGAATACATACATACATACAAGCATGCATACATACATACATGCATACATACATACATACATACATAAATAATAGACTAGCATTTAACAAAAAGAGAGATATAGCACAAGAGCATTAAATAATGTGTTCTTGTTATGTCTTGCTTAGGAAAGTATAGCACAAACTCAAGAAAACATGTCAAAACTATGAAATAATGCGAGTGCGTTATTTCTTGCTTTAGGAATCCCCAAGACTTAGGCTTTGTAATTGCTTTGGAATACCAAACCAAAGGCTTGGAGTGTTAAGCATAAGGTTTGTATGTGTTTGAAGGTCGAACAAAAAATGGTTGTTGTAAGCATAAGGTTTGCATGTGTTTCAAGTTCTAACAAAACACGTTTGTGCTAAGCATAAGGTTTGCACATGTGTCTATTTTTTGGCAAAAACTAGTGTTTGGTATTTTTTTCCTTATAAATTAATTTTTCATCAAAATTTTAAATAAATTACATTTTTAGAAAGTAGACTCCATTCTACACATTAAAAAAATTGATTTTCAATTAGTTTTCAAAATTTATAGGGGTAGCACGACCATAATTCTATTTTTCAGGAAGTGTCCACTTTAAAAATTAGTAAAAAATTAAATATTCATTAAAAAATTATCAAAAGAATGGGGCATAAACTACATGTTGTTAGTTAATTTATCACTGAAGTGATTTTAAAAATACCAAAAAAAAGTTAACCTTTTGAGGGAGCCATAAAAGTCGCTATGTTATGTTTTTTTGACAAAAATAACACCAATTTCTATGGCTCTCTCTTTTGAACCCCTTAATCTCAACCATTTAAAAAAAAAAATTAGTAGTTTAGAAAGTAGACTCAGAGCACTATGATCCTTGTTTTTGTTACATCAAATTTTTTTGAGTGTAACTATCCTCAATTTCACATCCATGGTTAGTATTTCTTGATTTTAGAAAAAAAGTGGCCACTTAAGACCCCTTTTTGGCCCCCCATATTTTTACACTTACCCTCATTGTGCCATTTTCATATAATAATTTTAAGGAAATGAGATTAAACTACTCAACTACTCAAAACAACTATATTTATTTGTCTTTTCTCCCCATTTCTATTATTAAGTAATAGTAGCAAGCCATTCAATTACATTATTTGATTTATTAATGCTCAAATCATATATACTAGTATCATTTTTAAGGAGCAATGGCCTATATAAATATGTGGTTTAACACCATAAAATGTCTTCTTGATTTACACAAGCATTCACATATTAGTGTTAAGAACATAGGGATATCAAGTGTTCCCTATTTTATCCAAGTGAAGATATGAATTTCCTTATTCATATATGCTATAATATTTTTCTTATCCCTTGTCTTAAATAACAAAATATTTGACACATAAAATTCTACATGACATTTCTCAAGACTTGTCCAGTCATTAAAAGAAGTATTGCAAGGAGACGAAAGATAGGTCAATCATCATTGCTTCACCATAAATTAGGCTAAAGACCATTGCAAGGTTTCTCTTGATTATTGTAATATATATTTGTAGCTATTTAAAATATCATGATGTGATTCTTGAGTAGAGACCAATATGTATGAGCTACATAGATTCCCTTTTTAAACATTCTAGTCGAACTATTTTATTGCAGATTGAAATATCCGCAGACCAATCTAACCAATGAGTCAAATGAAGAATGAAGTTGTAGTGTATAAAATAAACTACTTAGCTTTTTGAAGACTTATCTTTCATATGTCACTCTAGTAAATCCACAGGTACCCACATTTTTTGCAAATCTTTCCTCCATCTTTGAAACACAAACTCTCACATACACATAGGATACTATCAAGGGTTATATAGTTTGGTTCTACACCAAAAAATCCTCGATAATGAGGGGTTGAAATACTTGCAAGTTGACTCAACACCATTCCTAGTTTGTGCATTTCCTTCCCTAGACTCGTCACAACTCCCCATGCCTATTCTTTCATTCTTTAGTTTTATGGAGTGATGACCTCTAGAGTATGATGTCCAATGTCTACTAATTCACATGAAACATTATCTCACTCAACACTTTGACCCCCTTTAGGCTCCCATTTTTCATGTCATCCCTCTACATCATTTCTCTCTAACTATTTTTCCTTTTCACCATGCATTTTCTTCCCAAAAGAGAGCATATGAGCTAAAGATTTGAGAAGGCATGCAAATCTCCTCTCTACACATCATCCCCCATCTATAGCTATTAATTTATCATCTCTCTTAGACCAAATTCCTGTGCAACTCACTTCCCTTTCATTATCTTGTGATTCCTCCTTTCCACCCCCTATTTTTCTCACTCTCCTTCCAAAATAAGGCTTGAATTAGAAATTAGGGAGATTGTAGGTTTTAAGTATACCTTGCATTTTTTCCACATGACATGTCATTTTCCCCCTTTTTTACATCTGTGCCATGCTTCTTTGACTATGTAGCTCCTCCAAAACACATCCACAAGGTCAGTGCAGGATCATGGGGGTTTAAACTAGGCCTCTAAGTGGCGATGAAAATTCAGAAAATTAGAGTTAGGCAACTTGACATAAAAAAATTGAATAGGTTATTAACATTATTTGAAAAATATGTAAGAACAAAAGTTGTAGCAAATTGAATTTAGTTTCTAGGTTACTAGTCCTTTTTTGGAAAAAAATAAATTTGTTTTGTGAAAAATTGAAATTTCAATGCAGTGGTACTAATTTTTTAGGAAAAAGATAAGAAGTGGGTGTATGTCTGACCACCCTAAGTACAAGAAAAAAAATAAGTTTTTTCTAAATCTTTCAATATAAGTAGAGGACACATGCCTGGATGTGCTTGATTTTTTTTGTAATTTTTTTCCATGTAAATAATTAGTTATGATTTTTTTATTAAAACATTTCAAAATTATTAAAATGTGTGTCTGACCACCATAACTTGGTCAAAACTTTATGAAATTCAATTTTTTTTTAATCTTATAGTACGCGAATTATAGAATGTGATGCATCTTGTAGGTTCAAAAAATGTTAAGTAGTTTGAAAGTAATAGAAGTTTTTCAATCAACCTATTAATCAGGACTTTAGTTGTAATGTATGTAGAAAATCAATAATAATTATTTATTAAATTCAAAATAAGTTGTAACTTATATTGGTGGAAAGATGACATTCTTTTATATATACCCTTTTCATTTCATGAAATTTGGATTAAAAAAAAGTCGTCAGCCACAAGGGAAAACTTAAAAAAAATAAGGAAATTTCAAAACACATTTTTTGGGTTGACTTTCCAGGTTTGGCAATCCCAATCCAAAAACCAAGGAAAACTCGAGGGAAATCCTAAGGCTGCAAATTTTGTTTTTGGAAAGCGAGAACCCATTTTTTTGGAAAACACAATGGATATCCATTTTGAAGACCTAAAAACCCTCTTTGGTAAAATGGGCATAACTTTTGCATTTCTTATCGAAATTTTGATTTTTTATAAGCATTGGAAAGATGATTGAGAGTTCTACACAATGGACTAGTTAGTGTTAATATATTGTACATAAAAATTAATTATAATGATTTGAACTTCATATTTCATTTTTGAAACATCAAATGCTCACCACTTCCACATGCAAAGTCTCTTTTTTATGAATGTTTTTGTAACACTCATCTCAAAATACTTGAATCATTAGAAAAAGTAATCAATAATGAAATATTTATATTTTTTGTAGTAAGAAGATGAAAAAATATTCGTAAATTATCATATCTCTTTGTCCCTTTCTCTA